>VZTN01024935.1:4311-23636 GCA_013400515.1 Erpornis zantholeuca | reverse complement strand
ATGCAATCTTAAGTATTTCTAGTGTGTGTAAATGAGTCATACCTATTGGTAAGTTGTTCCAGGATTTAACTCCCTTTCTGATTACAATTTTGCACCTTTCCAAACTAATTTGGCTGACTTAACTTCAAAGCTGCTGTTTCTTGTTTGCTAGAAGGACACACTATTTATTATCACATTTCTGCTCCCAAATGAATACATTAGGACTGTCAAATGGTCTCAACCACAATTTCACTAAATTAAGCAGACTGAGCTCTAAATCTTTCAGCAAACAGCACATTTCCAATTCCTTCATCATTCTTACAACCCTAGCCTGAATCATCACCAGTTTTCTATGTCCTTGAAGCACGCCCATCTGGAACCAGCATTCCAGATTTTTTCAGAACACCATTAAATACAGAGATAATGCAGCCTCAGTACTGCAGCTCTTGGATGTGTGAGGCCTGTTGCCCAAAGCATAACAGGGCAAGTCCAGCTCTTACTGATAACTGCAACTCCCTGCTTGAGGGAAAGAAGGTTAAAGGATAATGGCTTCCTGGAATAAAGATGAAAATATAGTGTGTCTTTATTATTTCAAGACACAAAACTGTATTTGGATATGCTGAAAAATATCTTACGTGTCTTAGCTTAGCTCAGTTAATGAGCTTATCTTCTCTTTATCAGTAACTGTCTATTTTATCTGTTTCTTAGCTGTTTTTACCTCTAACTTTTTACCAGTAACAGTTATAATGTTTTCCAGCTATTTCATAGAAATATTAAAACAACAGGTCCAAAATCCAGCTTTGCAGGACCTTGAGGCTTTATGATTTCCATTAACTAACATTGCCTTTCTACACCATACAGTTAGAGTCAGCTCAGTACTAATGTCTTACTTTTCAAACTATGATAATTTATTTTGTGAGCACCTATTAAATGTTCTCAAACAATGAATTGTTGATCATGTATTTCGAATCATAGCTGCTTCTTTCATGGTAATGTCTTCCTAGTTTATGGATCATCTTCCCTAATTGATTTGGTACCGTTTTTCTGTAGAAAAATTGCTCCGTAAGGTATCACACTTGTAAGTTCTTGATAAAGAGACTTTTTTCAGCAAACATATTGAGTCTTTGTATACCCTCTTAATTTTAATTATGATATTGTTTTTTCTATCTTACAAATGACAGCACTATACAATAATAACAGCCGACAATAGCAACAGATGTGATCCTTCTAAACACAATTTTTAAATATATATTACAATATAGAAATGTTTCAGTCCATATAGCTTAGAATAAAATCTGACAAAAAAAACCCCAACATTTTCATACTTTGGTAGTGTCCTAGAATGTTCTGTATCTTCAAATGAAAATTTAACCTTATTTCCCAGAAGCCAAATAATTAATCAGTTAAAAGTACAATTTCAAAACTAGCTGCTCTGTTATTTATAGGGCACAGCAGACATTGTTAATGATTATTTGCAGGTATCACTGCTCTTCTGTAAGACATTAATTTCACTTTTTAAATCTGTGGCAAAACATTAGTCCCTGTTAATTCAAATAAGGTGATATTCAACCTCCAGGATAACCAAAGTCCAATATTCAGAAGATCATTTACACAACAGATAAATGCAGCTCAGTCACATCAAGTAATACAGTCCACAACCTTCAAACTTAACAGGAAATACAGTGCATAAAACTGGAGAAAACAGTGGCTAAATCAGCAAAGTGTAGCAACTTGGCCATTATAGAATCCTTTATCCTCATTTCGTCACGTTTTCAAAAAGTGGACAGATGGAGTGAGCTTTTTTAGTCTGGATTACCTAGAGAAAAGGCTGGCCTTTCAAAGAACGATGTATTTTGTCCCCTCACAACCAGACACTTGTATTTCAATAAGGGCTTGATTCCCCCCCGTTACCTCAACATCCCCATTCTGTCTTCCAAAACCCCAGTATTTACACTTTTTCTTACCTAAGTAAAAAATTAAAATTTTGAAATGCATGCACATTCTGCAGCTCATGGAGAGTACTTTTGAAAATATATCTTCAAAGAATGTGGTATGGCTTAAGAGATTGGCACTGATAAAAATGTTCCTTCCTTACAACTAGAAGTTGTTGCTTGCTGATCTCTAAAGTCCACATATACTTCAGAGGGCACCAAGAGATGTCTATCATGTCTCAAATTAAATGAAAATTGAACTTTTCTTTTATTTGCCATCTTTAGTAACAGATCCTAAAGGGAAGTCAGAGGCAACATCCAAGCACTTAGAGAGCATGGCTTCTCTTTGTATCATGGTCACTCTGTGCTGTCACAGACAAGTTCAGATAATCCAACCCTGGGCTTCCAAAGAGAGAGGTCCTACCCTGCCCAGAACCCCTTTTTCCCAGCCCATCCCTGATATCTCCTCAACACTGAGAGGGCTACGAGGAATGCCAGTTGAAGGGGATAATCTGATTTATCCTGTACCATTAGCAGAGAGCAGCAAACACCACTTTAGAGAGATTTAGAAAGGTACATCAAGATTTGCACACAAAGAGCTTCAGCAGTGCTCTCTCCTTCTGGAATGCAGCAGACACCCAGGTTATGGCACACCAGTGTCACCTCTGCTATATCCAGCCATTAGAGAACAGATTCTAGGGCTTTAAAGTATTAAATTAGCCCCAAAACAAAACCAATACTGACTACACTTTTCCACCTCAGTTTCATTGTCAGGTCTGTTTTACATTGGTGTCATTCACAAAGATGACAACTGACGGTGCATCAGAGCAAAAGGCTAATGGCACAATCACTCTGATTATGAAATGTAAGAAACCTATGCCTTTGCAAGACAAATGCTTTCAGGGTGCACTCGGAAGGTTTTCTGAACTGCAGCCCAGTGTTTTTACAGTGAAGCAGTTGTGCGAATTGTTTTCAAACTCCCTGACCACACTCTCTATCCAAGAGTTTCTGTAATCACTTTTCTGTTCCACTCTCAATTCATTATGTGTGATGTTTTCTCCTCTCCTACAGGCACCGATGACAGAAGAAAACAATGCAAGCCTGGCACTTCCAAGCACTTTGAAATCCAAGTGTTGACACTACCAGTAACATATTCTGCCCTTACTTAGGAGAAAGCAGTTTTAAACCAAAATGAGTTTGATGCTAAACCACATTTAACAATACTGCTCTCCACACATAGCAACACCACTACTTCCAGTTGAACCAGCTGCTTCAGTAACACAGACGCTGCCTTTAAAGAAATTATTGAAGTCAAACCTTTCTTATAAATAGCTGTTATTTTGTCACAATGGCAACCTGGCTATTTTCTTAAAGAAAATTTTGTTCTCAGAAAGAAAAGATTTTCTATCTCTTACAGAAAAGGAATATTTTTATGTTCATTTTCTCCTTTAAATTTTTGCATACTTTTGGTTGTGTTCTTTAGAGACTATAAAAACTTCCTGCATAATCGAAAAACTAGCTTTCCACAACAATTTTTTAAAAGCTGGCAAAAATACTGAAATTATATTTTATTGCATCCCATTTTGTACTAAGCATGTAGGAAGCAATTATAAAACTGTATAAAAATGAACATTAATTGATATGTGTTTTTACTGAAAACAAATCAGAATATGGAAGCTTCAAAAAAAAATTACTTGGTCAAGTTTCAATAATTGTCTTGAAACACATTTTCCCTTTTCATTTTTAGACCAGCTTTAATGAATTTGTGTTTGGAAAATGTAAAACCTGAGGGAGGCTACTTTCCCCAACCCATTAGTTCTACTTTCCCTTTAATGTTTCAATAACAAATTGCATATCAGCATTCTTGGTACTGAACACCACAAGCATAGAGATATAAATAAGACCCCAGATTCAGCACTTCCCACAGAGAAATATGTAACATAATCTGCCAGAGAAATCACTGAGGATTACATTCACTTAGCACATGCAGATCCACAGAATGACACATCCTAACTACAATGAATTGTTTGTGCATGTGATACACTGACAGTCTTAGCAAATGCCGTTATTCCATCCCAAATTTCCAGATATCTCAGAGAATGAATCCCACTGGATTTGTGGGATCTCTGGAAAACTGAACAGATTCTCAAGCACCATTTTTTTTCTCCTAGAGTCCTAAGAGAAGGAATAGAAGGGAAGGGGAACTGGCTGTGTCCTAGCAGCTTGGACACAAGAAAGCCCTGAAGCTTCCTAACAATCATGTTTTAGTTTGCAAATTATTGCCATCAGTTGCCCAAGAGTGCCTTCTCCTAGAAGCAGAAAAAGCTAGGAAAAGTATGCTCTCTTTAAAGCTCCAACCAACAAAAAAAATTCTTAACATGGAAGAAAAAATGAAAGAAAAAAAACAAAACAACATCATTTGCTGTGGGTTTCAACAGAACTAAAGTTCCAGAGAAGGAAAATGAGAGATATACTCTATCACAGTGTCTACGCTACGCTTCCAAAAGTTGACTGAAATTCATTGAGACATTTTTCAATAAAATCGACACAATTACGAGATAAACAAATGACATGAAAAAAAACATTATTTCATCAGCTCAACAGCTCAAAGCATGAATGAGATTTCTAAACTACTGGTAACAAGAGTCAGCCTTGCCCTCCTGTTAAGATTCTGTTAAGTATAACAAACATTATCACAATATTGCAACTGTGTAGCAAAGAATACTAGTCTAACACTGGCAACAATCTTTGAAGATCAAGGATAAAACTACTTCAAAAGAAAATAAGTACTTTTTACTACACCACTTATGAAGGCCATTGGACAAAAATCTTTAACCAAAACTTCTCAAACAATAAAATGGAAAAAACATAGGCAATTCTGTAATAGACGAGTATGCTGATTAACAGCAGGAAACAGAAAACAAGTCCATCACCTTTCTAGCTTGAGACAAACAGCTAAACAGTTGCCAATTTGAACTGATCCACATTAGCAGAGCATAAATCTTCGTATTCCTGTTAGTACTTCACCAAAACAAAAGCTTCTAATCCACTCCTGTCTGCTTTTTCAGCTGATGCAGCTGAGGTTTGTACTTTCTGACCTACAAGTCTGGAATCCATCGACTGCAGATGGCACAGCCAGGGCTGCTGGGCCAGGCTCAGACCTACTGCCAGCTTAGGAAGCGCAGAATGAGCTTCCCCAAAGCAACATAATCTGTGATAACTAATTTACATGTCAAGAATGATGATGAGCAGATCCTTTAGGGTTCCCAGACTGGAGCACAAAGAGCACAAAGATGAAGACACTTTGAGTCTGGTTTCTATCAAAGAGAAGCAAAACACAGAAGGAGACAACAGGAAACAGTAACAAGGGAAAGGACAAAAGAGTCATCCACTAATATTGAACACAATGTGTGACCTTCACATATCAAGAGTGGCAAGAGAGGCTGTCCTGCTACACAACCCCCCTGTGACACTGCCCTATACCTTTACCTGCTTTCTCTGGAGTAAACGATGAAAACAAAACCCTCTCCCCCAAAAAACAACCAAACAAACAGAAAAAAAAACAACAAAAAAAAAAACCACACACAAAACCTTTCCAATTGATTTCAAATCACAGTAAAAGACCAGATATTAGAGAAAATAAACACAGACCTGAAAGTACAATGCTTTACAACTGTATCATTGCAATGGACAAAAATGCAGGAAAATTAAGAGAAGTATTAGAAATGTATTTGCTGCCCAATAAGACATTTACCTCAAACCAAATGATTAATGCTTCATCAAATAAGTTATCAAACCATGTACTAAAGTGTGGCATGTTGTAGACGGCTGCCATACTGTCCACTCAGCTCTTTGAAAATTAATACTTTGCATTTGAATATTGATTTCTAATAAGGAGCAAAGCTCCAAGAAAGAAACTTAAGTTCATTTTACATGGCTCCTTTAAATCTGTTCTCCCCTAAATGATTAGTCCAACTGTGCTTCTACCTGGCTGCTTCTTTTACCAGCTCCTTCGTATGATGCCTGGGATGGCCACCTAAAAACAGAGGCCAGACAAGAATAAGAGAATAAAAGCAGGTATTTATTTGAAGGGCCTTCAAGGTACACCTCGGGCAGCCAAAAGGCTACACACAAGATGGACCCTGGGTCATGAGTTCTTCACCCTTTTATAAGTTTGGTTCGTTTGCATATCAGGATCAATTCTCCAATTACATCCCAGCTAATGATGTAACTACTCCAAGTTTGCCCTCCTCTTCAGAGGCCTTAGTTATACATTTTGGGGCCTGGTGTCCTTGGAGAGCAAACCTAGAGAGGCTTCTTATGTTTAACTAGCATAAGAGAACAGCAGCTAACAGGCCACAAGAAACTTCAGTTACACACTAAGCACTACAGGATTTGAAAAATATAAAACTTAAAACCTAAGGCATCAAGTACTAGCAAGATATAGCTGGAAGAAAATCCTAATGAGAGCTCAAAGGAAGGGGAAGCAACACACACACAATCTGGAGCACAAAGAAAAGCTGGGCTATATTTTTAACAGCACAAAGGCAGAAGGAGGAGAGGATGCTAACAATAGCATGGGTGAAGGAAGGGAAGGAAGACAGGCCCCAGTACAGATCCCTGCAGTCCTTGCTTGTCACTGGCTTGCAGGTAGAATACTGTATTCTACCCACTAACCATGACCATGCAAGCACACAAACAGCATTTTACTTATCCAGCTGTCCACTAGACCAGAGCTGTTGATTGGATACATGAGTATTCCGAGAATATCAAAAACTATTTTGCAGCCAAGGTGTCATTCATTGCTTATCCCTTGTCCACAGATCCAGACACTTAGCACAGATTTAGCCTTATCAAGGCCATGCTTACTTTTCTGGATCTCTTTAATATGTTCAGAAATCAAGCAAAACTTTCAGTTTGGGTGAAAAACACTACTTTTATTAAAAACAGCTTCAAAGCATTTACTGATAATTCTCTATATGAAATATATAACATTTTCTTAAATTTGATCAGAAAAAGGCAACCAAGTGCTCAGTGAAGCAGAAGACATACACCCGTGAGTAGCCTTGAATGCTGTCAGGGAGATGACGCACAGCTGGGAGCACTCCCACTATTTCAATACACATTTTCAGAACTGCATTCTACAGCATTATTTAGAAAATGTTATTGCTGTTTTCTTCTTGGGCAAATCTGCAGTTGCATCTGAATGATGGGGTAGACTGTATACCCTCAGCAGAGTTGCAGATGACACCAAAATGGGAGGAGCAGCTGATAGGCCGAAGGAGCTGTGCTGCCATTCGGAGAGACCTGGACAGGCTGACAGGAACCTCATGTAGTTCAAAAAAGGGAAGTGCCAAGTCTTGCCCTTGAGGAAGAACAACTCCAGGCACCTGTGCACACTGGGGGCTACACAGCTGGAAAGCAGCCTGGCAGGAAAGGGACATGGATACCCTGATGGACATTGACTATGAGCCAGAAACATGCCCCTGCAGCAAAGAAGGCACAGGGTGTCCTGGGCTGCATTAGGAGGAGTGCTGGCAGCCAGACAAAGGAGGTGATGATTCCCCTCTGCTCAGCACTGGTGAGGACACACCTGGAGCACTGCATCCAGTTCTGTGCTCCTCAGTAAGACAGACATGGACATACTGGAGAGCCCAACAGCAGAACACAGAGATGATTAAGGGACTGGGATGAAGGGACCTCATTAATTTATCTACATACTCAAAGGGAGGGTGCAAACAAGACTGAGCTAGTCTCTTTTCAGTGGTGCCCAGAGGCAGAATTTCTGTTATGCTGATGTTGCATACTGAAATCCACATCAGGAGAGATCTTTTTCCCAGTTATATGTATGACAGAAACAGTTCATAAAGAACTAATGTGACTACAGCAGGGATGCACATATGAAACATCTTGCAGAGAAATGTTAACACAACCATAAAACTGACTGACTCAACATACCAGGATTTTAATATTCCAGTATGTATCATTTTACACTATAAATGCCAAAAATAATTCTTAAGTACTAATGTGGGTTCTTCCTGCATAGCACTAAAAACAATGCTGTAGTATGAAGATGGTGTTGCAGAGATAAAGAAGAATGAAAACAAGCACAGGAATAACGCAAAGTAACATAGAAACATTTAAAAATTGCAGTCAAAACCAAAAGGGGTTGCTACAGGGCTAGTTAGAACATCATAAGAAACAATGAGAAGATGATAGTAAAAGAGTTATGGCCTTTATACCCCAAACAACATTGTAAGGGGATGGCTGAGATGATCAACATAGACATTTATAAGCTTTGTGCAAAGCCAAGAACCAAAGATAGGTCTCCAATGTGTAGAATAGCATATAAAGAGTAGCAGAGAATTCCTCTCTGAAGAACTTGTAATTTAAATAGCTGAGACTGTGGAAAGAGAAATGAGGTATGACACACAGCAGGGTGCATCTCAATACAGTTTGGGCTGCTTGATAATTTTTAATAGAAGAGGGTTAAAGTAGACTAAAAGGACTAATATTCTATCAAGTAGTGACTAAGTCTCCAACGCCTTCCAGTAAACTTACTCTTGTAATACAACTCTGCTACAAACCCTCCTGTAATACTTTTGTAACACCATTCTACATACCCTAAAACAGAAAATTGCTGAGAAAACAATAATAACAGTCATGGATTGTGGAGACAATTTATGTTTTATGCAGATGGATACTCCTGCTTAACTTAAAAGTATTTAAGAACACGGTAATCAACTTCATTAAGAGACAGGCAAAGAAAAAGTATTTCTGGAATTCCATAGCATGGCTTTTTGATATTGTTAAGACAAATTGCTACATAAACACTAGAAAGAATTGGTTTGGGAAGAAAACTGATTCCGAATTCAGAAGTAAACTTAAAAATAAAACCCATCTGGCTCATTCTTATAACTTCATATACACTCCACCGATTTTATTGCATTTTTTTCCTCCACTTCTTCACATCTCACTTACTTTCTGGCACTGGAAGCTCCCCTTAATAGTGACAATTAATAATTTTAATATACATTTGGTGCAAGAGTATATGTTTACTTCTGAGGACTCCACATACAATCTGCTAACACTACTGAAATAAGCAGCATGAATATTAAAAAAAACTTCTTTTAACCAAATGCCTCTAGATCTTCCAGTCACTGTGTTCTAGCAATAACTACGAGTAGATTCCTTAAATAGACATTTAAAGTATAATGGCAACTAAACTTAAGGAAAATATGAATGAATCTACTGGACTGGTAACTCGTGATTCCTCAATACTTTGAAATATATTTGCCTCCTTGACCACAATTAAATACATCTGTTCAAACAATCCTTCTCTGTGTATAGCCTCAAACATAAAATTTAATAGCAAAGGTTTCAGAAAACAAGAACTTTTGCAGCAGCTTTCAACCTTCACCAGTATAACCAGTAGTTAATAAAACACCATGGACAGATCTATACTCCCTTCGCCCTCTATACCTTTTAATTCTCTGTTTATGACAGCAAAATTAGGAGAATTATGACAGAATATACATATGAACAATACTGCACCAAAGAGATCCTTTACACTAAAAAGGTCCTTTTCATCCCAAACATTTTCATGAACACATTATAAGGCACCCTTCAAGTTTGTGTGGCATCATCACATTCCATGAAGAGAAGTCCTTTTCTGAGATTTCATTAACTGTTAAACATACAAATTAGTGTCTTCATAAATTAACTTGTTTCCTCAGTTTTTCTATATTCATGTTCAAATCCAGAACTTATTTTAGGCCTTAAATGTTCTAAGTCTAATAATAAATTAAAATTTGAGATTAGTTAGCCTTCCTCTTGCCTTTCAGAAATTATGTGCATATTGTTTATTAACATTCTCAGGTTTTGAAAATTTCATCTGTCCCTCAAATTCCTGGAATAATTAGGCTGTAATAGTACATCTCCTTTTCACTATAGTACTTTTTTATAAAAGACTAAAATCCAAGCTTTTAAGTCTGTGTGTGTTTTGAGGTTCCTCCAAGATAACCTTTAAGGAAAGACTGCAGTCTTCCACAGCCAAAAAGGCAGGGAAAACACCCACATTCCATAAGATGAAAGTCCCAAAATATTAGAGGGATCTACCTCAGGACTATAAAGGTACCTGAAACACTAAGAGCATCTAGCTGGCTTTATTTATCCTCCCTCCTCACAACCACCACCATTCTCTCTGTTCAGTACCCTTGCTCTTCCAGGTGCTCTGATTCTCAAGTAGAGTCACATCAAAAAGTCAGACAGCAAAGCCGACTTATAAAACACGAGGATGAAAAGTGCCTCATCGATTCTTTTATTCTTGAAAAACAGATGGGATCCTGGACAATTCTTAAAGGGCTCCCATGGAAAATCCAGTTATTTGTAAGGTTCATAAATCTTCTATTAATCCAAATATCGTACTATATTTTCTGTGAAGAACACCAGATAGACAACCTCCCCAGCTATTCTGGAGGATCTAAGAATGGACCAGCTAATTCACTGCCATACTCACACCCCAACACACACACAAAAACACTCTCTGGAACAAATCTTGGCAGTAATCATCCAGAAGCAAAACACTATGCTGCCAGATATGACCCACATAACTGGTCTCTTCAGAATAATTTTATTGAAGCTAACTCTAGGTTTGGAGAACTGGAAAAAAGCCAAAACGTGTTATTAAAAGAGAAAAATAGCATCACATCACCAATAAAGTAAGTAAAACAGACTGGAATTTTATTGCTGAAGACAATAATACTTCATTTTCCCCCACTGAACTGCTCAGTAGCTTCTAACACAATTCAAATAACCATGTAGGACAAACAATAGTTACAGTGTCCCAGCAAAAAACCTGCTTTCATCCAAAGAGAACGATTAAAATAAAAGTGATGTTTCTTAAAGTTGTAGATGAAGACTGTGAGAATATGAGAAGTTGAAGGCAGAACAGACAGAAGAAAAACATGAATTCTGGAAAGTGAAAAGTCCAGGAATGTTGATGAAGAACAGCAAGAAAAAAGAAAAGGCCATGGCAAGAGAGATGTCAAGTTCTGGAAAGAAAATATCTGGATTCTGAAAGGCATGGAGAAAGGAACTGAGAAAAGTGCTGGCAATATCACTTATGGCATAGCCCTTGTTTGTTTTGCACTCTGGTTTATACTGGGAATTGTAACATGACCAGGACAGCAGTGAGACTTTGCTTCACTAATCTCCCAAAGAAGCAGGAGCTTCACCATCTTTGCATCCAGCATCTGTTTTGTTCCTATTTCCTAAATTACTTCCAATTCTGAGAGCACAAATTCATAAATTTCTCACAGACAGCTGAATTCATTTCACTGCAGATGCTGAACCCATTTAGGCTTTATTGGACTTAGCATCTGAATTACATGGGAAAGCACTAGGTGATACAAGGGAAGGATCTGAGCAAAATAATCACTAAATAAATAAAAATATTAAGTAGACCAGGATGATCAAGTAGATGTCTGAAAATGAGAGCTGTGCCATCTCTGCCCCTTTCAAAACGAAGCATTAGCGGGTGAAGTGATAGATATGACAACTATTTGAATAACAAATTGTTTACAGAATTTTGGGCCAAGTATCTTGCAAACCTTTGCTTTAAAAATTACTGTATCCCTCATATATGTTCTTCTTAATATATTTTTTTTCTCTATTACTTCCCATTTATTTTTCTAAAGCAACAACCAATTCATTTTCTCTTTTCATTCTTTCAGTGTCTCCCTTCTATCTTTTGTGCTTTCTTCATCCAAACCATCTCAGCAATCCTCATGTAATTTTTTCTACAGTCTCTTTTTTTTTCTATCAGTTACACTCTCTCCCTATCTGACCTACTTCAACTTACAGAAGAAGGAATAGTCATTTTTAAGGTATATATTAATTTTCAGCCTGTCAGCCAAGAAAATGAGGGTTCTGCAACCTGAGCTCATTTTTCTGTCCATTTGTCAGTGTCCTGATAGACACTTTGCAGCCAAATGCAAGTCTTAAAAATATTAAGTTCCTGAAAGCTTGGTAAAAATCAGTCCCTGTGAGGTAGATTAGTACTCCTACTAATTTTGTAACCTCATAAAAGACAAGCTGCACCTGATACTATCTCTCCCACAGCTCTTTCAGCAGCAGCTAGTAAGCACCAATAAATTGTTCCTGCTGCTTTTTATCTAGCCATCCATTTTAGAAGGAGCTGAGCATCTTAATGTAGGTAAATGTGGAATGGTGGAAGGTAGGAACTATGTGACATAAATTCATAGAAAAAGAGGCTTCACTGCTTATGCAGTAATTATTTTTCATTCTTTATCATAATGTTGTTGTCCAAAGTACAGAAATAAATTCATTTCTGTGCCTTCACAGCATTGCATGGGAAGGGAAAAGATGGTAAGGCCAAATCCAAAACCCATGGAACACATATCTGAGAGTTCTCCAGGGGTTTTATTCAGGCTTCCATTTCATGGAACATTCCTACTATGCTGTTACGATTTTTAAATCATAAACACAGAGTTATCACTCAGTAATTTGCCCATAATTTCTTAATTTAAATTTCCATAAAAATATCATGAAACAATAGTTGTTTTCTATTTAATAATAATGCTGTTGCCTTTACAACAATTAATTTGATCTTTTTGATGTGAGTCTCAAACCAGTAATTTGAATATAACTTCTTTTTCCCCAGAAGAGGGACTGTTTTACCTTTTTCCTGAGCTGCAGTGCTCAGGATAAAGGTAAAACATTACTTCTCCATATCAACTGAATAAGATCACATAATGACTCGAGCCTATATAAATTTGCAGGTTTTATTATTCCTGTTTTCTGGACCAATTGTATGTAACAGAAAGTCTAAAGTTGTGTCACATTAACAAAGGTTAATATTCAGCAATCTCTCCTTTAATAGACAGAGACTTGAGTTTCAGAAACTATGATTCTATTTTCTGGCAAATGCCCCTATTATAATCTTCCAGCATGTTCCATATGTCTTCCATATCCAAGCTAAAACTAATAAAAAGATTAGATTACACTAAAATAAGAACTTCTTCCAATGCTCAAAAACACTACTAAGGTGAACCATATATCATTTAGTGTTACTTGTACTCAACTAAAGCCATTCCCCAGTTACTAGTTGCCATGAAGTTAATGGTCTTTCTGCTACTAAGAGCTACAGTGAGCCAATGACATTTGATGGGTTGGGACAGGGCAAGGAAGCATTAGCATACACACAAACTGTCACAAAATATATGCATTTGCCACTGATCTGAATGGAAGCCTCTTCAATGACAACCTCCAGACCAAGCCTCATATTTGAGATAGATATTTCTTGACACACAACAGAGCTACATTTAATTGCTACATTGAACCTTTTAACATGTTAGCCCAAGAACCACTAATTATAGCAATTTTAAAATGTACACAAAAGAAAGTCTATCTACAGACCAAAAAATCAATTTTATTTTTAAATAGCCTCTCACGGTGAACTGAAAAAATTGTGAACGTAATCTGGGAAAAACAGCATGATATAAATTTTTTTCATTGATCACTGATCACCATAGCATTATGAATCAGCAGCATGAAAAAATTATCAGCAATAAGAGCTCGTAAATATTCCTTATCTATTTGGTGTATGCTCCTCAAAGAATTAACTATTTGGCTTCTTCTGTTTAACATGATGCACAGACATTTTCATTTTTCACTGAGATCAGCAGCTTAAAACATGTTGAACCCTTTACCCGTTTATCAACTAAAAGACAGCAGTCATCTTTGAACACGACAAAATAAATAATTAAAGCCTGTAATTCATTCACTGCAGAGCTCTGAATATTGCTGAATAATAGTCTTTGTTCCTTCCTTTCTGCTTATTTTGTACTATTCGCATCTCTGAGACAATCTTTCCTCTAAACAGTTTGAAATGTCAATGTCTTGAACTATGTGCCACATGAATATTTTTCTCCCAAATCACTGAGGCAGTTTTTATGTTTGATGGCAGATGGGATAGAGACAGAAAAACCATGAAGTTATTGTAAGAACCATACAAGGCACAAACGAGACCTTCCTGTCTTGAAGCTGTAATTTCCAAATGCAATGCGATTGTGTAACACTCATTCCCAGTCTGGAATTAATGCTGCATCACCGTAATCACTGAACTGCCTGTAGAGATCTCTGTAGAGATCTCCTCATTTACATCCTCTAAATATGCAGGGACCAGAGAGAGAAAACGTTAAACACAGATCCATGGAAATTACCAAGGAGCTCTGTACATCTCAGAGCATGACAATGAAAGAAGCGTAACCAAGCTTATCAACAGAGCAAAACTATATTTGACCAGAATGTCAATTCNAAAATGTGGTTGTTTACTAGTTTTTTCCATTTTTTTACTCTGAGGAACATACACTGAGAGAAAACCACTTGCTGCACACCACCTCTCACAGAAGCTCAGCAACTTACTGCCCAACAAATTCTGTGTTCTCTGATCTTCTTTAGAGCTCTGTTTGCAAAAAGCTTTTCAGAAGCAAGTTTATCACAGTTTCTAGATTTCTCAGGTAAAATTTTCATGAGTGGAATGCAATCTTTTTAGAGAAAGACTGTTGCTTAGTCTTTGTTGTCACTTGTTTTCCTCAAAGGGGAATTAGTTAAGCAAAAATTAAACAGTTAGCATGCTAAATTCAGAAAACTGGAAAAGAGGACTAAAGGTCTGTATTGTAGTGCCTTGAAGAAAATGAGACAAAAGACCTCCAACTTTAAAAGTTACTGGAGGCCCCAAATAATTAAAGTATTTATACTGGGCAAGACTGGAAAAATGAAAGATTAATACAAATTTTATAAAAGGCAAGACCATGGCATAAAGAAATCGAGTAATTTCACAAATATCTTAAAGGACCTTTAAGGCACTTGAATAATGCCAATCACAATTTCTTCCTTTATACTTTCACATTTTTAATGATGTTTACTTATAAAATCACTGAGCCTCTGAATTATATAATTTTAGATTGCTCAGAGTTTCTTATTTATTTAAAGATCAGCATTTCTATATCACCAAGAAATATTTT
Organism: Erpornis zantholeuca; assembly: GCA_013400515.1. Classification (NCBI taxonomy): domain Eukaryota; kingdom Metazoa; phylum Chordata; class Aves; order Passeriformes; family Timaliidae; genus Erpornis; species Erpornis zantholeuca. Next base: position 8,677 of record VZTN01024935.1, on the reverse strand, counting down.
ATTTCTTTAGAACACAGATGGTGAAAGCTCAAAACTTCATCTCATCAGCAATTTCCCCTGTACTTTGCTGAATCAGGCTGCTCAATTGTGTTGGTTCTCATATAACTTTAGGTGATGATTAAATAAATACTAAATTAATGAAGAATACAGGAGAGATGGAGAATGTGAGTCTTCTACACACCTTTATTTTGACCTTTTCCCCATACTGGAGGAAAAAAAAAGTATTTTATTCTAGTGTGGAACAGGTCAGAAAATTAGCACTGATGACTTGGGCAAAACAAGTTACAGTTTTACTAAATATTTGAGAAATACTGAAATTACAGAGATAAACAAATTATAGCTGAATTTATTTTTTCTATTAAGCAAATTCCATTGTGTTAATAAGTCGTTTCTGAGACAAGAAAGGGTCCATAGATCAACATTTCAATGACCCCAAGTAATTGCCCTAGAAAATCTCTACAGTTTTCAACATTTGCACCTATTCAATCAGATATAACAACCAAGATCTTCCAGGTTTAACTTTGAAATAGATACATCAGTCCTGATGATCCTTAAATGTACATACCCAGTAACACATGCATTAACTACTTTAAATACACTTTGAGTCCAGTAGAAAGGAAAACTTACAAGTGACTGTGTAGACAGATTGCTCTGAAAGATTTATTTTCTTTCACTGGAAAATAAAACTATATTAACACAAACTGCTGGCAGTGTTTTAAGATCTAAAAATCACATCTTCCCCTAGTCAATGCATTATTTAAAACATATTAAGCTCTTAGCCAAAAAAATTACAGTATCTTGAAAGCTCTCTCATGTCAGCAAAACACCATAACTGGTAATCAGAAATTAATTGTTTCCATGGGCTTGTTATAGTGCAACATTTGTTACCATCATAATGCAAATAGTTCAATACTAACACGTGAAAAACTACGTCCCATTGCCGAGCTTAATAACCCACATTTAATTTTTTCTCCTCAACTCCATTTTCCCTGTAAGAAGCAGCAGAAAGGAAACACACACATTGTAAATTTTATTTTAAAATTGAAACTTTTGAGAGAAACCTTTTAAACTTTGAAAAAGTTTTAACAAATCAACTTTTGCCTTTAGTACTAAAATAACATACCAGTTTAATGGCAAATGAAAAATAGATGCCACATGCTCTTTAAACTCAAAACTGATTCCCCTTTTGCAGCAAGCTATTTAAGCATTTCTTCCTTAAGAAATCTGTAACCTTCCAAGCACAGCACAATTGTGAATTTCACTGTCTAGGGAGCATATCAGTAAACGCACCACAAGTGCCAGATGTGATAATATAGTATAGGTTAGTACTTACTGGTAATGTTTGACCACATGCCAAAAGACTGATTTTACAGTTTTGTCATGAGCAGATCAAGGACCTTATTAAAACTGGCAATAAAAGGTTTTTAGCTGGACAGAGAAATCAGAATGCACATTTACAGCACAAGCATTATACAGTAACCAACATGGTATTAAGTTACCCCTTACTCTTTTTCTCACCTGGAAAGTTTGATTAGCATTCGCTGCAAACAATTGCATGTCTTAAGCTACAAGACACAAATCAAAGCACAGTTCCAACTTACAGCACACTTCACTGCTGATCCAAGTAATGCAACTACAGTTTAACAGAATATTGCTCAGGCAAGTGAATAAATACCTCACATATGAATTGAATGGAAAAAACGAATGAACTGCATAATCTTAAACTTATATCATGATAAGCATTCATCATGCTGGCAGCTTCTTCAGTAGGCTGAATGAACAATTCCCCTCACACCACACTATTTAAAAAAACTTAAAAAATTATTCTTATGTTTAACATGGTTATTTTAGATTGCGTCAAATTAAGACCTTCCAGTACTTTATTAATTTAATTTCTGACTGCTTTTCCTATATGCTATTCTTCATATTCTCTCATTAACAAGATTAAAAATCAGTTTGAACTAATTCCCCCTTAACCCTTTATAAGTTTATGAATAAAAATCTTTCCTATTTTAAATTAAATAAATTGGCAAAATATATATATAACACCATCTCACAAGCTACAAGGTTGATTAATGGCATTTGCAGAATAATCACACAAACAGAAAAGTAGGAGACAAAGAACAGTGTCAAGATAGTACAGGAAATTTATTTTGTACTAATGTGCACAAAAATACCCAATTTCCCTGCATATTTAGCACCGTAGTGAGATTCATTATGCAATAAGTAAAATCACACCAGTTCCAGAACTATATAGATGGGTAGTTTCTAATCAAGTAATGGGCAGAATAATAGGACATGAATCAAGCATATTGCAACATTCTAGCACTGCCACTGCAATCTCCTGCTTTTTCTTAGATGTCACTGGTCCATCCTGTGTTTTCTACCACTAAGGCCCAATTTTTTCCGTTCTTCTCAAAGTAATGATGTTTGCCATAGCTCAAAATATTTCCTTTAATTTGGCTCCTCATTTTAACTTGCTTGTACTTCAAGTACAAAGGCTAGAAATTATAGCACATCTCTGTGTACCTCATGGGTACCTGTAAAAAGAGATCAACAAGAGCAGTAACAAATGTGGCAACAGTCATTCCTCCAGCTCTTTGCGTCTGGGAGGGACAAAGACAACATCTGTAACGAGATACTTCCTTTTTGGTTTTTTTTCCCTTTGTGCCTAGAAGAATCAAGTTGAGTAACAGCAAAGCTTTTCTCTTTCTCAGCATAGAAAACAGAATATGCTCAGATGCCAGTAATGAACAGGTACAAAGATCTCCAGAGCTATTAAAGGGCTGATATTAAAGGTAAATTACATAAGCGTCTTCCAAGAGATGAAGCCACGTGGTGTCACAGCATCACTAAATCACTTGCTGTATCCAACATACAAACACCAAAAATCTAAATGTAATTTAGCTGGGAGCAAAATTTCAAGCAGAACAGACTAAAAGTTAAGATCTGTCCCTTGAAATTTTGTTGTGAGTTATTTGAAAAAGAATACTCTGCACAACAGGCAGCTTCTAGGTTCTGTAAGGTTAGTTCTATATAACAACTGAAAGGAAATCAGAGAAAAGGGGGGAAAATTGCTAAAGTACACTGCTGAAATGTAGTATAGTAGAAAAATATAATTAATTTTTTTGGTTTATAATTTCCTTTTACATTAAAGTCCTCAGGAACTTCGAAACATACTAACTTTAGGATTCTCAAAAATCTTCATCAAATGAAATAATTTCTGCACTAACAGCTTTACATATCAAAAGCATATTTCCCAAACAAAAAGCTAGGAAAACAAAATTAGTCTAATTTGTTTCTGGAGAGAAAAAAAAATGCAGACCTGTTTTTTCCATGTTAAACCCCTATACAATCATGCAGTAATTAAATACATGCATCTCATTCTATGACATTTTTTGTGACATTACAAAACAGCAATTTTTTGGTTTTCTATATCCACATGCAAAAGTAAAATGCCCACCAAGCCCCGGCAAATTCTGTCCTATCATATTATTAAGTAAAATAGCATAAATTTCAGGACAGTGCAAATTACATACATAGAACAAGTAAGCAAACTGCAAGGTTTTCAGATTAGTACAACCTCCATATGATAAAAATAGTAGCAGAGGACTCATTAACATATACCCAGAATTTCAAATGCTTCAATATGGTAAAGGTCTTAATGTGTCTCAGAGCCATCAAAAGTTGTGTAACAAGAAGATATAATATGTGTAACAAGAAAATAACTAGTTTCTATCATATTCAGGATTTCAGGCACTAAATCAACCCACCAGATTGCAGGGAGCAGAGTCAAACAGACTAAAAGAATTTCAAGAGGCTTGGGGGATTTTAGGAGTACTCCATAGTAGCTTGACAGAAGAAGTTATTCTAGAATAGACTGAGTTTATATAGAAGAAACCCATTGATTGTGCAGAACACTGTTGTGTGGCAAACAAAAAATGAAAGCAATCCATAAGTACAGGCTCTTGAACACAAAATGAAGATGGGAGGGGGATTGGTATTGGTTTCCTGTTCCACATTAGCAGTATCAGAGAAGGTAGCAGCATAATGAAAACCAAATCTAGTACCACGTATAGCTCTAAGACCTTTGGAAAATACCTCAGTGAGTATATATATCTTAAGGAAAAACAAAGCCTCGCTATAAAAAAAAAAATTTCCAACAATATTTACATTTAGAAATCTCTGCAGTCTATTCTTTTATTACAAGCATTTCAGATTGCCATCGCTGTGAACAGAAAAATACTTACAAGAAGCTAAATACAATGCATTGTGCTATTAATAAATGCATGTTGTTAGACAATAATTCAGTAAAAAGCAGATTAAATCTTGGCATGACAAATTTCAACATTATCTTTAGAAGTAC
>VZTN01024912.1:127817-143887 GCA_013400515.1 Erpornis zantholeuca | reverse complement strand
TTAAAACAGAGCCCATACACTTAACTTGTTTCTGTTTAGTAGCAGATACAGGTACTTTTTTGGTAAACCAAGTATCTCATAAGAAAAGTACAAACCTGTTGTAGTGGTTTTTGTCACCAGTTGTCCATAAGCCATTTTATTACTTCCATTCCTCTAATATGTATTTGTGAAAATGCATCACATTTTTTGGCCCATGTGCAGTTATTTAAATAGTATTTGTGTAAAGGACTTAAACAGAAGCATTGCAGGACCATTTCTTGGAGAGGGAACATTGTTGCAGTAAGGAGGTGGCTTTTTCTAAAGTATAAGAAGTACCTTATTGAAGTGGTTGGAAGAGAAGGGCTTGGCTTGATTTGCTTTTCTCTAGTAGAGGTTAATGTGGGACAGAGTGACTGAATGAATGTTATTAAGGAAATAGAACATAAGTTTCTAAAGCAGCATAATGAAGAGAGGGATTGTAGTATCTATATTTAGAAATGAGTGCTCACACTAAAGCCATGAGAATGGGGAACAGCCTTGCTGCTTAGATTAATGGCCTTTGTTCATTTAAAGCAGCTTCACAATTATGAGGTGATAGAGCACAAAGTGAGCACATTTCCTAGCTGTAAAAAAAGAATTACCATGTTGAAAAGGAAAGTGATGATACTATACTTAATCACTTTTTTCTTTAATATCCAGTTTAGATAACCTTCAGGCTGAGGGTGCAAGGATATTGAAGGTTATTCATAAAATACAGGAATTTGTTTTATAGGCCTTGGTTTGATTCAGGTAAATAGTAGAGTGGAAATGCTGCTTTGTGAAGATGAAATTTTGCATAAATGTACAAGGATGGATTGTTCTTTTGGAAAGCAATGTTTAGTCTAAGCCACTTCTCAGTATTTTAGGTGGATGAAACACAGTAGTGTAAAAATATATGACTGGCTTTAAGACAAATATAAATTAAATTCCAAATTTTTAGCAAGTTTTGCTTTTAATACAGAAAAAAGCTTCTCATTAGTGCTGTCCTATTTGGTTTAACTTAGTTAAAAAAAAACAAAACAAAAAAAACAAACTTTTCATACTTGGGAGTGATAATCTTGGGATCTACCTTTGTCAATACCACTGAAAAACATAATCTTGCTGAATTTCTAATAGGTTCACTATCCTTTAGCATAAGCATCAGTTTTTGCTGCTCATTTGCAATGACAGATGCCCTGCTACAGACAACCTAGAATAATTGAATGCAGTCTTTGCTTTTCATTTTGAGGCTGCTGCAGTCATCCTATTGTCATGGCTGAAGGAAGGAGGAGATTAGAAGAATCTGGTGCCTTAGCTGTTACAGGATGTTTTTTGTGGCTCAAGTGGCTGAATTTCTGCTGTCACCTTTAGCTGTGAGATGAATGAGTTACAGAAATGTCAAAATACAGAGGTGTCATGCATAATCTCTCATTCTTGTTTGCAGACCTTGCTTGCATGTACAAGTTGTTCAGCCGTGTGCCAAATGGTCTGAAGACGATGTGTGAGTGCATGAGCTCATACCTGAGAGAGCAAGGCAAAGCACTGGTTTCTGAAGAGGGAGAAGGAAAGAATCCAGTTGACTACATTCAGGTAGTTAAATGCTTCCTTTTCTTTCCCACATTCCCCACATTAGCAGTTCACCACTGACACACTACAAAAGGTATGCCTTAGTATTGATTCAAAAGGGGTTGTTATTAATAAGCTAAATTTATACTTTTTTTTAAAATGTACATTCTCTGAACCTTCAGATATGTTTAGACCTCTTACCTAAGTTGCTTTGGAAGTAGATACTAAGTTCTTGTGCTTTTAGTAACTGCTTTTAGTAAACAATATATTCAGCCTGATAGATTACCTAACTGCTGGGAACTTCTTGGATTTTCCTAAATGCTGTGTCCCCAGAGTGAGTTGTACGTCTGCTGGCAAATAGCTTTTTAGTGTCCACTTTGTTTAATTTTATGTAGCATTAGCTATCAGTGTTTATTGAGGCAAAAATCACATGGCAATATTTCATGGCAAGCTTAACTGTGACGGAGAGGTGAATGTGTTTATCAGTCATAACAAATTACTCATTCCATTCTCTGTCTCCCTGAGAAACAGAACAGTTCTGCATGTTAAAAGATGTGAGTGTTCTTTCTTGTTCTCTCTCACTAAGTAATGTGTACCATTAATTTATCAAGATCACAAAATATGCTTCAGAACTTCTTGTCATCTTTTCCATTGTCTCTGAGAACATGGTTTGAAATTTGCATATAAAACCTTTAGAGTTCATTGAAACTTCAAGCTGTGTTTCTCTAGCTGGAAGATGTTTTATATTTAATGTGAAAGTGTGTATTCATTAAACATTGAGGGTTTTTTTAAATGTGTGGTTCAAGTCCTTGTGTCTGTTCTTTGTGAGAAACCTTTAATGTTATATGCCTGTCAGTCTCTGGTGTTTTGTTTGAAAACAATAACTGTGCTAGAACTGGTTACTATTTGAAGAAGCCATTTGAGTATAAAAACATTTTCGATTGGATTATTAATTTTCTGGCAATGCTGAAGCAAACTTCTTACCAGGCTTGAACAAGAATCACCTCTTCAAGGCCTGGTAAAAAAAAAGAGAAAACACCCTTGAAAAATTATTAGGTTTAATGATTAAGGACTCTTACATTTTTGGTGGTGTGATTTAGGTAAAAAAGGGGGGGTGCAAATGAGGTGGTAAATAAGTATCTGGATTACTTTGAAGTACTTTTCACTCCTGATGGGCCTAAAGAGGTATCATAAAAAAATTAACTGAGAAAGATAGATATAAAAACTTAATTATAAAGATATTATCAAGGTTTCCTGTCACAAAGATGAAGAGCAAAATGAGGCTGAGGAAGACTTGCAGGCGTACATATCCATGTGCTTCGGCAGAGCTCGGCCCCTCAGTGTGGACCCCAGCATCTCATGAAGATGTCCCAGGGCAGGGATTGATATTCAGTTACTGAAAAAGCCAAAAAAAGGTTTGTCTACCACTTCCACTGAGGTGATGGAAGTAGAGAGAAATACCTATGAATTGAGAAACAACCTTGCTCTTCTCATCTAGCCATGTTAGTGTGAATCTGTCACGGACAGTAGCACTAAGAAGACAGACATGTAAGCTGCACTAAACCATCAAGAAAAACAACTCCATCATAGCTCAGCACTGCTTCCACAACATGACATCACCCCGAGCATAATTGGCAAGATGATTGCACAAGCATTGCCAGGGGATTAGATTTAAAACTTTGTAGAATAGTTTGAAGGGATGTTGAAATGCTTTTGTAATTCAAGGCACTAACAGTTTCTCCTGTTTAACACCAGGTTGTTCAGATGGTGTACTCCTGGAGAGGAGACATGAGCTAACCTTGGTAAACAGAGAGATAGTGGGATTTACTTTGAATTTAAAATTTCTAATACGCATTAATTAGCCTGTCTAAAGATCATTCCTTTAAGTGAGATGGTGAGTTCCTGAGAAACATTGCTACTTCTTTGAGTAATTTTTGAATGGCTTCTTTAAGTAACCGCATATGAATAATTTCTTAAGAACCTAAAGACTTTAATACTATTTAACTTGAACAGTTTTTGAAGGTAGTGGTTGTCCATTACAAATCTAACTCTCAAGGGAAATTTTCTCCCCCTGCTTGCAAAATACTGTCTCAGTTAAAACAGGTGTGTGTCATATATACTTACCAAGGTGCTCAGGTGATTTTAAGATGCTTCCCTCTTCTACACTCAGCTGCTTTAACCCTGGGTGAAGATGGTGCAAGCGCTAAAAATGATGCTAAGAGTCCAATGTTTTAGTTCAGAGGAAGTGGTTCAGTTCAGGTCCCTGGTGCTTCTAACTTTCACATGCTCCCAGTGACTCCTAATCAGCAAGAAACACGCGACTGAATAGTGCAGAACATGTCCCTGGATTAAATTAGAAGGGAAACAAAAACGCTGACAAGTTTAGGCCTGTTGTTGCAGTGTGTTTTCTCCTCAAACTTGTTCAGTAGCTCTAGGGATGCACTTAATGGGTGCTTAGCCTCAGCTTTCCCAGGTGCTGTGTTTGTGATACTGACTTTTCTATTTCAAACAACATGGACAAAGGCTTAATGAGTGCAACAAATACCTCTTTTAAGTTGCAGATTGAAAAATACAGGAAATAACCTGTTTAACAAGGGTGTTTAAAAAGCTTTCTTAATCTGAGAAGTGTAATATAGCAAACTGCACCAGTATTTGACACCAATATTTTAGCCAGTTTATCTGGAAATTGCTTCTATAAGAGGTTCATGGCAGCAATAGAAACGTAAAAATGGAAAATTTCAGATACTTTTAACAGTCCTAAACAGAGTGCATTGCAGAACCTCTGACTACATCTGGTCTTCTCTATGGCTTCATCTGTTATTATTGTTTCACAGCTTAGAACTTCATATCAGTGAAAATGGCTTTGCTTTCTTTTCTTTTTGGAAAGGGTTTACTGGACTTGAAGAGTAGGTTTGATCGCTTCCTTCAAGAATCTTTCAATAACGATCGGCTCTTCAAGCAGACTATTGCGGGTGACTTTGAGTACTTCCTCAACCTCAACTCCAGGTCTCCAGAGTACCTCTCATTATTTATTGATGATAAGCTGAAAAAGGGAGTCAAGGGAGTAAGTATAAATCAACTCAAAATACCATGCTTTTTGCTCTGTAAACTTGGATGGAATTAAACTTAGCTACTTTTCTAAGAATTGTTTTTATATTGAGAAAAATGACAATACTGCCTTCAAAAAGTTGTGTGTAACACATCTGAGCTCACAACACTTTAGATCTAAACTTACAGACAACTCAGGCATAAGGAGATCAGTGTGGCTTGTCACCTACCTCTGAAGCAGCATACCTGAACTACTTCTAACAGATACTTCCTCAAAAAACAATTAGGTTATAGTAGATTCTGCAGCTCCCTTCTTTTGAAACCTTATATATAATTTCCTTAAATGTATTTATAGTTCGGCAGCTATTCTCAATATCCAATAATTTCTTTTGAAAATTCATTTGATTAGAGAAAAGGGTTTGACTTTGCAGCTTTTTACTGTTTTTACATACCAGAGGCCTATTACCATATCTGTCCTCTAGTTCTAAGTACCTCTGTTGCCTTCAGTCTTAGCTTTTTTCATGAAAATTTCTGAACCCAGAACTGGACAGGGATGGTTCAGCTGAGGCTTCAGTTACTCTGAATAAAATTTAGTATTAGAGCATGCAACTTATGCTTTGGGAATCGAACAGTAAATTCTGGGGTTTTTTATAAAACAAATAATAGTTTTATTTGTGTGACACTCGACAGGCTGTGCAAAACAAGTCTTAAAAGCTTTCATTCCAAACTAACTTTTTATACTCCCAATACTGATTTCCCTCAGTGGTTTTTAAAACTTACCCAGGAACTTCCACTGTATTTATCAAGGCATTCTACCCATTCATTGTTTCCCTTCTCCCTTGCTCTTGCCTTTCTCTTCATTTTAGATTTATTTCTTACTCCACTTTATTGAGTTTGTGCACCATTGTTTCAGCTGTCAGTCATATATTGGACTAGTTTTGTTGGCTACTGTTGGACCATCTGCTGCTGTGAATTACTTAAAGTATTTAGGTTGTGTAAGAAACTTTTGCTGAAAGATTGAAATCGGCAAATTATTTATTTTACAGCTAACAGAGCAAGAAGTAGAAACTATATTGGATAAGGCAATGGTTTTATTCAGGTTTATGCAAGAGAAAGATGTTTTTGAACGCTATTACAAGCAGCACTTGGCAAGAAGACTTCTCACAAACAAGAGTGTTTCAGATGACTCTGAGAAGAATATGATCTCCAAATTAAAGGTAAGACAGTACTTGCATACTTTTTAGGGGGTTTTCTCTTTCTTTTTTGTTTTTCATAGATGGGGTTTTTTCTGGTTTTCCATGAGGTGCATCAATAACATTCATCTTGATAACTGCTAAAAACAGAGTTGATTTGGAAAGCCCCAACAGAAAATGCAAAGGGCTTTTCTGAATATTTCCATAAAACTAAAAGGAAGGAGGTCCTGAAGAGCACAGTCTAGAAAACAAAATCTTTTTTCAAAGTTTAAGATTTTTTCAATAATTGAACAACTGCAGTGACTGAATTTGAAGATAAGACTATGTCTTATCCTGGATTTTCTGTTATTCACATATTTATTACAGTTTGTGTTGTTTTTTAGTTGCATCCATCAGCAGACTGGTGATAATGCTCAGTTCCTTTTGTTTAAGTAGTTTGTTAAAAAATACCTTCATATCAGTCTCTAGAAACACGTTTTCCTTAGCTGGTTAAATACCGATTAAATAGACCAAGAGATGGAGAAGAAAGTAAAGCCTGAAGTTCAACAGACCTTAAAGGAAGTTCTGTTGCAGCTTATTCTTAAGTGGCATGATAAATGTCTAGAGAACTTCTGAAGCAGAGGGATGCTAAAATCAAACTTCACTGATTCCTATTTTTGATGTTTATATTCTGTCAGTGAGAGAAGCTTGTTTGTATCAGATTTCTCCAAATTTCTCAGTATTAATTCCTTCTCACTTACCTCTCCACCACTTCTAGCCTAGTGATTCAGAAGGCACAGGGCACACATTTCCAAGATGAATCCGTGGACGTGAAGTGTCCTCTTTTCTTACAGAACTGCTGAAGCTAACATGCTTCCTTTCCCATTTTATCACAGTATGGGTTAGAAATGGGCACACAGCCCTGCATGTGCAACTGAAATTCATGAGCTTGTACACATCTGTCTGTGTGCAGATGTCCAATTCTCACAAGGCCTAGAAATCTTGCGGGGTAATCTGCAGTCAGTCTTCAAAATTAAATACTCCTAGGAGAACAGGAGTTTCCTTGTGATATAAATAGGGTTCATTTTCCTTTACAGTATTGTGCCAAAAGCAGGTGAAACTGTATGTCTGGATTTGATAAGCTTTCACAGTTTATTTAATATGATACAGAAATCTAAGAGAAAAATACAATAATGGAGAAAAGAGAAGGAAAGCAAGTGAAGATCTGTGTAGGGTTAGATCTTTATATAAGATAGGAAATTTTTCTAAGGTCTGAATGCAATGCAAATGGAAATTCCAGTACCCAGATGTACAGAAATATAATTTTTGGGATTTATAAACTAGCTTTTAGTTTTGCAGATTGCCTATCAGAGAAGCTTTGTTTTCACAGTGCTGGTACTACAAATTATTTTATGTGTTTCTAGACTGAATGTGGATGTCAATTCACGTCGAAACTGGAAGGAATGTTCAGGGACATGAGCATCTCAAACACAACAATGGATGAGTTCAGGCAACATCTTCAGGCGACAGGAGTAAGTACTGGAGTCTGTCTGCTTTTCCTTTAACTTCAGTACAAACCCTGCACTTCTGTCCACGCTTGTGGTTTTTCATTTGTTCCTAAGTGTGCCGAGAAGGACTTTGTCAGCTGGTGCAGATTGTTCCTTTTACTGTGTTTCTTATGTTATAAACTGTGTTAGCATTTCCCCAAATGCCAGAGTCGGTTCGGAGCTCGATCCACAGCCCGAGTAGTGCCAGTTTCATTCCATAAAATCCGTGTGCCTGAAGGGCTGGGCCCTGGGCATGCGGCTCAGCGGCTCTGCCGGGCGGCACCGCCAGGGGGCGAGCAGCGCCCTTCCCTGCCCAGCGCTGTCCTTCCCCCGCCCAGCGGTGCCCACCCAGCGCTGTCCTTCCCTGCCCAGCGCTGCNGCCCTTCCCTGCCCAGCGCTGTCCTTCCCCCGCCCAGCGGTGCCCTTCCCTGCCCAGCGCTGTCCTCCCCCCGCCCAGCGGTGCCCTTCCCTGCCCAGCGCTGTCCTTCCCCCGCCCAGCGGTGCCCTTCCCTGCCCAGCGCTGTCCTTCCCCCGCCCAGCGGTGCCCTTCCGCTGCCCAGCGGTACCCGCCCAGCACTGCCCTTCCCCGCCCAGCAGTGCCCTTCCCCTGCCTGGTGCTGCCCTTCCCCTCCCAGTGGTGCCCACCCAGCGCTGACCTTCTCTGCCTAGCGGTGCCTGCCCAGCTGTGCCCTTGCCTGCTCAGCTGTGCCTGCCCAGTGGTGCCCACCCAGCGGTGCCCTTCCCCTGCCCAGCTGTGCCTGCCCCCTCCCAGCGATGCCCATCCCTGCCCAGCAGTGCCCGCCCAGCGGTGTCACGCTCCCAGGGCCTGCTGGCTGCTCACATGTGTTTCCCAACCCCCATGTCACCAGCAAAGCTGTCTCATTCTTCAAAGTTAATCACCAGCTGTGATGTGTATTTTTTCTAAGAGCAAGAAAAATACTGTGTGCTGCAGGTATTTGTAAAGCACGCCATCTGATGTTGAACTTTCCCGACACAATTAATGCCTTTGCTAAAAGCAGAACTGCCATTTTGTTGCAAATTTCAAATTCTAGTTTTGCAAATTTTATTGCAAATTGCCAAATTTGGATTTAGTTGTTTAATTAGAAAAAATTACACCTTCTTGTAAAAGTAGGCCACTGGAATATTTTATGAAGACATTCTTTTTGAGATATCAGCTTACTTTCTCTAAAACACTTTTTTTTTTTTTTACTGATACTCAGCACTTAGTAGTATATAATAAACAGCCAAGTAATTCCCTGGGTGCAGGTAGGCAGGGTCTGTACATCAAGCCTGTTTGAACTGGTTTCAGAAGTCTGAATATTTTCCTGGATATAATCTGTTCAATGTCCTGGTTGTGCAAAGTGATATGAAGTCTTTGCTGTCTTGAAGCAATTGGCTGAAATCCTCCTCATCACCATTCTGTGAATCATCATGAGTAGGAGAACAGCATGTTCTCTAAATGGATTCAGAAAAGGAGAGGATGTGGACAAAGGTGTTTGTGGACAGGCAGCTTTACTACTGGTCTGTTTGGTTTCTTTTCTTTAAAGGCTAGTCCTGCTTTGCTTCTGCAGTGCTTGAAATATAAATTTCAGTAAAAACTTGTTAGAGCATTCCTATTTTTTAGGTGTCATGCTGAACTTGGACATGCAGAGGGAAAGGGGGTTGTGCTAAAGGTCCATGTACTTTACATGACAGTCTTAAAATAAGTGAGTTAATAAATGATGTCTCTATCTTCTTTTTAGCTATGTACAGCTAAGAAGATGAATTTAAAATGTTAACAGATGTTCTGTTAGACTTTATTTGGAACTTCATCTTTCTCTTGGCAAGAGACAAGCACAGTTCATGTGATGGTTGTCTTTTGGTCAGCCTAATCATGTCCTTTTGTTGAAATTTCCAGAGTTACTATTTATGACAGAAGTACATATATTTCTATTAGCATCAATAATATTTGAGAGGAAATACAGGAAGATTTGGGGGATTTTACTTTTAAATTGCTGGTGATACTGTGTTTTATATGAAATAGTTTGTTCTGCTCCTTTTTGAACAATTTGGGTACTTTGAATGTGTATGGTGTGAACGTAGAGAAGTCTAGTATCTGCTTTTCTCTAAATAATCTTACCTGCAAAGTTTCCTGCTGGATCCTGTATCCTGAGATACAGGCAGTGCCAAGGTCTGTGTAGATGACTGGTTTGTTCTCAGGAAGTGGAAAGCTCAGCACCAGGGAAAGTCCGGGCTAATAGATTGAGAAATTTCTGCAACTGTGATCCTGGAACATTTGTTGGAGTTCTGTAAAGACTGGGTCACTTCAGGGCACTTGCTACTAGTTCATACCATTTTTATGTTGAAAAGACATCTTGTATAATAAAGTGATTCCAAAACTTTTCCATGTCACCAACTGCTTAGTGCTCTTTATAATTTATTTTGGGAGGCATTCTAAATTAGTGCTGTGTTCTGGTCTGGCAAAGACCAAAAAATTTTGGGGAACAGTTGCCATCTCAGCTCAGATGCCTCAGTTCCAGATAAATATATTTTTTGTATCCTTCTGTCTGCACTGATGGCCTTTTCCCACACTTTGGCTGAAGGAAAAAAGCTGTTGAAGCTTGTTTAGGTTTTTCAGAAATTTCCTGGGACCAAGTTGGTTGGTGCACACAGGCATTCAGTACACACAGTACAAAAACTCTTCTGTAGTGCATGGGAATGCTACTCTGCTGTTGAATAGTGAAAGTCTGAGTTCAGGTGGCAGGTTTTGACCTTCTAAAACATAATGTGCTCTATTTCTGTGTAGTGGATTTATATAAGTTGAATATTGTATGCTGTGGTTTTTATTGTCCGTCGTGTGTGTTCTTTGAAGGTATTGGTTCTACCTCCTAGAGCTGAAAGCAGTCAGTTTTAAGCTTAATAATACTCAGCTTAGTTGGGATACCTAGTGGGGATTATGCATCACTGGTAGCCAGATCTTTATCATCTGCCAACACATCTTTATAGAACAGCACTTCAGCTGGGGAATGTTTCCTCACCAGTGCTGTGCGTTCACAGTCATGGCTGTCTTTAGGGAAAGAGGCTGGGTGGGGTGTGTAAAAGTGAGTAACTGTTGACATTGCAGTTCACACATAAGCTCCCTATGGTTCAACATCAGATATTCAGTATTTCCTCTCTACTTCCAGAGAGTACATTTAGAAAGAGTTATTTTGCAACTGACATATTTTGTGCAACCCAGCTTTATTGCATGTCATCAAAAAACCTATTTAGAAAGATTTGTTGCACGTATCATAAGTTCTGCTTACGATCACAGACATTTAGTTCTTGATTAAGAATTTATTTTGTTCAATTCTGTATGCTCTTAAATGCCAGAGGGGAATAATGTTGATGATTTTTGCTGTACCATCTAGTCTGACAGTGATGAATTAATTTATTTGTCTAGTATTGTAAAAAGAATGTTTACAGATGCATCTGTTTCCTTTGTAGTTAGACAAAATTCTAGGCATTTTACACTGATACAGAAAAAATAGTGAAGCATGGTCTTGTTTTAAAATAGTGTATGTTTTCTTCCAATTACCCTTAGGTCTCATTAGGAGGTGTTGATCTCACAGTGCGTGTCCTCACAACAGGTTACTGGCCCACCCAGTCAGCCACACCAAAGTGCAACATCCCTCCAGCTCCCAGACATGCTTTTGAAATATTTAGAAGGTATGTATTAAAACAGATTTTTTAGGTAGAGGTTTTGAGAAGAAACTTTCTAAACTTTCCTGTACAGATTTCTTTTTACCTGTGCAGATTTTTTTTAACAGTTTTACTGTTAAAAATGTGCTGGCAAACTGCTCTTCTTCAGCTCATGTGAAAATTGGAGAATGCAATGCTTGAGGTTTTGGGAGATTTTGAATAGAATTCTGATGAAAGAATGTTTTGAAAAAGCAAAAAGTTAGAAATGTTTTAAGTATGTCCTCAATAACTCAAAAAACCTGTGTTACTTTTTAAAGATATTTCCTCTTCAATACAAAATGTGAACTATATATTATATTCAATTCTATTACAGATTTTATTTAGCCAAACACAGTGGGCGACAGCTGACACTCCAGCATCACATGGGCTCTGCAGATCTCAATGCCACTTTCTATGGGCCTGTTAAAAAGGTATAGAATCAAGATTATGTAGATATTGTATCTTTTTTAAAAAGTAAGCAAATGCATATTTTTTGTAAGTTCAGTATTTTGTAAAATAAAAGCAAACCCATTGAGAATGTAAGAATAAGATGCCTTCTGTCAGCCTTATAGTCTGATTCCTTCTTTGACTTTTGCTTTGACTTTTTTTCCCTCTGAATCTTATTTGAATGTATCACTCAGCATCATCTTTTATTTGTAGAAAAGTAGTAAATGTGATCTTGAAGGGACCTCAATGGTTTGAGTGGTTTGGGTTTTTTTGACTGTCAGTCAAAAGTGAAAAGAGACTTGTTAGTTATTTTTGATAAAATATTTTTCAGTGAAGAATAATCTAATAGTAGTTTTGGAATTTTAAAATAGGAAGATGGCTCAGAAGTCGGTGTAGGAGGTGCCCAAGTAACTGGCTCAAATACACGGAAGCACATATTGCAAGTCTCCACTTTCCAGATGACAATATTAATGCTATTTAACAACAGAGAAAAATACACGTTTGAGGTAAGTGGTGTGGGTTTCTTACCTGATTCTAAATAACTGGTTTAGGCACTTTCTTGTCCTCTTGAGTACACATTTGAGGATCAAGTGCCTCTCATTCTGTTTGAGTATGGATCAGGCCAATAAACACAAGAAGCAGATCATCAGCAATGCACCTAGGAAGCAGTTCTAGGGGAGGAAATTATTTGGAAGCAGAAGGTTTCAGAAAGGTTTGAGAATTGTGAGTGTGGTTATTCCAGGCCACTGAGCTTTAGAAAAGCTGAAGTTGAAATGCAGCAGGTGGCTCCATTTCCTTGTTTTGTCTTTGAGTAACTGGATTTAGAGGCCAAAGGGTGGAGAAGTTTATATCCTGGCTTCTTGAATACTTAAGTAAAATTGGCAGGCTGGACTGAGCTGGAGGATGAATCAAAGAACTTTCAGCTCTTCTCTGAGCTGATCAGCCAGAAAGGACAGTGGAGAAAGGTCTGGATAGATTCTTAACAAGGAGACTAGAGGGGCATTGCTGGGAAAGGTTGAAACGTCAGCTAAGAGATGCCGATGAAGAAGAAGACTTTAGAAGTGGAGGAGTATCATGTGCTTTGTTGTGTGAACATTATATTGTTAATTTAAATTGATTGTTTTGTTTGAGACATTATCTTCTGTTTGAGAGAGCATTGGCAGCCTTGAAAAGCAGTGTGGGTGCAGTTTGAAACAGAGTGGATTTCCAGGTTTTCTCATCTGCTTTTGACGTGCTATGCATAGTAATCATTGCCCTTTTGTTTGGATTGTATTTTCAGCTTATTTAGCATACTTCTAGCCTGTTAAAAAAGAAAGTTTCTTTGAAATGGTCTCAGTAGTGATTAAGGAAAGCAGGATTTGATAAGAGACTCTTAATAAACTACTGATAATTTAAAACATAATTTTAGAACACAAAGTCCTGTGTGTTGTGCAATCCATTGCATTACAGCTTTGAGTACTTTGCAGAATATTTGAGGGAGTGAAAACAAGGAGGGGGACTTAACAGCTCATTATTTTCTTGAAGCTGATTTTGAAATTGGGCTGGTGGCTGCTGTATTCCACCAAATTGCAGGCTTAATGAGTAGTAGAGCCTTACCCATATATGAATAATTAACACTTGGTAGAGCAATGAAAAATAAAATTTTTAATACATGCTCTAAATTATACTTTATTTTACCAAGACCAGATGAGAGAGAAATATGTCCATCTGCTTTTAGGTTGTATGTTTTGTTTATTTCTGGTCTGGGAGTTCTTAAGCTCTCACTTTGTGTCCCACTTGAACTAAAACATTAAGGAGGCATATTTGTGTTGTCTGGTTTCTTTGGTGAAGTGTGTGGGAGTTGTCTTTAACTCCAGCCAGGAAACCTTATGAAACTTTGGAGGAGAAGGAATTTTATCTTTGTTCATTGATTATTGAATATTCTGATTAACTGCTGAGTGCTGGGCAACAATTCCTTCTCTGTTTGTCAAATTAGTGCTTTCAGTGCAGCAAAGCATGTGAGCTGACTTGTGTGTGCTTGTGTATCCTAAAATTGTCTGATACACAAGTGTTTCTGCTGACTTTCAATTGAACACATTCATTTGAAGCTGCCTTCACAGCTGAACAGACTTTGCTGTTTTATTTTGCATTCAGTGTGCTTATTAATTGTAAACTTGATAAGATCCTCATAATAATCCTAATAGCCATTAGGCCATGTCATTGAGGAAAAAATGGCATATTGGTAATTCAAAAATTATCCATAAAAGGCTATGGAAACTTAAAAGATTGTTGCATTAAAAATTTCTTCACAATAAATGTATGAATTTATTGTATTCCTGTACAGCAGTATTTTATTTGTATTTGCAAAATAGCTGTTGGCCATATGGGTCTAGGTTAATGCTACTGAAGTAGAAGGATCTTCATGCAAGCTTTCAAAGAATGCTAATTTTTTCTAAGAATTTAAATTTTCTAATCAAGTCTCATGTAATAAAATATTTTTCAGTTGACTTACCTTGCTGCTCAGTATTTTAAAAGGTGAAATGCACACTTTTTGTAGTAACATCAGAAATAAGGGTGGTTCCTTATGTTTAACAAACAAGAAATACAAATGTGACCACAGTAAAAGTTAAATTGTGGAATAATTCCACAAAAATATGAGATTAGAACTGTAAACTAGATTACCTCTTTCATCTTTTGCTGCTGTCTGCTTTGGAAGATACACAAGTCAAAGTCTGTAAATAAAACTAAAAATACTTTTTATTATTTCAACACAATTACAAAATTCTTTTCCTTCTGATTTTTCTGCACATTTTCCTTCTGACAAACTATTTTCTTGTGTAGAACTGACAGAGTTCCTTACCTAGAACGAATCTCTTTTGTTGCCCCCAGATAGAGCTCACTTGGTAATATTTTAGCACTGAGATTGTGTACTCAGTACTACTCATGTGGTCTTTAAAATAAGGCACTCTTGGAGATGGGGAAGAAGGGCACATTTCTCACTGCTACATCAAATACCCACATAAAAATATGTTTAGAAAAACATTATGCTACAGGCTGAAGGAAAGAGCACAGGAACATCTGCTATCTCCATTTACATTTGTAACTGCATTTTTTTTTATTCAGCTCAAAATTTTTGGCTCCTTCTGAAGCAGCATATTGCTTTGCAGTTCTTTGTGGTCCTTACTTTAATGCTGGCTTATAAATTCTAAAAGTGAAATTGTTCAAGTGTGTTCATGGCTCAGCTGGAATGCTGCAGAGTGAAGTACAATAGCAAATACACTGTGGTTTATATAAGGATGGATAGCACAAACTCCCCCTCAAATTCCCTTTTGGCTCTTTGTTTCACTTTTGTTAAAAGCAGAGTATTTATATGGCCTTGTAGAAATTATTTAGTTTTAATTGTTGATCAAAAATCAAAGTTTGGCAACCTGCATGTCACTGGCATTACATCATTAATAAGCTGGGTTGTAGCCTTTTAGACTTTACGTTTATCTAAGCCCTAAAATCTTGCACCTTCCCTTGGTTTTTTAAATTTTATGCTGATCAGTCCATTTCAGTAAGATTTTTTTTGTTGTGACTGTGTAAAGGATTATAGCTTCTTGGGGTCTTTTTTTTTATTACTACTTTATGTTGAATTTGGAAAAAACAGTATGGAGGTGACAACTGTGTTTTATATAAAGCAGCAAAGGAAGAAATAGTAACTTTCTATGAGCAGCTTGGGAAGAGATATTTTGATACTAGCAAATAGTTAAAATAAGTGAATATTCACTATTTATTTCAAATGGTGTAAGTATTTCTGAATGCATTATGCTAAGAATACTCTTAAGAACATTTTAGTATTTCCAAATCATCTGTAAGCAGGAGATACCAAAAATTCTGAATTTTTTTTAATTTTGGATTTAAAGATTTTATTCTTTTTACTTCATTCCAGTTAACTTGATCTTATATCAAAAACAGTTTCACGTAAATTCAACGCTCTGTGTAGTGTTGGGTTGAGTAGAAAAATAATAATGCCTATTTTGTCTGAGCCTTGGCATCAGAGATAAATTATTTTTATTGCATGTTGTCAGTGGTGGATGACAAGCTAAAAGTGGCTGTTTTTTCTGGGTTGATTTAAAAAATAAAACTTGAGTATACTAAAGAAATAACATTATTTAAAAGAACTGGGTTTGGTTTTTCTGGTCACTCTTTAAAGAACTTGTTAGAAGTTCTTTATAGTTCTTTACGGATCTTAGCATTTTGATCACTTGGAGTTGTTACTGCTGTTTTTAACCTAAAGTCATCACATGGTCTTGTGTGCCATGAGAATCAGGAATTTATAGGGACAATGTTAGGGCTTGATACTGCCCTTGGAACCAAAGCTGGGGAGGCTGAGAAAGTATTTGCTCTTGTGGACAGCTGCATGTCTGTGAGGTTTGTTTTTTCTCTTTAGCCGCTGTGAGTCCCTCAAGAGTCTGAATGGGAATGTGAAATCAGAAGTGTCTGCACTTTCCTCAGGCTAGAAAAGGGAAGAAAAGAGATGAGGAAAAATGAACTTTTACTGAATGGGAGCCCAGTAAACACATTAGATCTGAGAACAACATAGTTGGCCTTCTCCTAGAGCATATAAAGGCAT
>VZTN01024912.1:107057-127797 GCA_013400515.1 Erpornis zantholeuca | reverse complement strand
GAGCATATAAAGGCATCATTCTGCATCCAGTGTAATTTATTTACCTAGCTCATGACCACTGGTGGCTTGCCTAACAGCCATTTCTCAGCTGACTCTTAAGAACCCTGACAGAGGTGCACCAGGTTATGTACATGTTTTTAGAAACAGTCTTCAAAGTTCATATGTTTGCTGCACTATAATGGGATCTTTTTGTATTTCACCTGGAGAAGTCCTAGCCAAAGGTATCTGAGCTGTAACTAAGTTGAGTTATTCAGAAAGGAGGTATTATGAGTCTAGAGTATTTCTATACTATTTCAGTGAAACCAGATTTTGTTTGCTCAATTTGTAAAGATCTTCCTTTCAGCGTGGCTGAATGCAAAAGCATTTGTGCAGCTCTTGGTCAGGAATGGTCATATGAACATCATGGATGTTTTCCATCACCAAGTTAGTCAGGTTTGTTTTCATCCTATTCAGCAAACCATGGAAACAAGTTATCAGATCCTTTCAGCCCTCTCAGAAATTGCAGGGAAGTGGAGCTGGCTATTAATTCTTCTCCTTTCAGCTCATGGCCACTGTTCATTTGACAGAATTCACTGTCTGTGTGCCGACCCAGGTGGATCATATACACAATACCCACTGAGACCTTGCGGCTGAATGAGTTCTGACCCTTCAAGTGCCACAACTGTCACACTATTACTGTTTAAATCAATCCCTGATGTTGTTTGCAACATGTGATACTTCTGCCACAGCCGTAAGCTAACTAAGTAATCTTCTTTAGGAAATTCAACAAGAAACTGATATCCCCGAAAGAGAACTGGTTAGAGCCCTACAGTCCCTTGCATGTGGCAAACCAACACAACGTGTTCTCACAAAAGAACCTAAATCAAAAGAAATAGAAAATGGTCATATATTTACAGTGAATGATCAGTTCACATCTAAACTACACAGAGTCAAGATTCAGACGGGTAAGTGAGCTTTATATTCTACTCTCTTGCAGTCCCAAAACTGCCTTAAAACTTTCAAATTATCTTTTGCAGGATTGTTGTCCATAGAAATAAAAGGAAGAGGATTTTTTTTTTCTTGATGATTAGTTGCATCAAAATAAAAGTTCAAATACCAAGAAAAGTGTGGAAGTCAGTTAAGCCTTTTACTTTACAAAATGTGTAATTATCTCTTACAGGAAATTCTGAAAGAAAAATAAAATTCAAATTAAATAATAAAAAGAAAAATATGCTACTGATTGATTCAGAAATAGGAAAATTGCCTCATAAGTTGCTGTACTGCTGTGAAATGAGTGATGTTTTTAGCCCATGATACAACAGCCATTTTCAAGTACCAGGTAGCTTATAATGGTTTTGGGCAATGATTTGGGTTTAACAAATAAGGGAAGCTGAGTGTGTAATACCACTTCATTAGCTTATGGAAGTGCTGGTGCTTGTGCCTGTAAGCAGATTTGAGTACTGTTCAAATTTTAACATAGTAGCAATTAAATAACAGTTTGTTATCTTGTCAGTCACTATCAAAATATGCCAGAAAGTGTTAGTGTGTTCTTGTGGCTGCTTTTCATTAAAAAAAAAAAATCAACTTTGAGAATGTCAAAATTCAGGAAAATATAACTTGATATCTAGATGAAATAAATACTGAAGCTAACACACAATTAAATAAATTTTAATTTTTCTAACATTATTTACATTCTCTGTTTTCTTTAAGTTGCTGCCAAACAAGGAGAATCTGATCCAGAAAGGAAAGAAACAAGGCAGAAAGTAGATGATGACAGAAAACATGAGATAGAAGCTGCTATAGTTCGGATAATGAAATCTAGAAAGAAGATGCAGCACAACGTGCTAGTAGCAGAGGTATGCTGTACAGAGTTTTGCTTTGCTTTTGCTATTAACTCATTAAAGTTACACAGCTCTTATTAACATGATTCTGAAAGGCTTTTGAGAGATATGCTGTATTTAATCCATCCTTTCTTTTCTCCCTGTCTATCTGAAGACATGCCTAAATCCTTACCCTTCCCTTTAGGATGTACTCACAGCATATCTAATTTTCCTTCCTACTTTAAGTGCTGTTGTGATGTTAAATTCCTTGAAAAGCAAACCACTGTGTTTAACATTATTTTCTGCTTTGATCTTGGTACTGACTCTTGGGTCCAGGGTTGAGAGATTTGAGCTCTTAGCAGACAGAGAAGCAGTCCTGCTGCTCTTCACTCCTAAGCTCACACAGCTCCAGGACATTACACAGTTTGCACTCCTGAACTGCCTTAGAGCTGTGAAATTGGGAGCATTCTCAGGTTGTGACCATGCTTCTACAGAGCTTTGAACCATACCCCAACATGAGCAAGCAAGTGGAGGGACTGTCAGAAGTTTGCTGACTGCTTTTTATGCTTCATAGTTGTCACCATCTCTTGTCATAATACATTTTTCTGGTTGTTGTGTTCTGTTAGGATACTTCAAGGTCTTACTTGTGCTGTGATCTTATATTGTCGGGTTTTATTTTGTTTTAGGTAACTCAGCAGCTGAAGGCCCGATTCTTACCGAGTCCAGTTGTTATT
The DNA here is from genome assembly GCA_013400515.1 of Erpornis zantholeuca. Taxonomy (NCBI): domain Eukaryota; kingdom Metazoa; phylum Chordata; class Aves; order Passeriformes; family Timaliidae; genus Erpornis; species Erpornis zantholeuca. Next base: position 125,264 of record VZTN01024912.1, on the reverse strand, counting down.
AAAAAACGTATTGAAGGACTTATTGAGAGAGAATATTTGGCACGAACACCTGAGGATCGCAAAGTATACACTTACGTAGCATAAAATGCGTTCAGAAAATTTGATTTATTCTTGGACTATACTCTTCGCATGAACTGGGAAGTTCTTTTAAATCATTAATATTAAGATGACCATCTTCTCTATTAAATTACAATACATGTTCTAGACCATTCAGATCAAGCCTTTTACTCCTTTTGAGAGTTTTTGACATAAATTAATTGAGCTTCAGGCTTTTCAACGTTATCCCTGTAGAGATCATCCTTACAATTCTTCGGGAAAATGTGAATGTGCCGCGTTTGTTTTCAATACTGTATGAAAACAGAGAAATAAAAATGACTTTAGAAAATACAGCTCATTTAAAAAAATAAATTTGTTGGAATTTCATTTCCCCAGGTCTTCAGTGTTGATGTAAATGTGTTTCTGTAGTGTTGCTTAGCACTTCGCGCATTGTATAAGTTGGGTTTAAAAGAAACAAGTGGTAAGGCAAAATTCCCACTTATCTTGCTCTGCTTCAAATGTTTCTTTAACTAGACATGTTTAATTTAAATACTTGCTAATTTTTTGAAGACCCAAGAAGACAACTTGAGCATGTTTCACTCTTCCAGCTTCACTCACTGTTCCAACAACATGAATCAGGAACTTCTGGGGGCTCAGAAAAGACCGTAATAATTTTGGCTTTCCCTTCTGTAATTTGAGTTCTTCTAAATTAAACTCTATATTGATTAGGTTTGTTCTGGTTTCTTTATAGGAAAAAGGACAAGATTTTAGTGTGTATAAACTGTATAATAATTTTTGCTGTTGTACTCACTGCTGATGGTGGATTGTACAGGGCGATGTTTTTATTTCACTAAATGTAGACAAAATAAATTTAAAATAAATGGATTTAGTGTACACAAACAACTAATTCAAGTGTGTTAGAGTGCAGGGTTGACAATCTTTTGGAACTAATTTCTGTCCCCTGGGGAAACATACTGGGATTATATTTTGTTAATAAACATCATAGATAGATCTGTAGCCCCAGGGCTTCCCATCATAAGTGCATATTTCAGGAGATTAAAGTGAAGTCAGCATGCGCTATTGGTTTTTAAAAATGCATTTTAAACATGCAATAAAAAATTGTTACTGTAATGAAATTTTTAGTTCTTACCCTAGAACGTTTCTTTCTTCTTGACAGTATGCTGCAAAAATAGATTAGAAATAGCAGTTTGGTGGCATCATTCTTCTCACAGTTAGAAATTTTTGAGTGTGCATTGTAATGCAGTTTTTATTAAACCATATTTCTGACATTCCAGTGCACATATTCCATGGTTTCCCGGCCATAACTATTTTTCTGCTTTAATTCAAAGCAGTATTTTTGTCTTGGTTCGCATTACTTTCTTTAAAAAATATAGTTGGGATGGTCTTTCCAGTTTAGAGCTGGAATTGAAGCAAAAAGAAAAACTTGGTTGTAGAGCATTTGGGTTCTGCTGGAGCAGTTCTCAGTGAGCTCTACTGAACAAGTGCATGGTGCTGGTGCAGTATTCCCCTGTGACTGGAGAGTGTTTTTCATAATGTGTCCACAATTTCATCTCTCTCCAGCCTGTTAAGCTACAAATCCTGGCTATTGTTCAAGTGTGTAGGATATTTCTTCTAAAGAGAGGGAATGGAATTGGGGTGATATTTTAGCTTGGCTATTTGGAAGCATTTTTCTGAAGCTTTACGTTTACTGCACATCCTCCAACACACCTACACACACACACAGAGCAGTTTTTGAATCAGCACAAGGAAGTGGTGGCTGAAGAACTTTCCTGCCCTTGTCCATCAAGAATTTTAGCCCAAGAGAAATGATCTGGGCCATTGGCCCTTCTGAGAAGGTGTTTGCTGGCCGTTATTAAAACACTTCTGTCTCTGAGCAGTGTATGTTAATCTTCAGTAGGGATGTGGTCATTGTTCAGCCAATACAACTGCTAAATGCAGGGCAGTGATCTGGGGTATTGTTTTTGTTTAGAGTCATCAGAAACATCTTCCTCAAAATGTAAATTGCTCTTCCATCTACCACTATGAAGGTTTTCTTTTATGCATAACTGACTCTTTATTAGCATGAATGTTGTGATGTTGCATATTAATGTTTTCCCATGTGCTTTACAGGGAGAAAATCCCTGGAGGTTCAAATCCCTCTCCCTGTGAAGTTTACAGAGACATGAGTGTTGTGGTTTGGGACAGGAGGTCTTTGTCCGTTGCATTACCTCTGTATTTCTGTTGTGTATCAGCTGAAGTTTCCTGCTTCTGGTGGCTTTTGGAAGCAGTGAGACTTCCACTGCTTCCATGAATGACTGTGTAATTAGGTGTTGAAGAGTGTGTTTTTGAAAGCTATGTGGGCAAGAGTGTTTGCCAGAAGAACAGCAGGTGGTGACAGCTATCTTCAGTAACAAATATTAAGAGCATAGTTTCCATTTTAATAGAATTTTGAAGACATTATTCAGGAAGGGACTTTGGCTGAAGTCAGACTTTAAAAATATGCTCTTTACCATTGAACAGTGAGGTAGAGGAGAATGTGAAAAATGGAGAATGTGAAAACTATGATCAGAGAGAACAAGACATCACTAGGACTCTGCTTAAGGTGAGTTTGATGTTTACGTGTTTGTTAGTGGGATTTCATTAACAATCTATAGTAGAATTCTGCTCTGCCTTATCTGATTTCATTTCTCTTTCTTAATTTCTACTTGAAGCTTCTCTGTAATTCATTTAAAATTTCATTAGTAGGGTTGTAGTTAAATGTGTGAGTGCAATTATTAGTAAGTTTGGTTTCTTTGCATTCATGTGCAGCTAAATGCAGAAACAAGACTTAATAAACATGGAATTTAATTATTTGGAATTTTTAAAATTAAAAGTAGGGTTTGAGTTTTATGAGCTGTTTGATGATATGTAGGCATGTGCTTTCCTTGTACACAAGTTTATTTAAAAGGATCGAGAATACGCCTCCTTTGCCATCATAACAAATACGATAGTCCTATGGATCCCTGGTGCAGTTCTTCCTGTTCTCTGTATTAGTTACCTCTACAGCTTTGATTTACTCTGTGTCTCCTAGAATTAATCCATATAATTTCCCCACTGGTTACAGAATGAATGAATTCCAAGCAGACCAAATTTGTGATGTTACACTACTCCTGAATGCAATGTCTTTCCTTTACCCCCTTTTCCAAAGACAAACTTTGCTCTGTCAACCTTAAAGCTTCCAATGTAGCACAGTTCTCCTTGCCACTGCTCATTGAGACTCAGCTGCTGGTGTCAGATTTACTTTCCCTCACTTGTGGAAACAGAAGCCTTGCACTGAATATGCTGCATGACTGAAGTATTTTTATTCACATGTATTGCAATCAAATTGTATAGTACCTGAGGGGTGGCACTTATATATATGTATATATATATGGTAGTAGAGCCCATCACAATGCATAGTTTTGGGGATTAGCTTGCACAGAGATGGGGTTCCCATTTTTTCAAAAGTAGCAAGACTGGAACTACTTGTGGCCTCTGCATGTCCAAAACTGGCCAGAACCCCTATAGCTCAATCAAACTCTTTGGCTCTGCTTTGTTCCTCACAGTGCTTAGAGGCACTGATCCTGAGCTCCCCCTTACATGGAGCCCTGTGCTTTAGGGCGAGGGTTTGACAGCCTAGAGCTGGACTCAGTACTGTACACAGCTGGTAATAGGCATCATCTTGTGGGTGTCTGGGCCAAAGCTGAATTTCTGTTGATACTCATTTTGATACATTGGACAGTAAATGTAATAAACATTGTGCTCAATCTGAAGTGTGAGTTTAATGGTTCCTCTGTCTTCTGGAATGTGTCACTTGAAAAGATAGTAAGATGCAGAACTTATATGTCCATCCAACTGAAAGCTGGTTAAAAAACAAGGCAGTAGTTCACCTACCTTTCTGTCCTTCACTGCGCGAGGGAAGTGTTGATAGATTGTGCCCACAAACTGCATTTAATATTCTGAATCTTTCAGCTGTGGCTCCTGTTTGGTGTAACTGCACAGACATGATTGGACCCCTTGCCCCAGGACAGTGCTGTTGTGCTCGCATTAGTACATATCACATGTATGCATGACTTCACTTCTGCTCTTTCCTTCTTTTCTCCTCCAAAACTGGAGCTTTCATGGGGAGTAAGTCCATGGGAGCTAATGCATTCAATAGCGTTGAGATGAACACAGGCTTTATGGGTAGGAAAAGAAATAACACCTGAACTTAGAATAACTATGTTTTATTAATAACGATTATTTATTAATTACTCTTTGTCCTGCAGGTCAAAACTTAACTTTTATTTCAGGTACAACAGATGCAGAGGAACCTTTCAGTACTGCTATTCTGTTCCTCCTCTGTGAACATCAAGCTGCTGTGGTTCATTTGTGTGCTGCATCCTTCAAATCCTGGCAGTGCAGTGATGTTTGGTCTGTCGGGAGCTGGAGCTGAAGCAGAGGTGGTGCAGGACATGGTGCGTGCTCAGGGGAGAAATGTTTAGGCAGCCGAATGAGGTGTGTTTGCTCCGCAGGGCTGTTTGCTGCCATCGGAAGGTGCATCTCGAGGGAGAGCGACGAAGGGCTGGAGCAAAACGTGTTCTGAGATTGTGCTGGGCGTTATGGGGCAGAGGGTGCAAAACACGGGGTTAGTAACTTGTATTCACTGTGTATGAGATGTTAACCTGTGCTGGTGGCTTCGGGGCATCCTGGGAGACTTCCAGCAAGGAATGTGTACTGTTGGGGATGCGGAGTGTGCAGTACAGACCTCCTCTGAGCCTCCGAAGGCGGGACCCGCTGGCAGCCGGGCTGCGGGAGCCGTGGCAGCCGAGACGGGCGCGTCCCGGGCAGTGACCCCGCCGGCCCGCTGGGCTCACAGGCCTTCCCAGTCTTTCTTTTTCCCTTTCCCTTTTCTTTCTCCCCGTTTTCTTTCCTCTCCTTTCCTTGACTAGAGCTCTGTTAAGCACCCAGTAGCGTCTTTAACGAGCTGCTTCTGCAGTTTGTTTCTCACAACTTTTAAGAATATGTTTTGGAATAGCGTGGAGTGGCAAGAAAAGCAACTTCCCATGTGCAGGAAATGTTTAAGGATGATGTGAATGAGGACTGAGAGCTATATACACGGCGTCAGATGATAAAACAAACCACTGTTAGATTTGTGAATTGAATCAGAAAATCATGACTTTTTAATCTAGTCATGGGCCATTTTCTTTTTAATTTGTAATGTCAGATTTTAATTCTTGAATATGTTTCTTACAAGCTGAAAAGAATTTGAGTCTTCAAAAGGCCACACAGAATGTGTGTGAATTAGTTGGCAGTCATAAATACACTTGTTATGTTTATTATTTATTCTTTCTTTACCCTTACTCTATCCACCTTTTTAGATAAGTGTGGCACCGTTGGGGTGATTTATGAAATTTAGCATGTCCTGGGAGTCTTGCTCACCCTGAACTTGGAGTGGGTCTTAAGAAACAAACAGAAAAATATGAACAACCCTGTCTAGGCTGAAATCCTGGTGCCTTGAGCTCTGTTGTTCTAGCAGTCAGTGTGCAGTTATATAATATGACAGGACCTGGGCTCACTGGTTATTACATTTATAAGGAAACAGGTATTGTGGAAATCAGGGAGGGATTTGGCCCTCCCAAAATCTGTGAAAAAGAATATTTCCTGTGCACGTTTCATGTTCTTTGAGTGATTAAATTTGATAATGAACTCTGATTTTTCAGTTGTATAGAGGTTCTTACCATCAAGTGCTTCCAGCTCCTGTTTAGGAATAGCATTCATAACTTTAGCAATCCTGCTCTTGGGAGGAAAAATCCACAGTAAGAAGTCCTGAAGTCCTCAAAGTGGTGCCACATTAGAGCTTGGTGGTGCCTTACTATGGCTTTTGAGTTCATATGCAGATTTTCCTTTGGAAAGTTATCAGAATATGCCCCAAATCCAAGTAGTGCCTGAGTTTCATAGACCTCGAGAGCCGCTTCTGCTAATATTTGTTGGCTGTTTGGATCTTGCTCCTTTTGAAATTCTGTTAAAGATGAGGCTAATAATCTCCAGCAGCTTGTCTGTCACAGCATTTGGTATCAACTTAATTATGCAAATCTGCAATTCTAACATAATTGTGGGATCCAGGCCAAAACTTTTTTTAATTAGAAGTTGTGGTGTATTATTCTGTCTCTGAGCAAGGTTGTCTTCAGGAAAGGGAGTAATTAGAAGCCTTCACACTGCATGGGTCTGACTTGTTCCTTAAGCTGGAGCTTGGCCTCGCTGGCAAGGTCACCATCTCCTGGGGACTTGCTCTTGTTAGTGCTCAGCAGGGTGCAGTCACGTCCGGCTCTGCTGTTGGCCTTCCAAGAATTCTGCTTTGAGTTGCCTTCAACCAGGCTACATGTAAGCTGATTAAACAAACACTTACACTGGGCCCTGCAAGTCTTGGGTTTGTTTAGATCTGCCTGTTTTCCTTTTCTGGAAGATTTTTAATTGAGCTGTAATTTATATAAAAATGGCTGGGTTAAATCTTTCAGAAATGAGTCCCTGAAGCTAGGTAGTAGTCCCTGAATTCGCATGTAAAGCAGGCTGACTTCCCCCTTGTCCCACTCTGACCTGTGTGGAAGTGGATTGACCCTGGGAATGTGGGCAGAGGGATCCCAAAGATGCCATCTTGGGTCAGTGCTGAATGTTGGCTCTTTGAAGTCAAGCCACCACAGAAAAGGCTGAGAGGGTCGGGCTCGCTCAGTCTCCAGAAGGTTGAGAGGGGATCTAATCAGTGTCTGTAAGGCACTGTGAGGAGGGTGTCAAGGGAATGGACTGGACTCTGCTCTGTGGTATGAAGCAATAAGACAGAAACTGATGCCCAGGAAGTGCCACCTGAACGTGAGAAAGAACTTCTTCACTGTGCAGTGACCGAGCACTGGATCAGGTTGTCCTGACAAGGTGTGGAGTCTCTCTCACTGGAGATAGTCCAGAACAACCATCTGGACACAACCCTGTGCCATGTGTGCTCTGGGATGATCCTGCCTGAGCAGGGAGGTTGGACCAGATGACCCACGGTGGTTCTTTTCAACCTGACCCCTTCTGTGATCTCACTTTTTTTATTGAATACTTGTTTCTGCTATGACCCGCGATTGGCTCATTATTTTTAGTGGATCTCAGTTTGGGTGCATAGAGTGTTTTGGGGATTTTTTGAAATATTTTATACAATCTGAAAACCACGGAAGAATGGAACTACCTGCAAGGGTCCCATAACTGGGTGAGGACACATATCCCACGTTTGGTGCAGGATGAATATAAAAACCAGCCAAGGACATGCAGTGCATTTTTACAACATACTTGTTACTACTAGGGAGCTCTGTGTCTCAGTGCTGCTCTCTCAGCCTTGCCCCAAAGCCTGTGTCACCTGAGGGTACCTTTGCTGTACTCTCATTACTGTAGTCACCAGGCACACAGAGATGTGGTTTGATCATGGATGTCCCTCTGGCAGCGTGTGCCATAGTGCCGAGGATCCCTGTCCCTGGGAGGCCGGGGCTCAGTGTCAGGAGGACACTGAGGGGGAACGTCTATCACTTTGCATTTTATCTCCTGCGAGCCTTGGAGCTCTCCCTTGTCCGTGCACCTCCAGGTGTGGTGTTTCTCCCGGCAGGAGCCGGAGTCGCCGTGTCCCGTCCCTGGGAGGAGCCGGAGCCGCTCCTGGTGGCTGAGCTGTGGCCAGGCTGAGCTGTGGCTCCAGCAGCTGAGCTGCAGCAGCTCTGCCAGGTAGGACAGGCTGCAGCCTGAGACAGCTCCCTCTGCTCTTTACGGCTGTATTCTTGTTTCCTTTTCCTGCTTGTGTGGGTATGTGCTTGGATCCTGACTCACAGTGTGTGGTGGAGCTCTCTGTGTTTCCTGCCTGCTGACAGACACTTGCTGGATGCCTACTTTTTGACAGCTGGCTAAAATGAAGAAACAAGGATTGTTTGTGAGAGAAGTCTTAAATAAATGCAGTAGGTTAGGTGGGTTTTTGCTCTTTTGGTCATTGAGTCTTTAGCTTCCTCCAAAGTGGTGATGAATCGGAGTCGTGGGTTTTGAAGCCAGAGACAAACTCTGAAAAGACTTTCATATTCAAGTAAGGCCTTAATCTTGTTTTTTATCTCAGTACTGTATATGCTGTATATAGTTGTCATCTAGCAGGTTAATTTAGTAGTTTTGTCCTTGTTATAAGCAGAGCTTGAGACTGTAAAACAGAAAAAAAATATTTTTAAAAGAAATTAGGAAGCCTGAGTCATGTATTTAATGAGGCCTTCTCCCAGGGTGCTTAGGTAATACATACTCAGCCTCTCTCAAGTTAATTACGTTCTAATAATCCTTGTAAAGTACCTTCCTTACAGATGTTGCTATGAACTTATTAAATCCTGTGATGCATCATCAGTTTTGGTGGTGTCAGCTGAAGCAAAGGGCTCTGAGCAGTGCAGAGGACTAGGCACAACTCAGGAATTCATTATGAAAAAGAATTTAAAATTATTATGCTGTGCCTTTCCACTGTAGGATTTTAAACATACAGCAGACAGTAATCTCTGAGGCTTCACACCATAAAGTGTTTATTTGTTGTTTACATTTGGACTTTAATTTGTGCAGGGCTTACCAGTGTATGTATTGGTGCCAGATACAAATACTCATAATTGACCTGGTCTTACACACAGCTGGAGTGCCCCAGCAGCTTCCTGTATGTTCTGCTGTTTTACCAGTCACTGCCACGTGGGAATGGGGCCCCAATTTTTTTGAGTCCTGTATCAGAATTACCCACCCCTCCTCCCTTCAGCAAAGTGGCTTTTCACATAAGATTGAACTGCTATTTTTCTAATCTCTTGAAGAAATCTTTCTTGGCATGTTCAGTAGGTCACTATGAAAAATGTGCTTTTCCGTTTGGCAGCCAGACTGGAAAGCTGGGGGAAGGGGAAGCAGAGAGAAGGCAAGGACTCATTCCATTCAGGGATTGGAGTGAAATCAGCACTTTGCTTTTCTTAGGAGATCCAGCAAAAGCCAGCACTTTGTTCTGGTGGCAGCCATCCCTTTTCCACTTGAGATGAGCTGTGGATGAAGGGTCTGAAGTCAACAGACTGCAGCAGTGAGGGCCATGGCACCCTGGCTTTATCCCTGAACTCCAAGGCTGGGGGGGAATAGGTTGGAGACCAAGTGAGGGCATGAGGATACCCTTGTGTGAGGCTGAGAAGCCTGGTTTGAGACCTTCCCCAAGGATATTTAGTTATCAAAGCAAGTGGAAGAGGAGCAGAGGTGCTCAGGCTGGGTTGTGGAGCTGCTCTCCTCTGAGGCTGAGGTTCAGCTCATCTCATGCTCCTTGTGGGAGGATTGATGGGCTCTCCCGACCTGGAGCTGCTGCAGAGCTGACAACCAGGCCTAAAACTGTTCTCCAGGCAGCTTCCTCAGGTAGACTTTCAGAGCTGAGATTGTTTCCCTGTCCCACCCCAGCAAGCACAGAAGAAACACATGGTGGAGGGTTCAGGATTTAACACTTTGTGAGTAAGGCTCAGGTTTTTGGCTGTTGTAAAACGAGGAGAGATGATGTTCACCTTCAGCAGTCTCTGGGGAGGCACCTGCCCATCTGGAAAACAATTTGGCTCCCACTGGCGACAGCAGGCTCTTGCGAGAGCCAATGCATCATTCCCTAACCAGCCCTTACTCGCCACAAATGCTCTGCAAGAATTCCCATCCCCAGACCTCTGTCACCTTCACCACACTGCTGAGCTGCCCATGGGATTCTCCCCAGCAGATAGGAGCAGGGGTTGGGCCGAGAGCTGCCCAAGCCAGCAGTGCTGGCACTGCACAAGGAAAGCAGTGCCTGCCCCCTCCACTCCTCTGCCCTGCCCTGAGAGGGAGCAGTTTGCAGGTGCAGGAGTGGGGGTCCTGCTCCCAGGGAGAAGGGGGGTGGGGGCAGGCACTGGGGCTGTGGTGTGGTAGCAGCCTGAGGGATGCACCTGGGGTGGGCATTGGGGAACCTGCTCACGGGAGCTGCTTCCAGCTACAAACCAAGCCCTGGTGAACTGGCTCAGTTTCGGTGTTTTCCTGTACAGGCAAAATTCCCCTGTTCTTCACAGGCAGGAAGGCAGATGACTGCCTGCCCCTGCCCTGTAGCAAGGAGTTGATGAATCATTTCCTTTTCCATATTTTAGTGAAATTGTGTTGTTCAGAGCTCATCTAGAGCATTTTAATGTTTTGAGCACTTACACTCTTCACTTTCTTCCTGCAATTGTGTGAAGGCTGGATTTTATTTTTGTTTCCCTCCCAACAGCAGTTGTTACTTGCTCAAAGTGTTGCAGGTGGGTGCAAAATAATTTCTTTCCTAATTTTCTAGAGAGTAATTTTTATTGTACATAGGAGCCAGCATCGCTTTTGAAGGATGAATGTGAGTTTCTACCAGCAAGAGGGATCTCCCTAAAGGAAACCAAGGCACAGTTGCTTGTACCTTTAGACCTTGGTATTTTTACTTATAAGGTGTGGGTCATACTAAAAAAAATAGTTCAGAGTCATGAATCGCAGACCTGTTAATGCTGGGATTTCTGCACAGTGAACCACTGCTTTGTATGCTTGCCTATTTGAGAGGGAAGCTGGCATGTCAGCAGAGAGAGATGTGCTGCCCTTGATTAGATGGAGCTGGAGAGATCACCAGAGGCCCCACTGGCTGCAGTGGGGGTAGGTCTGGGAAGTGGGTTTGGCTTGACCTGTATTATGTTGCTCCTGGGCTGGCAAACAGGGAGATGAAGGGTCAGTGTGATTTATTGTCCAGACACTTAGAACATACTGTTTTCCACCTGGAAAGAGGTCTATGTTCAGCATTCCTACTGCAGCTTATGAAGTTAGCTAAGTTAAGTACTAATATATAAACCAAAGGAGCAAGAAAAAAAAACCTTGGACTTTGCTTAATGCTGCTGATAACATGGGCGTCTCAGGAAAAAAATAGAGGAGAAAAAAGAAGCAAAGAGGGCACTGATAATGGAAAGCTTGCAACGCACCTTTTATGGGCTATGTACCCAGGACCTGGTTTCCAATTAGGCAGCAATTTACCTGTGTTGTCAAGGGTGTAACTAGGAGCAGAGGTTTTTTCCCAAAGCTCCTCTTTCCTGATTTATATCTGCCCTTATTGTTATCTGTTGTGTTCACATGGTTGGGTTTTTTCTTTTGTTATTCTGTTTTCCTTCCTCGTTTTCAAAGAATAGCTTATCTGCGTGCCCCAGAAGGGTGGGACTCAGACATCACAGGCTTTTTACAATGAGCCAAAGCCAGCCTGCTGACTAGAAGAAAATTTGCTGAGGGTTTCAGCCATGAGTGCCCCATGGGCTTTGCAAAAGGCAGTGATTGCTCTGATGGGACTCGGCTGGGTCCGGAGCGGCTGCTTCCACTGCCGAGAGACAAGTGAGCATCACCTCATCCTGGAAAATCGCTGCTTGTGTTCCAGAGCTCTGCATCTCTGCTGTCCTGTGTTGTGAACGACAGGAGCAGGAGGACACTGAGCTGAGTCTAGACACTCGGGTTGCACGTACTCAGTGACCAGAGCTCCAGAGCTGGGAGCGAGCCTTGAGCCGAGCTCTGCTGGGATGTGACCTGGGACTGCTTGCTTAAAGCCTTGTCACTCTCCACCTGCTCCTGAGCTCTGCGTGTTCATTGTGCTTGCCCACACGTTTCATCAGGCTACTGCACAGCCTGCAGGAGTCTGAACTCTGTTCAAGTCCCAGAGAACACCCTTGTGTTCCTGAGGCCACAAGAATAGAAGGAAGGCACCAATTTGTCTGTTTTAATTTTTTGCCAGGAATCTTTGCAATGGATGATGGAGCAGAGTCTCTGATGACTGTGCATCTCCTCACACATTTGGGACACTCATTTCTTCTGCAGCAAACCCTGGATCGGCTTTTGGAGTGGCTCTGCCTGGACATTCGCCTTTTCCTGGTGTCTGAGCGGATTCCTCCACTGAAATACTACAACAGATACCGCAAGAGGAGCTGCAGCTTTCCTGGAATATCCATCCTCCTTTTTCTGCACGAGGACTTGGGAGAAGAGCGGATTGTCCAGGTCCATGAGCAATTCCAGCGCCCACCCTGGCGGTACCAGCGTGCTCAGTTTGCTAATGGGCAAAGCCCCCCCTGTGCCCCAGCCCACCAGGACTTTTACGGCCTAGATGAGCAGCTGCCCGTGTGGGGCATCAGGCGGGTGCACTGCGGCCCCGAAATCCTGCAGGTCACCCTCTACTGCAGCTTTGATAACTATGAGGATGCAGTGAGGCTCTACGAGATGATCCTGCAGAAGGAAGCCACTCTGCAGGAAAGCACTTTCTGTGCCTTCGTGCTGCATGCCACCCCACACGTGGCCGTGCAGCTGTGCCTGAAGCAGCTGCCCATCGGGGTGTCTGCTGAGCCCAGGGACGACTCAGCCTTGCAGTTCAAGGTGCAAGAAATCGGGCAGCTGGTGCCCCTCCTGCCCAACCCGTGCGTTCCCATCAGCAGCACCAGGTGGCAAACACAGGACTATGAAGGCAATACGATCCTGCTCAAGGTATGTGTCTGTGGTCCTCTCAGAGGAGGGAGTTTGTCACCTTTTTTCCAAGGAAAGCAGGACTGGTTCAGAATGGAAATTACGATTATGTTTATTTGTGTTTTCTTTTGAATTTGTGAATGCAGTAATCGGTGTCTGCCAGTGCTGTGGTGCTGTTGATAAATATAAGCACTGATCCTTGGAATGTTTTTATACTGTTAAATTAACATCATTACTTCTTGCCTGAAATTAAGATTATTAATGCTTTCTAGGGCGCACTAGCTTAATATCTTCCCTCCTCTTCCTCAAACAAATGATTGTAGCAGCCTAATCTTTTTTTGATAAGTCATTGCAGTATAAATGTTTTTCAAAGCAGATTTTTGGCATCCAAAACCAGAAGTTCTATAAGTGTAGTATTGACTCAGCTCTGCCTGCAATAGAGGCTGTGAGCTCACAAGTAAGTTACAATTGGGCAAGAGTGATGAAGAGATGTGTCCTAGGAAATCTCTGCCTTTTCTGTTCAAGTGTGCAGTTGAGATGTTATATGAATAAAGATTTAAAATATATATAAAGTCTGTGCTGAGATGATATGTAGCAAGAATTATTCATGTGAGTAGAATGGCAGTTTAGCTCAGTGTGCTTTCTTTCCATTGTAACAACCTCTTTGTTGTTACCTCTTTTTTTTTTTCCTTGTAATTTGGATTGTAAATTATTTGTCCATCCTGTGTTTTTTCCTTCCAGAGCTCCTTTCTAACAGATAAAGTTAATTACTCAGTTCAGCCTATTTTTGTGCTGCTCTGAACACTAATCTCAGGGCAGCTGTTCCTGCCCCATTCAGTATCAGTTTATAAATTAGTTTGCACCCTCTCGGACTGGTCAAGGCCCTGGTTATCTTCATGTAGCTTTGAAGTTGGTCCTACCTGGAGCAGAGAACTGGGTCAAGTGACTCCAAAAGTCCCTTCCTAAATTACTCCATGATTCTTCCTGCTGTAGATACAAGGTCTTTGAGCTGTCAGATGTACATGAATTCACTGGCAGGAAATTTGGAACCTTTTTTGGGGATGTGACCATGCTGCACTGTGCTTCTCATACAGGAAGGCGTAATCCACTTGAACTTGAGAATTATCTTGTGTCCAAGCTCCATACAGCAGGCTGACAGCCTAGTGCTTTATTCTGCAACTCTTCAGCTCATACTGTAAATCTTTATTCTAAGTACCTGCGATTTTCCCTCCTGCCCCGACTTTCTGCCACATGGCAAACTGAATCCTAGGCTCTGCTCACAGACTCCACGTGGAGTTGACATTCTCCCCTGGAGCCCATTGTGGTAACTGGCAGTGGCTCTCCTGTCCAAGTGTTTATCTAGGTTCCTCCGGGATGCATGTGGATTTTTTTTCTATCCACGACCTGTTTTGGCAAGGACTTCCCCAGGTGTAGTGACTCAGGCTGCAGGTGACCTCAGCACAGCAAGTCTGGGTGAGAGCATCAACACTGGTCAAGCTGGAACTGTGTGCTAACTGGGTTGTCTCTCATTTTCAACAGGTTCGAAGCAGCTCCAAGGCCCTTGAAACAAACATCGGCCTTTCCCAGCAGCATAATAATACAGGCAGTGGAAAAATCCCGCGGGACTGTATCCCAGCCCCTCTCCCTGTGAAGCAGGGTAATGCTGGGCGGAGGAGCCGGGAGGTCAAAGCTCTGAAGGGTAAAACAAAATCTGACCCAGGTGGAGTCCTTGCCTGTGGGCAAGCCAGCAGTGATGTCCAGAGGCACTTCTGCTCTCCTGCCGGTGTCGCAGCAGCCCGGCCGTGCTGGGAAGCGCTATCGCTCCGCAGGCAGGCGGGCAGGAGGCTGCAGGCTCCTCTCCCGGAGAGCCGCCGCCATCGGGGGACAGAGACCAACGTGGACACCGGGCTGGCCGTGGGGAACCCCGGCAGCGGCCTCTGCCCGCTGAGCCACTTCCCCGGGGCCCTGCGGAGCAGCCTCCTGCCGCCGCTGTCCCCCGGGGCCGGCGCTGCCCTGCCCGCCCAGGACGGGACCCGGCTGCCGAGAAGGGGCAGGGCAGAGCCGCACGGAGCTCCGGGCTACCACTCGCACACACCGCGGGCCAGCCCTGCACACCGAGCGGAGGACGAGGACGAGGAATTCTTTATATGAGTGAAACCAAGCGTGCCAGATGGACTCATCCTTCACAAAGGACAGCGGAGTGCTTTTGGATGTGCTGTGACTGCTGCTGCTCAGGGGGTACCCTTGTAGCTGTGACACCTCAGTAGTGGGGTCACTGAGGCAGACACTAACTTTCCTTGGAGAGATGCTAAGGAGGCTGCAGGAAAGCAGGAAAAATAACACTGTATTTACAGAAAGTTTTCGTTTTGGTTTGGTTTTTCTAATGCACAATAGGTGAGGGGTATGTTGTACAATGACTAGGAATAAGCCATATGACTCCTACAGCTGTTCGAAGATGCTAAAAAATAGACAGTGACATCTTCAGATGGGTTTTGAAGGTGCAGCTTGCCTGAGCTGCCCAGGCAGCTGGATGCCCCCAGCCGTGGGCACTCACCGTCCTTGCCAGGACATACTGGAACAAGGTCGTGGCATGGCCACAGGGGTTATGCTGATTTTCCTTTGCGTTCCTTCTTGTTCCCCCTGTTGTTGGTATTTAAAATCTATCAGTGCTGTCAATTTTACTCAAGATTTTGAAACATAAGAATGTTCTTTTAAATGTTTCTCAAGAAATATTTAAAAGTGAGACCTTTTTCTCAACTCAGCACAGTACATGCAAAAAACACACACTTGAAGAGAAGTGCCAGTAAAACCTGCTGTTGCCTATTCATACAACACTTGAAATAAACACAGCAACAGGCCAGGCTTTGTGAAACCAGTGTGCAATTAGCAGGCAATCCTAGCAGGGTTTTAATTAACAAAAGACAAGAGAAGTTAAGAGTCTTGGAAGGAATTGCTAAATGTTGAAAGTAAAAAGGATGGGAGAAATGAAGTCATGATTCAGCATCAACAGATGCTGAAAGAACTCCCATCTTGATAAGTTTTCTTTCTCAAGTAGGATTAAATAAATCTCAGAGGGGAAGAGATGGGAAGAATATGAAGGAGTGAAATAATTCAAAGAAAAGCCACATCTGATGATACTTACCTTCCAAACAGTACAAAAAAGAGGTGTTTTTTCCCGTAAACATATCTGAATTCTGCAGAGGGTATAGGGCAGTCCCTGCTCTGGGCCCTCCCATCTGGTGCTGCCCTGTCAAGTGATGCTCATGAACCTTTCAATTTGGGGACCAAAACCTACAGAACAGGACACTTCATTCACTGGACACCTACAAACATCCTCCAGGTTTTCACAAGCTCTGCAAAAATTGTGGACTTTTTAATGACTCATACTGTGATATTTTACATCTATAAGGGTGATTATTTAATCTTTCCTGGCACACTAGAAACTCAGCCAGAGCTTTTCAGAGCTAGAGAAAATGTCTGGTTAGCGTGGAAGCAGCAAAGAGGAGCTTGCAGGGGCTGTCTCCCTGGGCCTGCTGCAGTGTGTGAGGGTGAGCTGGAGGCACGTGGGGAGAGGAGGGGGGATCAAGCAGGGCACTGCTCTCTAAACACAAGGTTACAGACCTGCAGTGGGCATGGATGGGATAATCATGACTTGGGAATTAAGCCAGAAGTGGGATTCTGGGAGAAACAGCTTTAAAGAGAGATTTCATGGCCTTCTCTCTACTCTCTCATGCCAAAGGTACTTGAGTGTGACTATCATAAATCTTACTTTACCTGAAGGAAAGAAGGTCATTATCTAGCCTGGGGGAAATGCTTCATCATTTAAAAAAAATAAAAGGGACAAGTTTCACCTGCCTGCAGCAGGTCATGGAAAAGGGCTAAAGTCAAAGGAAAATGGCTCTGAAAATATTTATTTTAACAGTGAGTGTGTAAAATCCATGTATTTTAAGGACAGGATACATCTAGTACAAATTTGGTATGACACAGAGAGGTGTGCAGGGTGTATTAGGTCAGAGGGCACAATTCTCCATGGATGGATTCAATACAGGAAAGCAAAGATTCACATTTTCCAGACTGTTTATATCTCTGCAGCCTCTATTTTATACTTCTTCCTTGCACACTGTGCCATTTCTTTCAGGCTTTTTAAAAAGTCTAATAAGGAGCACGGGTTGGCAGGGTCTGCTGAAGGTCTGTGTCCCAAACACCCCGAGGGAGCTTCCTGGTAAGCAGCCAGAGGAGATGGATGGATGAGGTGTGTGGGGCTGGCAAGGCTGGCAGTGAGCTCAGCCAGGGCTTCTCATCCCGTGTGCTGGTCCTAGCAAAGCACACCAGGGAAAACAGCCTTGGTGGGAAACTGGAGAGGGAGTTTGACAAGGGTCACTGGGTCACTGGCACAGTCTGGGTGATGGAGGCAGGAAATCTGTTCTTGCAGGAGCAGGGTGTGTGCTGAGGGAGGGAGCCATGAGCAGTGGTGTGTCCCAGCGGGTCAGAAGAAGCAGGGGAACTTGCTCTGGGATCACTTTACACAACCTGGAGAGGTGACTGCTGTTGCCTTTTTTTGTTTGTTTGTTTTGGGGTTTTTTGGATTTTTTTTTTTTTTTGTTTAGCCCCTGGCAACAGAAATTGTGTCTTTTGTCTCCTCTGAAGCAAGCACAGTGGTGTTTCTGAGGGATGAATTGCCCGGGAGCAGCGGGAGCGCTCCCTGATGCCTGGATACGAGCACAAAGGCAGGGGGTGCTCCTTGCCCCCCACTCCTGGCGCCGTGCCGCGGTGCAGGCAGGCGCTCGGGAAACCACTGGAGTGGTCAGCGAGATCACAGGCTCGGCCTCTCGTGTGAAAAAGAAGCTGGCAAGCTTGATTCTTTTGGGGAAGCAAATGCTGACAGCACTCTTCTTTCCTGAATTTTGGGCCAAATTCAGCTTTCATGAATGCCTTGGTAAGTCCTAAGGCAGTCCTATGAGCACAGCTGAGCTTCCCAGATTTACACTGGTGGGTCTGGGGTGGGAGTTTGCTTCTCTTCACCTGTGTTGGTGCCGTGCTCTGTACCCAGTACAAACAAAGCTTCGCAGCTGCTAGGTAGGGGAAAACACACGTTTCAGAAATCTTGTGTTTGTTACGGGAACACAAACCAAACCAAACACAAACCAAAATTGTCTCGTGTGCTGAAGACGAGTGTTGGCAGCTCCAGCCCCTGTGCCAGCGTGTGTAATCGGGGCCCACCTGTGCAGGGCTGGAGCAGCGATGGTCGCTTCCTCTCTTGGTCCTTGCAGGGATTGCCAGATTATTGTTGTTATTGTTATTTTTGGTGTTATTTGTGTCAGTATTGTTGTTGTTATTGCAGTTAGGTTTGTTGGGATTCTGTTGTCCCCGTGTGTCACGGCTGTCGCGGCTGCGCTGGGCGGGGTCGGGGGCTGCGGGGTCGGTCCCGCCCGTCCCTGTCGCACCAGCTCCGCCTGGTGCCCGCACACGGCATCTTCCCTCCCGCGGGTCCCTGTCACCCTCCTCTCCCGGCGGTGTGTCCCTGTCACCCTCCCTCCTCCCCTGTACGGTCTGTTCCTGTCACCCTCCCTCGTCCCCCGGCGATATGTCCCTGTCACCCTCCCTCCTTCCCCGGCGGGGTGTCCCTGTCACCCTCCTCCCCCGGCAGCGTGTCCCCGTCACCCC
>VZTN01024912.1:42951-106946 GCA_013400515.1 Erpornis zantholeuca | reverse complement strand
TGTCCCTGTCACCCTCCCTCCTTCCCCGGCGGTGTGTCCCTGTCACCCCCTCGGGAGCAGCAGCTCAGGGAGCACGGGGGCTGCGGGCAGGCGGCAGCTGCGATCCGAGCTCGGGGTTTTCGCCCCCCCTTTCAGCGCGGTCCCAGCGTCAACGTGCCACTCACCTCCTGCCCTGCACGGCCCAAGCGGTCCCCACCGGGTGGGCCATGGTGCCCCTATGGCTCCATGTATGGCTCCACTGCCTCGACAGAAAGATGGGAGCTGCCTGCCGACCCCGCCACGGGTCCGTCTGCCCTGCTCTCCCCAGGCTTTGCCTTTCTGCAGCATCGCATCTCCCAACCCAGCCGTGTTCCAGCGTGTCTGAGCTCCTTACGGAGCTTCAGTCCCTGTCCCCACCCTTCCAGCAACTGGGGCTTTTAATGCTCCCTTTCATTAACACGAAATTAACCTGATAGATTAGAAAGCAATAGAGGTACTAATAACAAAGAAAGCCCATTTCTCTCTCATTCATTAATTTTCTCTGACAGCAAAGTAGTTAATTAAGGAGATCTGTCACGTAAGTGACAGGGGAAAATAGAGTTCTTCTTAACGTGTTTTATTGTTTTTTGGCAGTCTCAGTCACTGATGCTTTGCAATGTCATGTGCAGTTGTTACTGTGCATCTGCTGTGTGTAAGAAGAGTTGATATAATATTGACAAGCTTGCTACAAAGATGTTTTGCCAAAAATGCTACAATTTCTCCCTTTTTTCAGTAGTTGAGCACTAAGCAATCACTCTAGGACAGACATGATGGAGCAGGGCAGAGCAGGGCAGGGAGTGGGTGAGGAGTGGGACCTTTGCTTTGGTGAGGTAGAGCAGGAGGAGATACAGAGAGTTCTAGGTCATGTCTGTCTCTTCTCTGTGCCTCACTTGCAAAGTGAATTATGAAGCTCAAAGGCCCTGAGGCTTTGCTTTTGTCTAATGAGGAACAGGAAACTTCTGCTGAAGCGAAAGTGAAGCCAAAGGAGAGGTCTGGGCTGTGAGAGGGACACAGAGGTTCTGTGGTGGTCCCGTGGCAACCTGTATGTGTGGCATACATCCTTCTCTTCCACTTCCATCATTCTGTGTGGGCTGGCAATCAGGAGAATTCTGTGCAGCCCTTTTGCCCGTGGTGCTGCTGACACTGCTCAGGGGAGGAAGGCCATTGCAGCCTGGAACTCCCTGCCCACCCCTCCCGACACCTCCTGCACACAGCCTCGGCTTTGCAGCATCTCTTTGAGCCATTGTGGCAAAATGCAAGGTCTTGCTGCTGGATTTTGCTGAGTAAACCTCCAAATATTAGTCATGCCTGTCTGACAGACCAGCTGGGGTGGGATGTGCAGGAGTGGAGTGTGCACGTGTCAGGGCTGGCGACTCAGCTGGTATGGAGCTGCCCAATCTGTGCATGTTCCTGTTGGAGCTCTGCTTTGTCCCTTTTTCAAGACACAGTTTTCCTGCAAGGCTTGCCAGCACCTTTCTTTCGTCCTCGGGGAAGTGAAAACTAATTTTCCCTTCAGTCTTCAGGGCCCTGATGTGGTAAGTGTGGGAGGTACCTCCCAGTCTCATAGTGCTGCTTGCTTGTGGACATCAGGGAACACGTGGGAGGGCCTTGGATGTAGAAGCTTCCTGGGAATGGGGTAGGATGTACAGGAATGGCCTAAGTGCCCCCCCTGGGCCTCGGGGAGTAACCTGGGGTATGGTGTGGTTCCATTCCCAGGTGCCTGGGGCTGTGGGCTCTGTCCCACCCTGGTGCCTCGGTGTACTGGTGGTCTCTGCTGCTCTGTAACCCCTGTGGCCAGACACGCCATGGAGGGAAACCAAACATGAGAGAACAAAAATGTCTTTGCAAGAGCTGCCTGCCACCTGCAGCGTGTTCCTCAGGATAATCATTCTGTCAGGCCCCTCTTCTGCCAGGGGCAGGTGTGCCTGCAGCCTGGACTTCAGCAGCAAGCTCTGTCCTGGAACTGTGCCCTTCTCAGTGTTAGCTGCTCCCCACCAACTTTATTTTCAGGAAAAATTGCAATGCAATTTCAGGATATTGCAATGCAATATCCTAAATTGAGCACCCCAAATACTTAGTACCTCACTGAAATGTCAAGACATGTTCCCCACTGCCCAAACCATAGTGGCAGTAATGCAGAATAACAAAATACAGCAGATGTTACAATAACAGATTCTTTCCTGTTCCCATGTATTGGTCTTCTTTAGGTACAAAGGATGCACCCAATTAACCTGGGCTAAAAATTCAGTTATCCTATCTTTTAAAGAGAAATGGGGATCACACCCAAGTTTGGGAGGGTATCTGGAATGCAAAATCAGTGTGCCAGGAAGCAGTCAGAAGGGAGGTGTTGTCCTGGGCACTACCAGGAGGCAGTCATATCTTCCATGGAATTTCTCAACCTCCCCTTTCAGCAGACTCCTCCCGACAGCACAACTGCATTGCAGTTTGCTGTGCTGTGCTTCTGATGTTTAATTCTCATCATTTGAGAGAGGTTTTGAGAGGTTTTCATCTCCCATTGAACACTTGTATTAATATTCCAGTTCAGGATCTCAGTTCTGCTGCTGATTACAGGCAGGGACAGATCTAATTCCTATTAGGGTGAATTTATATTCTTTAAGAATCACGAAAGCTTTCTTCTCCCCTATCACCCTTCTTCAGGCACTGGCAGCCTGGCTATGCTGGGAGGTGATTAGGTTTGTAAATTTGTTCCTGCAGACACTCAGTGACACTGTTCATTTTCTCATCTCCCTTGTGCAGCTGAAATTGTGACAGCCTCACTTCTTTAATTGGGATCATCTCCAGGAGCATCTCAGCATCAGCAGATGCTTCATGGGGCTCAGGCCTGGGAAGGCACGGAGCAGGCAGGAGCTGCTGGGGCTGTTATCTGCCACGGCTGTGACAATTGATTCTCAATTCCCAAACCTAGAAGATAGGATGTGAAGTACCCTGACAACTGACAGGAGGTGAAAGATGTCCTTTGCTCTGAAGTAACTCCCCTCCTGTTGGCCTCACTGAGTTTCAGCACCTTGGCAGGGAGAAAGAGGAGGAAGTCCCTCACACTCTTGCTGTAAGTTTGGCTCCTTGGGAGTGGTGTGAGAGACAGACATGGAGCAAAAAAAAAGCTTTACGAGTGGATAGTCAGAATGGAAGTGTGGTTTGTGGTCTTGCTTTTGCTTTACCAGAATTGGCTTTAAATGCCTCAGGGATTCTCAATTAAAACAATGAAAAAATGAGAATATATTAAAGGAAACTCCCAGGATAACACAAAAGAGGTAATTCTGAGTGTGCAGTGAGTACAAAGGGAACGTGTTTTGGCCATTCCAGTGGCTGGAAGTTTTATTTCCAGTCTGGCAGCAGAACTAAGCAAGCAGATCTTAGTTGTGTTCCTGTCCCTCCCTTATTTGTTGGCTGTGTTAGATAGAAGCATGCTCTCAGGATGACCACGTGTGCTGGGAACAGCACCAAGAGCAGCTTCCTTTGGATGCAATGGTCTGGAACCTGGTAATGGTCACTGGGGTGGGTGCACGCAACTGGGATGAATAAATGGGTGTTATGAAACCTTGGGCTTAGATGAAATTCAGCATTTCATGGCATTGCTACTCCACTTCCCTGGGGGCTTCCTTGTCCACTGGTATAGTGGGCATCATGTGGCCTATGTGGCCTCCTACCAGTCCAGCCAGCTCTTCAAGTTGTTGCTGCACTCTCCAGAAGCGTTGGAAGGTGACTTATTGGGCTGGTTCTGCCACCACCAGAAGTGTCTCAGTGGAGCAGATGTACAATGACACTGCCTGGGCTCCACTGAGTGGGGTCCTTCTGGGTCCCCACTAGCCTTGGTGGGGTGGTTTGGCCACCAGCTGGTTTCACTTGCAGGTTCAGTGGTTTCACACTGAGGAGGGCACTGGGCTCCCAGCTCTGCAGTCCAGCTCCCCAAAATCTACAACCCCAACCTAAGACAGGCTGTGAGGGTTTCCAGGCAGTCTGAGTGAGCTGGGACACCAGAGGAAGGGGTAGGATGAGAGCAGAGTTTCCCTGAGAATTTAACTGTGGTTTTCTCATCTTGTTTTAATTCAGAGCTACTGGGCTTTGTGGAGAGAACAGCTGATCACAGAAATGCCTCACACTGATGTTTACCAGATATTCTTTCTAGATGGGAAAGTCATTCTGTGTCATGAGAAATTTCACAAGTGTTAGCTTTTATTGCAAGTTGGAGTGAAACCAGATTTCCGAAGGTTTAGATTTCTCACAAACTTGGAAGTTTGGCCACCCTTAGGTGCAGCTCTCTGACACCCACTCGAGCTGCTCAGACACCTCATCCTGCAGCACATGGCACAAAGTGTTAAAGCAGTTGAGACCAGACAGGTACCAAGGGAAGCCAAGCACTTTCTGGTAGGGAAAAACAAATCTTTTACTTCCCATAGCTGCTTTGATTCAGCAATTGCCTCAGTGGAGACTTCTGTTTTCCAGTCTCATTGTTCAGCTCTGGTAATAACCACTGTTGTGTTTACAAGTTTTGAGTGATGACAGGCCAGAAGCCTCCCCAGCATTTAATTCTTCCTGTGTCAGTGTGCTGGCTTTGCTTGCCTTCATCAGCACCAAGGACTTTTCTCCCCCTTGCCCTGCTTGCCATGAAACTGAGCTGTGAACAAGCCTGACCTTGTACTGTCCCTGTGCCTCCCCACACAGGGCATCCCTCAGTCTGTGCTTCTGGGCATCTCTTGTTCAAAGAGGTTGCATTTGATTTGTAATTTGCTGGCATCAGTAAGGCAGGTACTGACATGGGCATCCTGAAGGACCCTCATGCTCCATCTGTGCCCTGTGTTGTGTTTGTTTC
The DNA here is from genome assembly GCA_013400515.1 of Erpornis zantholeuca. Lineage (NCBI taxonomy): Eukaryota > Metazoa > Chordata > Aves > Passeriformes > Timaliidae > Erpornis > Erpornis zantholeuca. The sequence continues at coordinate 102,097 of VZTN01024912.1, read as the reverse complement.
TTGGGTTTAGTTTGGAAAAAGGGAATTGCTGCCAAGGCATCAACGGGACCAGGAGGTGGGAGCAGGAGGTGTGCAGGTGTCAGAGGTGCAGTAACTTGGCAGGCAGGCTCAGGTGAAGGGGTTGCCAGGAGCAGGGGTGGGGGTGGGAGGACATGCCAGGGGCTGGAGTTGGTCCCTCTCCATGCAGCGGGGCAGGCTGGCCTTGAGGAACAGCTCCTGCCTCTCCTCATTGTCTGCAGGCGCTGCTGGCACAGCCTGTCCCTGCTGAATCTGCCTGGGGGCGTGCAGAGCACACAAACCCAGCAGCAGCGGCAGCCAGTGTGAGCCGAGAGGCAGCACTCACGGCACTGGGAGCAGAGAACTCGTGGGATTCGGGTTTCAGAGCGGGAGGTGCCAGGTGCGGTGCTGAGGTCAGGCCGGCAGCCCCCGCAGTACCAGCCAGCCCGCTGGCACAAGCTGGGTCACTCCAGCCCACGGGGGATGGAGAAAGCTGTGTCCCAGAGACAACCTTGAGCCTTTAGCCAAAAAACAACGGGAGGAGAGGAAGGAAGGAAAACCCATAAAACACTTTCTTCTAATGTCTTGCAGATTCACAGCCCTTGTCCCACTTATCTGGCTGCTGGCTTTTATTTTCAGCTGTTTGATTCATGAGGCCGTGTTTTGGAGTCTGTGGAAATGTGGGTACCACTTCCATCCCCCGGTGACTCGAGCCATCCATGGTGAGCCAGCAAGATGGTGCTTCCATGGCTGTGATCCCCAGGGAGGGTGGGGGCTGCTGCATCCCTGGGCTGTCACAGCTCTGCCTGGCAAGCTGCCCCTGGGACTTGCTGCAGCTGGGTTGCACACAATTTAGCAAAAACAGAGCAGGATGGGATTTTTTTTCCCCAGGTTTAGTTTGAGCTTTTTTTGATTCCGGTGTAGCTGTGAGGTTTGATGGATTCTTGTGTTTTCTCTGTTCTGCTATGCTTTTATGGCAGCAGCAATGACAAGCCTCAGACCAGTCTCATCATCAAAACCTGGGTTTGAGTTGTTTGTGAGGAGAAGCTGTGTTGACAATGAAAATACTTTGCAAGTACTGCAAAGGTTGAATGGAGATCTCCTGCCTCCATACCCACCATGGAGATCCTGAGCCTCTGAGAGGTTGGTGAAGATGGCAGTGCTGGCTGCCCACACCTCATGGCCTCCTGGAGAATTGTCTGCATTTCTCTGTTGTTCTTCTGGGTAGGATTTGTCTGCAAGAGAATCTATCATGGTTTTGATTTAACACACGGTTACTGCTTGGAGGGTGATTATTTGAGAGCATTTGTTCTGTCTGTGTCTGTTTTTTGCTCTGTCTTGCTTGATCTGCACCCAGCAATGCACGTTGGCAGCCTCAGCCTGTCCATCCATTATCATTAATGCTCCAGCATGTGGTTTTACTTTATGGAGGATTGCACAGGGTTGCTGATGGTAATGGGAAAGGAGACATTATGGGCATGCAGCAGCCCCTTTTAACGTCAACATTTTGGATGCTTTTTGGAAGCAGTCACCCATTGTATGCTCTAAAAGCTATTTGCCTGTAATCTTAAATTGTGATAATAATAATAACAATAACCTTGCTGATGCAAAGGTTGTGTGGGAGAAACATTGAAAATTTACTACAAAGCTTTGCCAAGCTCGAAGTGGATTTTCTCTTTCCTTTTTTTCCCTTTTCATGATTGAAAGCCATTTCTCACAGCGGTGGCTGGCAGTTCCAGCTGTGCCGTGTCAGAGTGGAGCTTAGGATCAGGCTCTGGAGGCAGCACGGCTCTGTGCAATGTCCTTTTGCAAAGCGTGTAGGAGGCAGCGCAGTCATTTCCCCAGAAATGTGGGAAACGAGGCCCTGGATGCAATTACCCTTTGGTCCAGCAAGGTGCCAGGGGAGGGACCAGGACCCGTCCCAACCCGGGTGTGCCCGGCTCCCGCACATCTGCAGCTCACAGAGCTCGGTCCGAGCACGGCCTTTCCCCAGGAACGCCTGGTTCATCCAGCACGGAGGCTGCACGGCCGCTGCCTGTGCCGGGAAGGATGCAGCGCAGCAGCTCGCCCCAAGGAGGATAAACCCCGGCCACCTCTGCGGGGGTCTCGGGGGCTCGGCTGCAGTCCAGTGCCGTGGGAGCCATCGGGGCCGGGGCCGGGAGCTGTGGGGATGAGGAGCGAGCCCCCGGCTCCAGCCGCCCCCGGGACACGGAGCCGCCGCGCAGAATTAATGAGATTGTCACAGGCGCAGCCGCCCGGTCACGGCTGAGGAGCTGCTCTCGTCCCCAGCCCCTCTCCCGGGGCTCCAGCCTCTCCAGAAAATTACCCTGTAGAGTGCCATTTCTCATGCTTATTCTTAGCCTAATCGTGTGTAGCTGGTTTGGGTTTTGGAAGCTGGATGAAACTCAATTCATTTGAGTTTTAAAACTCAGTCAATCAGATGTGGTTGGCTGAGTTGTTTTTTTCTTTCACCTCACGCTTCACAGACATTTTGGTGGTCGGCAATGTGAGCATTAGGGCTGAAGTGATCTAAACCTCTCCACTGGATAGGAAAATAGTATTATTCTCATTTTATTCAGAAGGAAATGAAAATACAGGGATTTTGTACAGCTTGCCTCACATCACAGGGAGACTCCCTTTAATAAAAAACAGATCTCTCATCTCCTAATCTTACAGATTAAATGCAACAACATCCTTCTTCCTCAATCCTTCTTTAATACACTTCAAAACTTTGCACTAACAGTTTGTTTTTGTTGGGCATGGTCTTGATAAGCGATTTCTTTGAACAATAGCCAATTCACGGGCTATTGTTCAGCGGTAATGAGCTGGTTTAACAGAAATTCAGCAGCGTGCCAAGGCTTTACACCTGAACAGGCATCCAGAGGTTGGAACCCTGTGTGACATTTGAAAATAAAACAAACACAAAATATTATTGTTTAGAAAGAAAGATGACAACAAGTAGGAAGAGGATGAATCCTGAGGTATGACATATGTACAAACTGCAGTAACCTCAGGTACTCGGGCTGAATTCTCTGTTTTCTTGTGCTGCACCATCATTCCCTGATTCAGTTTTTAGAATTCCTCTTTGTCAGGCATGTGTTGAAACAATGATGATGCCTTTAACGGGAGATGCTGGGGGCTGAGAATGGCTCTGCGGAGCCTTAGCATCTGTCGGAGGAGAAGGGGCTTTTGGATGACAGTGAAGACATCGTTCTTCTTGCTTGGAGGGGTGAAGAGCTATTCAGTGCATCCTTCTTCTATCTGATGTAGGAGTTGAGAGGCCAGCTAGAATAAAGTTAAGGCACTTCTTGGTGAATCTGGGCATTCACAGACAACAGGATATCTTGGAGGGATGTACATAGTGGGAACCGAAATATTTAATGAGTATTTTTATTTCCATTTGCCTTATGTGTTTGCATTAATTGAACTACTACTGTCTTTTTCTTTTTTTCCCCTGTCTTTGGAGGTACTTACTACTACAGGCTGCTGGAAGATCTTGGGGAGAGGAGAACCATTAATTTTGCTTGGAAATTAAGTTCTTAACAGAATTCAGTCTCTACCCTTCCCCTAGTCAAGAAGTGGCTCTTCCACTTGTGTACTGTGCAGGTCCTTGGAGTCCAGGGCTGTAGATCCTAAGGTATCTTCGTTGTGCTCATCTCCTGTGGCTTTAGGTCAGTCAGCCAACGTGGTGCTGGTGCTGCCTTTCAGAAATCACACCCCTGCAGTAATTTTGCTCATCCTTCAGGTGCTCTGAGGAAGCCCACACCCACCCGTGGGCTCCCTTCTCAGCATGCAGGTGGGGAGTGCTCACTCCCAGGCTGCCGTCAGTGACAGAAAACAGATGCTGGTCCAGCAGTGCTGGGTGTTGGAAATATTGAGGCTGCCCCTGCTCACGTGTTGCCCTGCCGAGTTGTGTACTGCTGGTTCTGCAAAGCATGACTGGAACTGATTTTGTTTGTTGCTCGCAATAATTTTCTCCTGGGGTCATAGATTAGGCAGTTTTGGTCTGCTCTTTTCCCAGTTTGGTTTTAATTAGTATTTGACCTCCTCACTGCTGGTTCTCTCCTGCACTTGCTGTATTGTAGTCATTTTGCTCTGGGCTGTTTTCTGAGAAAAACTAGGACATACTCAGTGCCTTTGGTAGATGTTATGCCTGGAAGGTGGCCCAGTGCTGTAAGAAGTGCTCCTGACTGAGTAATGGAAGCCAAGAACTAAAAAGTTATGAGAGTGTTCCAGTTAAAACATGGGAGTACCTCATACCAATGCGAAGTGGCTTAGCCTGTGTCATCACGGTACAGAAAGAAAGGTGAGTGCAGAGTACTGCTGCTCTCGGGAGACCGTGGGTTGTGTAAATAACCACTCAAATTAGGAGCTGTTAGCGATAGCCTGAAGCCACCCTTTCTCTCTTGCCCACGTCCTTGGCTGGTCTAGCTGGCAGCCAGGCCATGCCTCCTCTGTAGGATTTAGGAGCAAAGGAGAACGCTGCAGGCTCCGTGTTTAGGGACAGACAAGGCATTGCTGGATTTTTCTGACGGCTGCAGTTTTAGCTCTAAAGTTCTGCTCGGCTTGGTGTGTCCTTGTTTGTTTAAATCTCTTCCAAGAGTGTTTCCCAGGGTGATAAGATCTCAGTGGCACAATCTCAGCAACGACAACTGAATTTAGCCCGTCACCTTCCAGAAGCCTCTGCTGTCAGCAGCGGCAGCCAGCGGCTGCTCCCGGCGGGGCGGAGCAGCTCCCGGGAGAGCAGAGGGATCCGCTCTGGAATGGGCCATCCGTGCGGGCAAGCAGCTCACAGCCTGCCATGGAAACGTGGACTGGGATACCATTTTAAATCCTCATCTGGGTTATGCAGAAGGTAAACAAATACTGTTTCTCTCAGCTTACGTTCAGAGACTGTGAGGTCAGCACCTCTGAATCAGATTTTATAGGACATTCAGCAACTGAGGGCAAAGGCAAATGTGTGGAGAGCCCTGGGTGGAGATAGCTGGTTTAATTGGGATTTGGCATAGGTGACTTTTTTACCTAAATCAGCCAAACCCCAATATGCTTTTGTCAGTGTGACTTCTCTTGGCAAGAACTGGGTCTTCTGCTGTGTTTGTGAAGTTCTGCATTTAATGGGGCTTTGACTTACTGGTGATATTGCTCTGTGATGGCTGAATACTGGAATTTTAGTGTCTAGTGCTGAGCAGGCATAAACTTAGCATTTTGTCAGCATGACTTCCTTTTTATTGTATTTGTGCATTAAATCTAACCTACAAACAATGGAGAGCCTCACACTGTGCTGTGGAAATGCTTCTATTCTCCATCTTGTGCTCTTTTAAACCTTTTTGTTACCTAGAGGCTTAAAAGAACCCCTATAAATCGATGCATATCCCAGGTTTATAATGCTTGCATAAGAATTAGCTTATTATCTATCTGAAGAAAGGATCTCAGAACCCACAAACCTGGTCAGAATCATCTTGATCCAGTTTACTCCATAGTTTTGCTTGACCAAGCAGATGTTTTCTGTGTGTTCAGCAGAAGAGGGGTCAAACCCTGTATCTGAGCCTACTATTTCTGGCAAAACCCTGATGTTTTTAATCCTTTTTGAACAGGACTCTTCTGAGACTTATTTTGATTTATTAACCTGGTTGTTTGAACACAAAGAAACAATTTGGAGCTGCGACCTTGATTCAGAAAAGTGCATGCTCAAGTATTTCTGCTCTGAACCCCTTCAGGCTCAGTACAAAGTGTGTAAAGGACCCTGATATGCACAGCAAGGCTCTTCAGAGACACAGGGGAGCCAAAGCCTCTCCTCTGAGGGGTTTGAGTATGGTCTGTATGGGGTGGTGGAACCTGTGCCATGCAGGTCCCCAGAGAGGTCTGATGGAGGGCTCTGCTGGATCTCTCTGATGCAGGGATCTACAGCCTCTCCACAGCTGAGGAATCCAATGCCATGTGGGGCTCTCTGCTCTGGAGCAATGGTGACACAGGCCCAGCTGGCCTGGAGACCATGACAGGGCACGCCTGCAATGCCCACTGGCAGGGCCTCTCTCTTATTGAGAACAGCTGGGTTTTGGGGCTGTCACCCCATGCAGCTGCATTAAATAATCTCTTCTCTCTCCCTCTCTTCCCTCAAAGAAATCGCCTCTTCCTACGTGCCCTGGGGATGTGTGGTGATACAACATGAGTACAGCTGCTGTTCCCTGTTTGGCCCATGGTGGTATTTGCAGTGTCCCCAGCGTGGGCACTGCCCAGAGATGTCCCAGAGGTGGGCACAATCCCCCCCAGCCTCGCAGGGAGCACGTGCACCCCTGGTGAGAGGCAGGATGAATGATGCTTTCCCGTTTTCCATGGAGCTCTGCAGCCCGAGTGATGAGGCAGCACTCATCTGGTGGTGAGACCTCCCTTCCTGTTACTCACAGAGGTCCTGACTAATTCACACATTTCTGGCCAATGATTTTCCAGCGTGACTGCCTCAAAGAAGGCACCTCTGACGAAAATGGCTGGGTTTCAAAGAGTGAGAGGGAGTCCCTGCTGCCAGAGTCAAACATGCAATTGCTAGCCTAAATTTTCTTTATAATTGCAAACTCCATAAGCATTATCACTGTGATTGGAGCTGGGCACTCTTTTTTTCAATCCCATGGAGCCGATCTGGGAGTGCTGGATTGAGCCCTGGATCAGCAGCAGAGGGTTCCCAGCCTGAGGTGGAGCTGTCCCTGCGGGGTGGATGGCAGTGCCACTGCTGCTGACAGAGCCACGTCTGTCCTGGTGTCTGGGGAGGTGTCTGCTGGATGCGGTCAGTGCTTCTCCTGCAGCACGGGTGTTGGGAAAGGAAACCAATGGAAACAGCAACAGAATCCAACAAACAGCCTTGCACAGGACGAGTTTGTGCATTGTCCATTTTGTAAGAGATGGCAGCAGTTCAGGGCCAGCATCACCAACGCCCACCTCGGAGCGCTGCTCTCCGCTGACGATGACCAGATGTTCAGTCACATCTGACTAACCTCTGCTTCACCACTGCTGCCTTTTCCTGTGCCGCGGGCCAAACCCAGAGCTCTCGCCTGTGATGGAGGGCCTCTGTGGGACACGGGGGCTTTGAGATGTTTTCAAAGCCCCGAGATTGTTTGTATAAACACTGGAAAGCTGTTTTCAAGCAGCTTGCTCTGTGTTTTGAATTCTGTTCACTTCTGGGCTTTGAAAATGTGTCAGATGTAGACATTGGTAAAAACCCAGCACTGTGAGTGACACTGGAGTGAAACCTGGGGATGGGAAAGGAGAGAATTAAAACAATTTAGCTCACACTACTTGTCTTACGTCTTGAATACATTTCTCTCCCTCTCTTTTCCAGAGAACTCTCAGTGGGCACCACTGTGTTTCAGTCATTAGCCAATGCTTTTGTGTGCTGACTTAAGGAAAATTAAGTTTTGGCCCTTAGTGTTCTTTCCCAAAGCACATGCTTTAACTGTATTTTTAATTTTGGGATCGTTTGCCATAGTTTTTAATTATCAGTCTTGACTAATCCTCATGTGCTTTCGTTAGCTCAAGAAAGCCCTTTTCTTCAGAAAACTGTCTCCAGGACAAGTCCCATGGGTCTGTGGTTGAAGACCAGAGAGGCAGCAGGTCTTGTGGACTGTCCTGGTCATTTCTGACTGAGAACAGTAGGGCAGCCTGGTCAGTGGCACAGGGACAATTGCCACTTTTGGCTCCCAGTGACGATGAGTTATTACTTGGGTGAGTGTTCCTGAAAATGCTTTTCTACCCAGCAGTGCGCTGGCAGGTGAAGTGGCTCTGAAGGAGGGTTCACACCCAGGCTTGGATCCATCTCTGTTACAGTCTGGTCTGTCTAATGGCCAGGACTGAGAGAACCTCAGCATGATGGAGGCTCAAAAGGTCTGGGACGGACACTGCATTTCATGCCTCCGTTGCCCTGTAGCCAGCATACAGCAGCACAGCAAGATTGGCTTGGGCCAGAGCTTGTCAGGGAAATTTCTTTTAATCTACAAATGTAGGGTGTCTGTCAGATTTATTCTGTTTTCATGGAACTAGTGGTGCCTATTGTGGCCTTTTTGAAGATGGCTTCAATCCCTTTGACGATTGTTCAATGTGCAGGTGCCTCTTAGACATCTTCACTGAAAACCCAGGATGTTTTAGTACAAAATTTCAATGCCTAAATTTTCCCTAAATCACATGCTCATCTAGAAATCCTTATCTATTTCAACTTTGTTCTACTTCCTCCCCTGGCCACTCCATTTTCTTCTTTTTTCCCCTATCATAACAAGGCTCACTAGAGTCAGGCAAGGCTTGTCTGTAAGTGTGCCTGAATTATTTTTCACCCCTCTCAGGAATCCTTAAACTTTTAGATACTGCATACACACTCCACAACATTACTGTAAATTACTTCCTTTCCTATCAAGCTCCAACAGAGACAATTTGGGGGGGCTTTTTTGAACCTCCACCTGTTTTCTAGAACTGCAGCCTGCATAGCTACAGCTCATTTCCAGCATGGGAGAGCCACATCCAGGAGCTCCGACTGTGAAGTGATGAGCAGAACCCTGAGCTGCTCCAGCTGTTCCTCCTTGTAGATGAAAATCAGCACAGTGAAGCTGGCTGGTGTCTCCAGGTAAGCTGAGGAAAAGGTTTTAGCAGGTTAATAAGTAGCTGTCTGTTAGACAAACTTGGGGTGGAGATCTTTGTGGTGAAGAATGAATCATGAATTTGTGGACTACCTGGTGTTCTTGTTTAAGAAAACAAACAATTTTGTTGCCAATCTGGACAAACAGTGACTTTTTGATCACGACTTGTTCTAAGCCAGTGATGACAACATGTGTCATCTGGGGTTGCTATAAGAGGTTCTACATTCAGCTGGTCTCTGTTAATGGTCTGCCTACTCATCTGCTAGGAGCAGACATGATAGTAGATGCTTTGTGCCATGTCTCTGCACACAGCAGGCACTGCACTGATGGCTTGCACAGTGTGTGCCCGGTCCAAACCATAGAAGCAATGTGCTGCTGTTGACAGAGGTGCCAGCTGGATTACAAGGCTGGCTGTTGCTGTCCTGGAAAATCTCTAGGGTCCCTTGGTCTCTGTACAACCCCACTCCGACAGGCCAGTGATGCCTCTCAGACACAAAGGGCTGTACAGGACAGGGAGACCCAAGGGGGCCAGAACTGTGGCCTCTGCCACTTTCCTTGGCAACCCCCAGCCTGTGCCCTGAACCAGGCAGTGGTTCCATGTGGACCAAAACACCCACATTGTGCAATACCAAGCTTGCAGACAGCATAAGAAAAATGAGTTTCCATGTACTTTTTCCTGTAGATTGGCCACTGTTCCTTTGGGATGGATAAAGCTGTGTTGTAGGTCTGGCCCAGCCTTGTACCTGCTCCTGCCAGAGGGGAATGGAGCCATCAGTACCTGTTTGGTTTCCACTGACTTCTGGATTTACCTGTGTCCTATGGAGAAGGAGCTCTTTGTGCACCTCCAGAGCTGATCATGGTAGGAGGAGGCATTGGTGAAGTTTCTGCCTGTGGGAAGAAGGAAGGTGGGTTTGGGGAGTTCCCATCCCTCCTCAGGCCCATATTTTGGGATGCACTGCTCCTGCAGTCCTGGTACAGGGCAGTGTCACACACAGCTCTCCATCTCTGTCTGCCTGGCTACCCTAAGAAGGTTCCCTCTCTTAGTACTGACTGCAAAACTAGGAAATATTGGGGTTTTATAGCTTGGAAGGCATGGAAGCTGGGGCTTGACTGCTGTGCCGCGAGGGGACAGTATGTCCTCCCTTTCACTGTTTAAAATAGGTGGATTTGAACACTGTAATAGATTAGGCACTGTGGGTGTTTAAACTTTCAGGATGATTGATCACCTCTCAGAGAGAGGCAGATGGTATGGTGATGAGTTCCAGATCCTTTCAATTGAGCATCTCTGGGGAAAGTGTTGTGGACCAGGCTGGGGGGAGGCTGCTCTCAGTTTAATTTTAAAAAACCCAAAAAACCCAGCAATGTAGGATTTCAAATTAAATCCTCTTGGCTCATAAACAATAGCTCTAAAAATTGACTCATTTTTAAAATTAACTGCCACTGTAGAATGTGAGCCAGGTGAAAGGGCCTTGGTACAGAGCCCCATGAAGGCTTTGGGAAGGAAGGCTTGGCGTGGGCTGGACTTTGTGCTGTGGTTGCACCCCAGTGCTGCTGCATGGCTCCTGAAGAGAGCCCAGGTCTCCTTCCAGGAGCACAGGATCTTGCTCCTGGGCTCTATCAAAAGCACCTGCATTAATGCCACAGTTTGGATCACCCTACTTAAAACTTCTGATCTCTGGACTAGAAATGTGCTTTCCAACCCATTTAAAATATTCCAGTGGCTGTGCTGGAGCCATTAGTACAGTAACCCTGTAACAGGGCTGATGCTCAGTGAGCCACCATTGATCTTCATCAGGGAAAAGCAACGGGCAACTAATGAGCAAAGCTCAGCAGCTTCTCCAATGTGCCCCAGTTTTCTGCTAACCTCCTCCTGGGGGAGGACTGGTTAGAAAGAGTCATTTGCCTTCTTGCTTCCTGGCGTAATTTTACCACGTCTCAGCATGTGTGCTGTGGGCCAGAGGAACCTTCCCCCTCTGAAGCAGGTTGCCCCAAACATTCCTCGGGCTCAGTGCAGGAACATTTGTCTCCGTGTCAGGGGCTGCATCTCCATGTTCCTCTTGGTCCCCACCATTTGTTGGGGAGGCTGGGAAATCACACATTGGCTCCAGTTCACAAACCATTAACTGTATGGGCATTCGAGGAGCCAGTTAGTTTTTCGAAGGCAGTTTCTGGGCTTTAGGGTGATGTAAAGTTTCTCTGTAAGCCAGTTGGCAGCAGTGCCTGGGTAAAAGCCTGTGCTGTGTCACTCTTCCTTGAAGTGCTCTGTGCCTGTTTGGGCTGTTTGGCTTGACTTCTGCAATTAGCAAAAGGTTATTGTAGGTTTAAAACGTTGCCTGTTTTGGCAGTATCTCCAGTCCCTTAAGGCAAGGATGCCTGTTTATTGTTATAACATCGCCTAAGCACAACACAGAGAAGTCCCTGTAGGAAAGAGTATTTCAGTGAAGATTTTTTTTGTAAAAAAAAAAAAAAAGAGTTATTTTGGCTGGCCTCTCAAATGCCATTGGAAACTAATACTAAGTTTATTTTTTTCTCCATAAATCACGTCTCAGGGCTTTTGTTATTCTGCTCTCATCCTGCCGTATCTTCCCAGCGCTGATAAGGAGCACTTAGCTGCTGTCCCAGATGCCCAGGGGGTGAGCAGAGCTCCTGGGGCTGCTGGCAGGATTCCCAGGGCCCGAGTGAGCTGCTGCTGCCGGGTGATCCATGGCCATCCCTGCCGTGCCAGCAGCCCGGGGTGTGGGGCTGCTTTGCCAGTGCTCGCGGCTCCACCTCTGCCAGCGTCTTCCGAAGCTGTGCTGCCCAGGCCTGCTTGCAAACCCAGGGTGCCAGCACCTGTGGGGCTGGGAAAACAGATGGGAAGTCACCGAATGGCTTTCCAGCAGCTCCTGTGGCCTGCCACCCAGTCTGCTCACGGCACCTGGGGTGCCTGCCTCTGCTGGGTGGTCTGCCAGGAGCCACTGCATCCCAGACCTTTGGGAACAGCTCCTCTGGGACTCAGTCCTCTTGAGAGGAGATAAGCATCTCCAAAAGGAAGATTTTCCATTGTGGGATGGGCTTGCATATGAATTAAAATAAGCAAATGCCCTGAAATCTATTTTGGGCTGGTCTTCAGAGGAACTGGATAATCCAGTTCTGTATGACAATCCCTACATCCCTCAGCATGAAGCTAGGGGTGGTTGGGAAGCGAAAGCCCATCAGGCTGTTCCAAGGGTTTGAGTACTTATGCATTTTTACAAGTCAGAGCAACATCGTATATATGTATAAAATATATGGTTTGTTTGTGTTTCTCCCTCCAGCACACATCTTTGAAGCTTTCCCGACACGCCACTATGGCTGTGCAGAGGAGGAGCCAGCCCAGCCTTCCTGTGTGCCTTTTCTTCACACACTTTGATGTGAAGATGCTAAATGACAGGAAAATTCAGTCCTCCTCCCACTTGTGCCCAGCTGGGTGCAGGCAGCAATCCTGCTGCTCGGAGGGAGGAGTCCTGCTCTGCTGGGTCCCAAAGCGTTTGCTTGTTTCTGACTAAGCCAGGCAACTCTGGATCACTGTGATAATGTGGGATTAATACAGAGGGGTTTCTAATTCTCCAGCTCACTATAGAAGACACTGATGCATGGTTCTGATCCATCCCTACTGTTAACCAGCAGGGCAATCGTGGGTGAAAGGGAAATATCTGTGCCTGCCTGCACAGCCCATGCACTGCCTGCTGCCAGCAGGAGCTACTGAAGCATTTCCAGTGATCTGGCGCACGATGAACTGGAATGATTTCTGATTTCACTCCTGACCCCCCCAGCCCTCTCCTCCCCAACCTAGCATGCATAATTTAGCTAGAATAATGAGCCAGCTCATCATATCTGCTATGATACAGCAGCTGATGAAGTGGCCCATCGTCGCTGCAGCTAGCGGCGCATCCTGCGCGAGCTGCGTCTCGAACGTCTCGGCTTTCACCGAGAGCTCGGAAACTTCCGAGTGCATTTATTTCAGCTTTCTCCTCGCATTTGATGTGAATTTCATGCTAATGAATTTCAGCTCTCTTGATGTTCCTGTCAATATTCCAATTTTCAAATTTATGTCAGTAAGGAGCAGATCAGGTCCCTAAAACTTCATGGGAGTTATGGTTTCAAAGCAATTGTTTGTAAGCACATTACTCAAGGAAGACTATTAACAGAATATTCATGGTATAGGTTTATCCTCCAGGAGGAAAAAAATTAAGGCTTAAAAATCTCTGTGTGCTTTATCTGCTATAGTTTTCCTTTTGGGCTCTGTAACTACTATATGAGATTCTAAGAGTACATAAAATTCATCTTTTTGGAGGAAGAGATGAAATAGCTGCCTAAATTCTGAACTGCGCTGGTTTCTTTTTCCTGCCTTGTTAAATGGCAGATGTGGGAATGATCTTTTTTGAGAATGAAGCTTTAATAGGGAGTGTTTATTACACCAATGTTTTTCTAAATGCATGAAGTGGAACTTGCACTTAAATTATCATTTGATTAAAAGTGGGATTATGTGAGCTCACAGTAATGATCTTTCTGTTAGGATAATTTCTTTCTCAGCTCTCTGAAGGGAAGCTGAAAGGAATCCCCTTGCAGTTAAGAGAGTCACAGTGTTATTGTAAAACTCCTATCATTTTGAAAGGGTCTTGGGAAAATATTTATTGGAAATACAGTGCTGATACGTGCCTGTGAAGTTAAAGTGCCCTTATGTTGGGCTGCAAAAATCCCTTTAGACTTTTTTTCTGTAAAGGTGAGTTTGAATATCGTGATTTTAAAGACTTTTTATAGGCGTTTAAAGGATTTTAAACCCCTCCACTAGGATTCTGCTGGGTGGGAGCTCCCTGCAGCCCTCTTCTTGACAAAGGCCCACCACACCACTGCTTTCCCTGTGCTGTTTTAAGAACCTGCCCATCTTTTGCCCCTTTAGGCACGTAGTTTACCAATTCTGTGCTGCAGTGGGACAGGATGCTGTGGAGCCACTTGAACAAGAAACAGCTGCTCTGCCTTCTTTGGCCTCTCTGGCCTCAGAGGTAAGTTGTTTGTCTCTAGGCTCTGTTTAGATGCCATCTTCAGAGCTTCTTCCTTGCCTGAGCCTGTCATAGATCCAGGCCTCTGGCATTTCCCCACCCAGCACTATGCAGGTGCCATGTGCACCCCAGGTTGCCAAAGCAGAGCATCACTGCCTCGTGCTGAGCGCTGTGGGGTCCTTTGCTGCTGTGCATGCTGTGCCTGAACCCCCACCAGGTACCTGTGTCCTGCACGTGGTTAATCATCCTCGGGACCAGCTGGGATTCCACAGGCAGCTGGGAGAGTGTACTCTTGCAGCTTGTCATCCACAGCTCGCTGGCTTGTGCCAGGAGTGGAGCTCATGGCAAGCACAGACAGCTCTCTGGAAAGATGTTGGCAGGGTGTATCCTTTGAGAATTATGATTATGCCATGGGCTTTGCAATAAGTCAATTTTGATACAAATATTAAGATTGATTGGGGAACTAAACAAGATATTTTTGGAGTGGTTATGTCAGTGTTAAGCTGCTTTCCCATGTTAATACCCCATAAAACCCCTCCAACAATATATTCTTTGTTCGGAACCGTACACAGGCTTTTGCACAACATCCTTGCTTACTGCAGATGAGCTGTATTTTCTATGATTTCTACTCTCTATGGCTGAAGCTGTGAGTGTGCAGGAGCTGGGGCTGAGCAGAAACCAGCCTGGTGACTCTGAGTGGGCGGCTGGGACAGCAGCAGGTGGCCGTGGTGGCCAGGGAGGGGTGTGCTGGCTCAGCCCATGGTCACTGCTCTGGGGACATGGCAGGAGCTGTGCCTGGCAAAAGGAGCTGGTCTTGGCAAAGGTGCTCCTGCACACCCAGAGCAGGTGATGGGTGCAGTAGGAATCACTGGCAAGCACAGGATTTCCAATGTCAAAATGACAGCTGGTGGCTTAGGCTGGGCATCAGGGAGAGCACAGCAGGGAGGGGATGTCTCTGTGCCCTTGCCAGCTGACCACCAGCTCTTTGCAATGTCCCTTGGTGCGTCTTGGGGCTCTCAGGCTTAGCTGGAGGGAGCTGCAGTTCTCTCCCTGCTGCTGAGGCTGTTCTGGGGACTTGCTGTGCCAGGCCTTCCCCTTCCTCCTGCCTGTGGGACACAGTCCCCTTCCAGTCCTGAGCAGCAGTCAGGGAAGTGAGAGGCTGGCAAGCTGCCATCCAGGGGGGTTGTGATGCTGATGTCAACCTAATTGCCCTGATGCTTCAGGGGCAATGATTTCCAGATTAACACTGGGGTATGTCCTGAATTCAGTCATGTGCATGGAGCTGCTTTTGCAGGCTGTGCTTGGAGTAAGTCTGTGTGGAGCTCCCTAAGTCTGTTATTGAAATTATTTCCCCACTCAGCATAAAAGCACCGAGGTGCCGTGAGCACACTCAGGCGTCAGAGGCAGCCCTAGGACCTCACACAGGCTGTGATCTCCCACGCCACTGGCAGTTTTGTTCTCCTATGAATGCCATAGAGATTGAGGGGCATGGGCAGAGTGCAGGAGGATACCAAAATGACCTGCCATCACCGTCATGGTGAGCCTGACACAGGCGGCAGGGCCTTGCTGTGCTTGCAGGAGAACACAGCCACGACAGAGGGCTGGCTCCCTCCCTTTGCTCGCTGCTGGGCTGCTTGCCTGCAGATTTGGAGCATCATTCAAGCTGGACAAAGCTGCCTTCTCTGCTCCAAAGCTCCAGTTTGGAGCAGGGATGCCAAGCGCGGGCAGAGCCCAGGCAGCGCAGATGGAAAGTGCACCAGGGAGCGAGCCCGTGCTCTGTGCTGCTCCGGCACTCCCAGCCACTGCTGCTGGGCTGCCAGCGCCGGACAGCAGCCAGAGAGAGCCTGTGCCTCGGGACAGGCTGAGCCGAGTTTCCACGGGAGGGTCCAGCAGGCTCTCCTCCAGCTCCAGGCTCCGCAGAGGCTCCTCGGCTCTCACTTCCCTTCCCAGGGTGTTGCTCAGGCACAGTCTCAAGCCCACAGCCAGAAATGCGGTTCATATGCTCTGCATATCTTGTTTCTTCCCACCGTCCTGCCGAGGGCCGGAACCAGCAGCAGCAGCAGCAGGCTCCCTGTGTCTCTCCCGCAGGGAGGGATGTGCGCTCCTCCCCCGGGTGCCATGGGCAGCTGCGAGACACACACTTCCAAAACTGCCTCTGTCTCTGGGGAGATTTGCAGTCGTGATGGCTCCTCTCAGCCCCCTCATCCCAGCTGTCATCCCTGTGATGTGCTGCTTTCCTTTTCATCTCTGTATCCATAATTTCTCCTAAGCTCTGTCTCTCTCCGTGTCCCACGGGGTGTCTCTCTGCAGTGGCACAGGACACTCTGGAATTGAAGCAGATACAGAGACACTGAAGGCTGCTGAGACCACCCTTCCATCATGTCATAGCATTGCTCCACATCTGGATAAATTTCTGCCAGCTTTTCACCGAGTCAAAATGAAGATTTTTCCTTTTCCTTCCTATCCCTGACACAAACATTTCCATTAAAATCTTCTTGAAAAACCCAGCCTCGGGGTAGCACCTAGCTTGGGGGAAAAAAAATCTCAAGGTGATTGATTTCAATTGTGCAGCTTCTACAGGCACCGAGAAAGGGGAGGTTTGAGGCAGAAAGCAGGAGGCAGCTGTGGCTGCAGCTACCTGGGAGGCCTGAGAACAGGGAGGGGGCAGCTGGCCAGGCACAGAGCCACCAACCAGAGCATGCTGCCTGCATGCCAGCTTGGCTGCAACTTCATCAGGAATTAAAGTAGAATGCTATTGAGTTTCCCTTTCCAACTCCTGCTTTTCAGGGGGCACACACAAGTAAGTGTTCAGCATATAGCACAGAGCTTGTAGTGCCTTTTGAACGATTTCTTTAATACCAGGCCTGACTTGAAGTAGGTCAACTGAGAAATGAGTAAATTACACTTGCAAAAATGCATTGGGAGCTGCGGTGTGCATAAATCTAACTGCCATTTAGCAGAGGTCATAACAAATTAGAAATTAAAGTTTTAGATAGAAAAGTTTTCCAGGCTGTGGTCGGTGAAGCAGCCTCTGCCTCTGGGCTCTTTGCCTGCCCCAGAGTTGCTCCTCCATCTCACTTGGACAGCTCCAAGAGCAGCTCACAACAAATCTTCGTGTGTCAGACCTCCCATCCCTTCTGCTTTTAAGGTTCGATTATTCCACGAAACCTCATTTCTTGGTGCACTCCTTATAAGAAGGATTAATGCAGCTACCTCTAGGAAAGGGACAAGGAGTGCAGATACTTTTCTGAAAGCAGAACCTGCAGCTTATGTCAATATGGTATTTAGGCACCACCAGGTTTTTGAAGTTGGAAGCCTTTGAAATCCTGCCAGCCTTGGTCACTGAAAAGCCAAACTCTCAAGCTTTCAAATCTTGCTCTTTTTCTTTATAATGGGGGTGGGAAGGTGTTTGGAGGAAATATGGTTTCAGCAATAAAAATGTAAGCAATTTTTTACTTTCTTTTTAGAGAAAAAAAGAAAAAACACCCCAAGACCTCAACCTTTCGAAGCTATAATCTGAATACACCCAGGCAGAAATGCCAGCAAATCTGTTTCCTTAAGGGTATTCTTTAGTCTCCAATTAACGTTTTAAATACCAAGTCTCCAAGAAAAGAAAAGTAGTTTAACATAAATATGTTGTGTGAATTGAAATGACAAATACTTTGAAATATGCATTTAAAAAAAATAATTAGTGTTTTCTTGTTCTCAGGCTTGCAGTTTCTGGGCCAAGCACCTTCAGACTGAAGAAAATAAATTCTTTTTCCTCCTCTCCCTCTCCTCCCACCTAATTTGAACATTATTCTCTTTCCCCAGTGTGGTTCTTGTTCTGCTGTCTGCCAGGCATGCATCCTCCTCCAAATACAGACAAAACCTGCAATGGATTTAAAAATAAATGCTTGTTATGCCTTGGCACCCATGCTCATCCTGCTCTTGGATTCTTCTGGAGGGCAAGAAACACTTGATTTTCTTTAAAAGGTATTCAAGAAAATGCCTTTAAGAAGTTCCTGCCTCTAAACTCCTTTCCAGGTGCTTCTTTTCCTGACAATATGCACTCTTGGATGCCCAGGCAGGGAAGGTCCTGCAGCATGTGCTGCTGACACCTGTGAGATAAGCAAGTTTAAAGCACGGCATGTCAGCCCTTGTCTGTGTGGCGCATATGCCACTAAGCACAGTCACTGGGAAGTCCTGAGTGTGGCCCAGGGCAGTTGGGGAGGATGGATTTTAATTGCTGCCCAAGTCCATGTAATATTACTTTCACCAGAGGTAAGGGTATGTAAGCCTGGAAAACTTCTGTTTAACTCTGTTCTTGCTGGAGCTTCTTCATGATTTCACAGTGAGAAAATTCACCCTGGTACCCCAGCAGGGAAGGTGAAACACCCACCCAGCTTTGTTACATCCTCTTGTACAGCAGATCCTGCACAATTGCATGGTACTGACCTGTATCTTTAATTCTCCACAAAATCATTAAAGAGAAAGCTATAATAATTCTGCTTCAAATTAAATTTTAAAAGCAGGGAGAGAATTACAGTTTTAGAGAGCCAGCAGTTTAATTTTAAATCTTTATAAAAGAGTATTTTGATATCTGCTCATGTTCTCATGCCAAAACTTGTATTTTGGGGCATAATCATATAAACTACTGAGGCAAAGAAGGAAGAGGTAAGACTGTGTCATGAGGCAGAAGTACCTCTGCATCCTCAACAACTCAAGTAGAAGCCAAAGCCTGACTGCCACTCCATTTCTGAGCAAACCCCACAAATTTCCAGAGAGACTGGAACAGAGGCACACAAAGATGGGCATGAGCCTAGGGCTGCATTCCAACTCATGTGCTGCCACTGGCTTTTCATCCTTGCTTGCTTTTGGGGTTTTCAACCTTGTTAATGGAAAGAGCATTGAAGGTTATGGGTGTGTAGGATTGCAGGACGATATAATCCCCCTGCCCAGGAGCTCTTCTGAGGCCTGAGCTGCAGGAGGTGGCTTTGGCCAATTTATGGAGAGAGGAAAATGAATGGGAATATTCTCTGACTTGCCAAGGCTTTGCCACAGGAATCCTTTGTGGGTCTGGAGCTCTTTGGCAGAGCACAGAGAGCCTTCAATCCATGCACACATCACAGCAGATGGTTGTGTCTGTGCATTCAAGGCATCTTTCAAAATCACTGCTGTGATATGACTTCAAACTGATGCTATCCCTGCTCCCGTGTTTTGGCAGGGTGGGTCCTGCCTGTGTAACAGAAGAGGATTGTCCTGGGAAAGAGTGAGATAATGGGGAATGGAAAAGCATCTTTGTTTGAACACAGCAGAATACCTCTCTGGAAAGATAAGAGATTCTGCTGCAATCAGCATGGTCTGGCCTGTGTATAACTAACCTGTCAAGTACAGAACTACAGCCTTTGGGTTTAATTTTGGTTTTTGCAGTTCAGAGCCTGTCCCCTGCTTCATTGCCTGGCTCTGCTCTGGGTAGCATGGGCTGGCCTGGACATCTCCCTTGGGGAAATAGTCTTTCATCTAAGCAAGGACAAGTCAGGGTGGTGCAATGCTGATCACAGTTTGGGTAAGTACTAATCTTTGCCTATTTTTCTTTGCCTATTTTTCTTAGCAATCACCACTTGCAACTCATTCACCACTTCAAAGAGATAGCAGAGACAGGCATGAAACCCTCGGGAGCACCTTTCTTTTTTGCTGTGTGCAAGTTGCTAATTGCTATTATGTGTTTAGTCACTTGGATTGTGCATAATCAGAAATCAGAGCCATGCAAAATGAGATTGATAAATACATTATGAGAAGCAAAATACATCAAATATTTGGGTACGTGCCCTTTGGATACATGTTCTTTTTTTGCACAGGTATTTCAACAGCAATTTATGCTCTCCAGTTACTCACATAACTGTAGTAGCAGAGGTTGAAGTAATGAAGTAAGGATGAGTAAATTACTGTCCAAGCTGGTGAATCTCGCAGTTTTTGTTACCTATTAAAATTTATCTGTCGGATATTCCTCCACAGAGGACTGACAGAGAACTGGTGGCTCAGATCCAGGTTACCAACAATCTTGTGTCTGAGCAGAAAGTCAGCTCTACTTAAAATCTAACTTCTTCCATATGTCACTTCCAGATGATCCAAAGAGAAGTGCTTGCAGATGCCTGGGCTGAGGAGAACAGCAAGGAAAAGGGCATTACATGCGTCCCTCTCATCAGGAAGCACTGCAACACCCCTAGAACACTGGAGTTTCCAAGCCCGGTTTCTCTCACCCTCTAAATCAGCTCAGTGTGCCGTGCAGAAAAGCAGTCTGAGGGGAACTGTCCTTGACAGAGCGAGTACAGCTCGCTTACTTTTAATTGAAAATAATGAAACAAATGTTCTGCATATGAGAGGAAACCCAAAATACTACTGCTGCAGGGCCAGACCTGCCACTGGTGGAGTGGGACCCCATGTTGCTTGGGACACTGCTCTCCCCTGGAGCTGCTTGCTGTCCCTGTCCCACCCTGCACGTTGTCCTTGGGCTGCAGTAGGGCTGGGCAGTTGTGTTCCAAGCCTTTGCCGTGTTCCTGCAGTGCTTTACTGCTGACCCTAATCTCAGGAGACTCAGTCCTTCTGTGGGGCTGCTCCTGCTGCCCCCTTCCCTCTCCCTGGCTGACCTCCCATGCACTCAGATGTGCCTCAGTGGTGCATTTTGGTCTACGTGCTTCTCTGGAGTCACAAGAAGAGTAAGCAGAAAAATAGCTGCTGTAAGAAGTTACCTGGCTTGTCCTTTTCTGTGTGGCTTGGCTGCTGTCCCAGCTCCCCAGAGCAGGCTCAGCAGAGCCCAAGCCTCCCAAGCTCTGGCATCTGGCTGGAGAGAGGTCTGCCTGTGGTAATGTGCTCAATGGCTCTCAGTCTAAGGACCAAAAAATGCAAAACACCCTGGAAAAACTGCAGGCCTTGGGTACTTAACTCTTTGGTGATCCTGTAACAAGCAGCTAATTACTGTGAAAACTTGAATGTTTCCTTTTTTATTGCTGACTTAAGAGAGAAGTCAAATCTGACTTCCCAGCTTCATTTAGAAAATCTGTGTAGACAACTTTTCTTCTCTGCCTTTACTTCATCTTTTTCCTCTATTTCAGGTTTAATATCCTAGAATTTATTGATTTATGGTTTGCTCCATTAGAGAGTTACCAGTTTTCTGGTCCTGGCAAGGATTAATCTGTGAAGACACAGCTCCACGGACACACTTTCAGGGAGAATTGCTGCATTAACTTGTAGAGTCATGTGTTGTATGTAAGCACCATCTGCAGTGAGATTTATCTCAGGTGAGAGTATCTCCTGTCTGCAAGACATCCACAGACTTGTGTCACCAAGCAAAGGTGACAGAAAAGCTAAAAGGTGGTCCTAACTTCTCTCCTCCTAATGTCTGGCAGCAAGCAAGGGGATGGCTGGGGGGTGTGGGCTGGGTGGAACAGGCTGCCCAGGCTTGGGGCAGCATTCCTACCCTGTGCATCCCTGGGCAGAGGTAGTAGGGGCACCTGGAGCACGGAAGTTGTGCCAAAACTACAAACCTTGGGAGAATTTCCAGGTCTGACAAGCAATATGAATTCTGGTATGGATCTGGGGCATAAAAATTATGAATAAAAATTCAAAAGATAAAATGACGTGTTAGCAAAGCACATTAGAAGTTCCAATGTCTGCACAGGGTGTGCATTCCATGAACACCTTAGCTGTAGTCTGTGTGGAAGTGCACAAGCTCCTCTGTGAACTTCAGCTGATCTTTGGTCCTTCCTCTAGCAATCTAGTACGTAGTTTAATTTTTCTGGACAGTACCCACATCACTGACAGACACTTCATAAATACAACTAAATCCATCCTGGCAGGCTTCATCTCTAATTTTACAATGTGGTTTTCTGTGTCAGATGACTACACTTTATCCTAACTGTTTTAACAGCAGCACCCAGCATGATTCAGGTTTATTCTCCTATCAATCATACACATCCATTCAAAATAACCAACTCTGCAGTCTGGAGGGCTGTACCGTGCTCCTGAAGCAGCAGGTGAGGTGCTTTAATCTGAGATTCCCATTATGAAGATGGTGTAATCAATCCATCTGACTTCTTAATATCTGTGTGGGATTTTTCCCCCCCTGTGACTAGGAGTGACTCATTGCAATTTCCCTGAATTGCTCTGGAGAAGCAGCCTGCTTATCTGTGATACTTGTCCTGATTCTCTTCCTCCCAGAAGGTGAGTGATGGGCCTGTACCTGCCTACCTTATCCTAAGTATGGCTGTAGGGACAGGCAATGGTGTGGAGCTGCTGTGCCCTCCCAGGAGATTGGCCTGGGCCAGCCTTGGCACTGAGGAGCTGCTGGAAGAGATGCTGCATTTGTGGTTGGTCTCCTGGTGCTCAGAGAAACAAAGGTTTTACTGGGCTTTTTTCCTGTGTTCTCCTTTGCTCCCTGTGAATGCTCTCCTTTGGCAAGCAGGAATGTTCAGAAACAGCTGGCGCTGCTGGGTGAGAATGAAACCCTATCAGCAATTGATTTGAATGGGAATAACAGACAGCTGTAGATGGGAGGTCAAGGTTATGGTACGTCATGTCTAATACTTGTTTATCTTCTATAGTTCTTTCAAAATGCTTCCTCGCTATTTTTTTTCATGGAAAATCTGGGGGTGGTTCTTTCCTTTCTGCTTGTAATCTCACAGTTTAGTTAAACCCACAAAAATGCTGAGAGAAATTGCTTAATCCCACAGAAGTCTGTCATCATCTCTCAGCTTAATATAAATTTTTGTTTGATTTTTGAGGAAACTGTTGTTTAGAGTGTTTTTTGGGCCGTGACAGAAGATGGTATCTGTATGCGTTATGGAAAGTTATTTAATAAGTACAACTAACATATTGCAAAACTGATGTTCTGCACGTTCAGCTTTTAGGCACAGGTCAAGGAAATGTCCTGGAGAGTCTGGCTCAGCAGGCTCCATGTGCTGTGCTTAGGCTAGAACAGGTTTCAGCACACATCACTCCTAGGAGTACGTCTGTGAGGCTCTTGCTTTCGGCTCTGTTATGCTTTATATATCAAAGCTCCTGCTCTCGGTGTAAAGGTCAGCTTCCAGGCTTTTTGGTATTGGTGCAGCCTGCTCCAAAGGAGATACTTACTCTGTTCTCCCTTGTTACTTCTCCTAAAATCACCTTTCTTCAGAGTACATATTGTGTTCTGAGTGGTTGCATGTTTAGCAATTACCTGTCTATGCAGTTGGCAGGACAAGATCTGTAGCAGAACAAAACAGGTTTATAGATGTATAAAGGCCCTGACTTATGAGAGGAGTTGTTGGTAAGAATGCTTTCTTTGGCCAAAATGTCCATGATATAGCATGCATCACTGACCTCTGGAAGTCATCATCATACCTGTCAAACAGTCAAGGTTTTTCCAACTCACAAGTAAAAGCTTTTTCCCAAAGTTTTTTTCCATTCAAGTTTTTTCCTGAACTGCTGTGTGTACAGAGACCTTTAATCAGACTGTTCTTACAAGTTTGCCAGTTTATTAAAAGGACAGTCTGTACTAACTGAATAAGTACCATACCCCTTTGCCTGAGCCTTCCATCCTTCCAAAAGGTCTGCTTTTAACTGTGGCAGGTATTTGAGTTCAAGTCATCACCTAATGTAGAAAAATGAGGTGATCTTGTCCATGGCACTTACATCCTTACACCTGTACTTCAGACTCACAGCTGACACTGAACTGAACTGGCTTTTGAGTTCTCTGTCTAGTACCCTGAAAACATCTGGTGTCTTGTGACCAAACTGAACAAGAAGCAAAAGGCAGGGTTTTGGGTTTTTTGGTGTTTTTTTTTTTTTTTTTTTTTTCTGTTGGTTGCGTTTGGTTTTCTTTTTTTTTCAAGTTTTAGTGCATATTCTGAGAAACTTCTGTACCGTTCATATTCTGAATGTGGTCATGGACCTTCCTTGGTATAGCAAAATACCCATGTGCTTGTGTAACAAGTTTCCCGTGCTTTTTCCCGGTTGAAGCTCTGACGACAGTAAGGCAGTGTTGTGTGGTGTACCAGGCTGGAAAGACACCTCCTGACTGGAAAGCCTGTGTCTCTTGGTGGCAGAGGCTGTACAGAACATTGAGCTGGCTGGGAGGTTGCCCTCACTATTTCCTGAGACAAATATGTGGTTTTATTAAAACATAGTGTTTCTTTTTTTTTTTTTAAGTGAGGAAAATCCAATACTTGATTTGGAGGAGCAGGGGAATTCAATTCTCTATCAAGGAAATCAGGAGGAGACATTTCCTCTGGGAAATGTTGATGAAGTGCTGATACTTGTCTGTTTTTACAAGGGTGGCTCTGGGCCAGTGCTGTGGCTAAACCCCAGTAGCTGAGCAGTGTCCTGTGAGTGACTCACTGCCACTGGGGCAGGTGCTCTGCCAGCAGCTCCTCACGTGCTGCAGGGAGGAGCAGGGGGCCTCTGAACCAATTCTACAGCTGCTTATCTCAGCAGGTACATGTGGCTGTAGGAAGGTTTAAGCCAAGAATGTTCTGAGCTCCCACACTTCAAGGGAGGTTGCAAAACCACGACCTTTTATGTTTTGTGTTCAGACAAAGCCAAACAGAGCTTCAAATGGGAAAACCCAGGAATTCATGAACCATCACCTGTGGCCCACCTTAAGGTGTTGTAAGTCAGGCTTAATAGCACAGATACACAATGGCCCTAGAGACAGCTAAAATATTTTCCAAGGATTGCAGCAGAAATGGCCAGGGCAGCTTGTTCTTCTGTCATCAGTTCTGCCTCAAAGGAAGCTCTACGATTTTAAATGAAGAAAAAACATGTGGGTTTGGAAGACAGGACAGTTCAAAAGGACAGCAGCACAGCTCTGACTTTTTCTCTGCAGGGTGTTTCCACCTTGCAGAGCATTGAAGCAATAAGCTATAGCTAATCACCACCTCTGCCCCCATGAACATGGCCTTGCCTGGGGCTCCCAGCTGGCTGCAGTCCCTGGCTGAGGTGGAAAGCATTTCCCCTGCACTGTGGGGCTGCATGGCCAGGCAATAGGGGCATGGGGCAAGTGAGAAGCAAGTCCTAAACCTTGGGTTGGAAGAGTGTAGGAGCCAGAATATCAGGCTAGCTTGGAAAGGCATGGGATCAAGTAATGGCATCCCAGCTTGTTCTCTATGTGACTGGGCTGCTGCTGGGCAGCAGGTAAAGACTGAGCTCTTCTGCCCGGTGCTGAAAGCAGGAAATTACTCTTCATTGTTTCCCTGTAGTTGTTCTGGGTTGTTGTTGTGTTGGCTGTGAGTGTTGTGAGGTTTCACTGGGGCCTTTGCAGCACTGATGTGTTCCAAAACAGCCTCAAAGGTGTTTGCTACAGCTCGGAGGAGCTGCATTACAGTACACTGTTGGGTTGTTTTGCCTTAGTAATTATCCCACACCTGGGTCATAAAAGACAACAAACTTGATCCAGTGGGTGAAAAGAAGATGCCCAGCATCACCCCACTCATACTCCACTTGAAGGGATGAAAAGAAATGAAGTTTTGCCCAGCAAATGAAGTAAGTTCCCATATGGAGGGTTAACATCAAGTTGAAGCCCTACTGATTTCTCTTGAAAATTCCTTAGGAAGACCAGTTGCAGACAGCTCTTAAAACTAACTTCACTTACAGCATCTTATAAAATCATGTGATTTTATAATCACATGAGGAATGTGTCCCTTTTACCTGTATCATTCTGCCCCACTTCAGCTCCTTTCTCCTGCAAAGTCTGTCTTTTGCAGTATGTCTTAGCTTTATCTAAGGGCTCCTCCTCAAATCTACATTGTTTCCACCCTAGTTATGTGTGGAGAAAATATTATTCAACACAGACTGAAAAATGAGAATAAAGAAAGGACTCATCTGAATGATTGCTGACCATTTGGGTTTTGGTTTTGGTTTGGGTTTGGGTTTCTTGAACTGAGTTAAAGTAGTCCCAGCTTGAGAAAACTCTTGTGAAAAAAATGCAGCCAGCACTAAATGTCAGGCAGCAAACATCCACTACAAGGCTGAGAGTGGTGATGGTAAAATCCTGGCAGAAGCCAACCCCAGCTAATTATTGTTGTTTGTTCAGGGGTTGCTGCTCCCTGCCCTGTGCAGTAAGAATTAACTCCCCTGTGCCTTCCAAGTGGTGTCTGTCTCATGCCAGGTGTAAAGCCAGGAACCTGTGAGGCAGAAACTAAGGCAGTAGGTTCTTCTGGGGACTCTGGTGTCAGGGGCTGAGAGGCTGAGAGTGAAACACAAGATGAAACCAGTGAATCATCTGCCCTGGGAAGAAGCCAGTGTGCACAGTCACTGGCTTCTGGAAATTGTTACAGCTGTTAATTTCCCAGGACAATCCCTCAGAACAGTTCCTGTGCCATGACAGGAAGTGTTTGCTGTAAATTTAGGCAGGAGATTAATTGCCTGTATTTCTAATTGGCAGGGCCAGAGGTGTGACCAGGATGACCAGCCCAGGGGCAGCACAGCAGGGATGGGGATCATTCCTGACGGACATCGGTCCCTGTGCACCCTCCCAGCCTCCTGGCAAGCTGCGTTTACCTGGCAGGGAGAAGGCAGCAACTCTACCCCACACCCCTGTCCTGACACTAGATAAAGAACCGAAATTTGTGACAGCAGTTTTTGGTGGGCTCCAGCTCTACCTCTGAGGGTGAGTGTTTGTCTTCAGGGCCCAGCAATGGACTTCAGGCTGGGCTCACCCAAAGCTGTGCTCCTGGTAAGAGAGCATGGATAAACTCCAAGGCTTTGTGCACCAGGGAGGTCGTTAGCAGGAAGGAAATGAAGGGAAAACTAAAACTCTTGTTTTCAGAACAGATGAAAAATCCCTCTGTGATCCCAGACCCAGGGTTGGCTGTACCCTCACACTGGATAGGAGGAAGGAGGAATCATTTCCTCAAGTCTCTTTTTGTTCCTGTTAAATAATTAACATCTCTTTAGCTTAAGTTTGAGCACTGCAAAACCCTGGGTTGCATTTAGGCCAAAGAAAACATACTTTTGCTATTAAAAGCAGACTCTCATTTTATCTCGTCAGCCTATGAATTTCTTACAGACCACGCTAACATTTGCAAAAGGGAATTTCTCTCTTCTTTCTTTTCCTTGCATGCAACTATTTGCTTGGCCAAAGATAAGGGAAAATTTCTGGAGAACACCTGATCTCACTGGAGAGTAATGTCCCATTCTGGGTGTGGAGTGTAAAAAATTTATTTTTGTTTATTGCAGCTTGGGACATCCTCTGGAACAGCAGCACCCCCAAGACAGCACCGGGGGAGCACCTGGGTGCCTGCAGGCTCCTCCACCTGACTGGCTGGGGGTCATCTGGACCTGGTGCTGGGCATCCCCAGCAGAGTGTTTAAGCTGACAATAGGCGAGGCAGATGTCACTGTGGGGAGGAGAGAACCACCCTGTTATGAGGGGACGGGAAGGAAATCTGCAGCTACCACCAATAACACAAGGACAGCAACAAGGAAATAGCTCAGTCAATCAACCCTTTCAAACAGAGGTGTTCAAAATTAGATACAGATTAGTGCAGCAGCTTGATTCCCAAATGCTTTGTAATGAGTGACAGCCCTGGTTCTCATTAGACTTTCTATGTGGGACTGGCTCTTGCCATCCAAATCCAAAAGCTGCAGCTGGAGACTGGCCAGAGCAGTGGGGTGAGGCAGTACCTCAGCCTGTGCACAGGAGCCTCAGCCTCTCCATGAGGAGCAGCACCTCAGCCTGTGCACAGGAGTGATGCTGCCTCTCCACAGGGACCTTGGGAGATGGATGTGGTGGGGAGGGAGGGAAGGGGTTTGGAGCTAACGCACTATAAAGGGGATTGGGCTGTGGAAACAAACAGTTATAATTAGATTTTACTTGGTTTGAAGAAAATATTCCCATTCCATTCCCATTTCTGGTAACAGCTGGGCCATCTGCAGGTTCTGCAGCAGATTGTGTTTACCAGCATCCTCCTGTTTCCTGTCTACTCTCACCTGTGTTTATGGCAGAAGAGAGCAATGCTAAGGAGAGATCCAACCTTTAAAAGACTGCAGGTCTCCAGGTCTCTAGGTCTCACTCCCAGGCCTCTGATGGGAATATTTTCTAGGTTTTTCAGGTGTACAGCTGCTGGAGATAGCCTTTTATACCCTAGTTGTTAATTTAGCAAGCAAAATAAAGCTGCTTGCTCCCCTCAGCCCCAGGAAATTTGGCATAGAAGATTCTCAGCATGGTGCTGGGAAGAAGCTATCCTTCTTTTGATTTTTGTTTTCTCCTGTAGTATTTCAGCTGAGAACAGCCTTGACCTGCTGTCCTAAACAAAGAGGTCCCGTGGTTTTCTAGCACCACTGATGAGAAACAAAATCTGCATGGCACCCCTAGGGGGACTGGGGGAGCTGCAGCAGCAGCCCGAGCCGGTAAACCCAGATTTCCCCACCTACACACAATACAGAGCTCATTACAGGAAAGGGCAAGGCAGGAGTGAGGAGCCCAGCAAGACCTGCAAGGCTCCCCAGGCGGGAGCCCACTGCTGTCACCTGGGGTCTGTTCGCCACTGGGGCCTGCACAGCTCACAGGTGACCAGCTGGGACAGGATCAGGGCCACCGCTGTCACCTGGGGTCTGCTTGCCACTGGGGCCTGCACAGCTCATTGGTGACCAGCTGGGACAGGCTCGGGGCACTGCTGTCACTCAGGTCTGCTTGCCACTGGGGCCTGCACAGCTCATTGGTGACCAGCTGGGACAGGCTCAGGGCCACTGCTGTCACCTGGGGTGTGCTCGCCACTGGGGCCTGCACAGCTCACAGGTGACCAGCTGGGACAGGCTCAGGGCACTGCTGTCACCTGGGGTGTGCTCGCCACTGGGGCCTGCACAGCTCACAGGTGACCAGCTGGGACAGGCTCAGGGCCACTGCTGTGGCATCCTGCCTGTGCTGCCCTGGGACTGAGGGCACGGCCTGCGTGGCACTGGGTTACTGCAGGGCTGAGGAGAGACCTCCATGGCTTGTGCTGCCTGCTGCGCCCACTGCTGCCAAGGAGAAATGAAGAGAGATGGTTCTTGCCCCCCAAACAGCCAACCTTTATAATTTTAGGGAGTTTTACTTGACAAATGGAGCTGTTCCTACCTTTATTCCTACAATGTCGAACCATTTGTTTTCACGAGGTATGCTAATGTAATCTATTTATTCTTCTTCCTCAGCCATCTCATAAAAAAGAAATTCTTAGATGTTTGTTTGGGAAAGTGTTGTTAGATGTATTTTTTTGTGACATATTTATGTACGCTGTCGCTGATCAGAATTCAGATCAGTGATACTGCACTACAGCAATAACTGATAGGTTGTAATGTTTATAAACGTTGCTTTGAGATTTAAATTTAAGAGACAAGCATAGGAAATAGATCTTATCACAATACACTGTAACCAAATAGAGTCCCAATAAAGAGGAACAAAGAAACAAATTTTATATCTGGGCATTTGCATTCTCCCAGATGCTGGGTACCATCTGCCAGGATGTTTTAGCTCTAAAGTAAGCTGCAGTTCACAATGCCTATAAACCCAGTGATTTCTTCCCTTCTTCCCTGCCCACACTTTTGCACGGGAAGGATATACATGGTAGTAATTTGGGG
This sequence comes from Erpornis zantholeuca, assembly GCA_013400515.1. Taxonomy (NCBI): domain Eukaryota; kingdom Metazoa; phylum Chordata; class Aves; order Passeriformes; family Timaliidae; genus Erpornis; species Erpornis zantholeuca. The sequence goes on along the minus strand of VZTN01024912.1, from coordinate 72,892 downwards.
TGAAAATTTTCTGGGAAGGACTTTGGTGGGAGAGGAGGTTTGTATCTTCTAGAGCATTCATAAATTGGGTGCTTCTAACTGCAGTTATTGTTTTGAATAGATCCAGATATGTGTGACACATATTCCTGTGCAGTTCACATGTACTAATTACTTCATGTTTCAGTTCCAACCTTGTTGTTCCATGGTTGCTACATCAAAAGGATGTCTAGATTTCCTAAAATTTGAGATTTTACTGGAGAAATGGATGGTATTTACTGAAATATTGAGAAGTCTTATCTAGTTTTGGTTTTGTTCTGAATCCCAGGGATTCTGCACAAAGATGAGATTTATTAGAGGCTTGAATGCTCAGTTGTGTGTATTGTTTCCATTGGATTAGGAACAGATTCAAAATTGGAGAACTGGACATTCACATGGCCAAAGAACTGAAAGGTACAACTAGCACTGGGGTTTTTTCCCTTCTGAATTATGCTGACAGCAGCCATAACATTAAGGCTGAAAAGTTTATTTACTATATAAAGGCCATATTTTCCCTTCTTATCCCAGATTTCCTTGGCTTTCATTGCTTGGCAGCATCCACTTAACCACTAACACCCAGAGGTATGGTATTAAACTGGGATGAGAAATGAACATGCAGAAGAATATTGGAGATTTAAGTGGGTATGGTTCTAAGAAAACCAGTGGAAAATATGTTTACTCCAAGCATCTGCAGCACTTAATTGAAGCAGTGATACTTTCTGTAAGAACACAGGGAATGCTTTCTGCTTTCTCTTTGGCTTTGAATTTCACTTTGAATTGATGTGACATAATCCATGGAATTATTTTCTCACAGCTGCAATGGAAACTTTCTGCCAATAGACAAGGATGTGTTAATCGGGGTGAAAAAGCTTACATTCAGTTCATCTTTGGTGCTTTCTGGAGTCTTTGTTTAGGAGCTGTTGCTTCCTCCTAATTTATTGAAACCCAGTGCACAGTAAACACTATTACTTTTGAACTATTAATGTTGCTATAAATTTGAATGGTAGAAAAGGGTGGCAGATTGTGATCAAAAGGGAGCTGATCTACAGCTGTGTGTGAAATAATTGCCAATACTAAATGTGACAGAGACTGAAACCCATATTAATGTGCTCATAAAGGATGATGCAGTGCTCCTGAGCCTGCACATTGGCACTGCCAGATGAATTCCCATGAATTTAATTTAGGAGAACATAAAAGAACCCATATCACCTTTAGGGCATCTGCTAGTGCTGCTGGTAGGTACTTTGTTGTTCATTCATATTGCTTTCCTCAGGCAGCTCAAATTGGAAGGCTGGGCCCCCCTCCAGTGCACTCCAGTGCCAGGACTGGTGGAGGAGGGCAGCCCCACCAGGATGGGGACCAGCCACTGATGCCAGCAGTGGTTCCTGGCCGAGGGAAGGCTCCTGGCACGGTGTCCTCTCCCTGGGGTGTGGGAGGGCTGTCAGAGCACCTCTGTGGCACTATGCAGGTACTGGAGTTGTAATTAAATACAGCTACGCCCTGGTCAGCAGTTTTGGCTCATTATGGTCTGTCAGTGGTCTCATGGTCCTCCAGTGCCATTCCAAAACAAAAAACAGGTGCTGTGTGTGTTTGATGGGAACACATGGGCAGCCTTTTCTTCCCTGTATCTGCTTTTTTGAGGCAGTGGGGTCCTACAGCAGCCATCTGTTCTAAAAGCTACAGATTTAAGCAGCCAATTTTTTTTGCCTGTATCAATCTGTATTTGTACTGGTCATTAATCTTCCCAGGCACACACCATGAAAGGCAGGCAAGCATTAGGGACAGCAAGCCCCTGATGCACTCACTCTGCCCAGGGAGCCACAGCAGTGCCCAACAGGGCAGGGTCTGCTCCAGCCTCGGCCCTTGGGGCAGCTGCACAGCCAGGAGGGCTCACTCACTGCTCAGGCATGCCCCAGGATTTCAACTCATCACCCTTTTGCTCCATTCTCTTGTCCCCCGAGGACACTCCTGCCACAGCTGCCCAGGGCCCTGCTGACAGCCTGGTGCTTCACTTGGACTTGCCATGGTCACTGGTCAGGGCCAAGCCTGGACAGCTGCCCATGAGCTGCCCCAGCCACATGCCAAAGGAGGGAAAATAGGTTCCCACACCTCACTCATCTGTCCAGCCCTCTGTTGCCTCGCCTTTTATCACATATGCTAAAATAGCAGCTGTTTCAAAAATGTACTTTTAAATTTTTTTCCAAAATATAGATTAACATTTCTCAGAGACCTTTGAAGATGTAAATTCAACCAGATACATTTTTAAGTTCTTTTAAATCAGCATTAGAGCCCTCATTCGAGCCATATGGAGGAGCAGAGGAACAAACTGGAGCTGAGGAAGTGGGATGGGATGGGTGATGCACCAAAGAGCCTCACCAGCAAGTCACACCAGTGGAGGTAAGGCCAAATGGGGAGACTCACTGGGCACTGTAGTGCACATGGCCAAGGCCGGCAAAACAGAGCATGATAGTGCCATCAGGGGGCCTGGAAAAAATAGATTTTCTTATTTAACCCACTGTATCATTTTGCAGTCATGTTTTGGACATCAACAATGAACAGAAGAGGCTACTGATGCAACTGCTTCAGAGGCAGGGACCTCATTCTGCAAAAGGATTATTGACAGCCCTGACTGAAAACAGCAGGACAGTGTTTGGCCTGCACAAGCAGGGCCAGCAGTGGGCTAGGAGTAGAGGTCGTTTCATGAATGTATCTGTGGGGAAAATGGCCAGAGTAGAAACGGCCCCAGCTGCTGCAGGCAGAGCAGTGCCAGGCAGTGCCTGGCTTTCACAAGCCTCTGCAGAACAGCAGAAATTTATTACCCCCCTCATTGTGGGGACCACTGTCGAAACGTTTCCTTGAGGAGCAATGTCCCTTCCTGGACAAAGCTTTGCTCCTCTTGGCCAGCTGTCAGCCTGACTGGTGGACATGATCCTGGGTGTGGAGTTCCATGCCCAGGAGGAGGCAGCTCCATCCCAGGCTCACAGCATTTCACAGGGCAGAAAGAGCTTTGGGGTTTGCTCAGTCTGGCAGAGCTGCACATTGTGATGTGAGGGGGTGGGCTGGCTCCCCTCACTCTCCCTCCCTGCCAGTGTCACTCTGAAGCTTTTTGTGGTGGGGTAGCTTTTGGCCAAACAATAGCAGGGTCTGACCCACACAGAGTGGCTATATTGGTGCCAGATCCCCAGAACAGGGCTGCTTGTAAGAGTGCAGCCCACAGCAGGATGGGAGCAGGACCTCCTGCTCATCTGAACCCTCATTCTCTCACTTTTCATAAAGCAGAGCAGGGATTTATTCCAGGATTAGTCCCTGGGCACGGGCATGGCTCCTTAAGACACTGGGAGCAGCATGAAGAGCAGGATGGGGGAAGACCTGTGGTACCTGATGCAAAGCAAAGCCAGAGGGGAAAAGGAAGATCACCTTCAGCTTCCCATGCATTCAAAACTGAGCTGGATCCCCTTCTCCATCTTAAAAGCTCTTGTAGCCTTGCCTGATTCCAAGGGCAGAAAGAGCCTTGATTTTGCCAGTCTTTTCCACCTCTCAGCCCTGTTGGGTTTTTTTCCTCAGCAAGGTTATTCTGAGTGCAAACTGATGGCTGAGGAGGGCAGAGCCCTTGCCCAGCTCCCACGCACACCTGCAGAGGAGAGCTGTGCCTGCCACCGGTGTCACCGAAGGTCGGATGCTGGGGAGCTCCCTCTGGGTGATAGCTCTTTAGGGGACAGGCTGGGCTTTCACAAATATCCAAACACTGATAGGGGTTTCTCAATTTTTACCACTGCTAGTACTGTCAACCTTTGTTGATACCTCTTGCCAGGGCTGCGAAGGAAGTGCAAGTGTTAGGCACTAAAATAGAAAATATTTATTTAAAGAAGTCAAACGTTCTAATTTCTTCTCTCTTCTGGTGAGTGTAAATTAATGGCAGTTCAGTGCTCTGCTGAAATAAGTGGAGTGGGATTGTGGGAGAGCTTTTTTAAGTCAACAATATAAATATGCACCACTTTAATTGTCACCCACTCATTTGCTTTTTAATGTGAACAAGCCTTCAGCAAGCTCCAAAGAGCATTGATACCCACTCTCACTGTGCCCTGGAGCAGCCCAAACCAGGGACCTCCAGCTCGTCCACAGGAAGGTTTTTAAACAACTACAAGATCAATGTTCAAGGAGTCAAACAGCTCCTCCTGTGTCTGTGACTGTAGCCTGGAAAAAGGGCTCCACACTTGCCCTTTGTGTAGAATGTAGAAGCCTCCTGCTCTGCTCATTTCCCACAAGATATTACTGAGTGCTAACAACCTCCCCAGCTCCTCCCCAGCAACAGCCTTCACATGCTGTAATGGTAGGTGGTCAGGCTTTGGGTTCTTTCTTCCCCAAATCCATGGTTGTTTGTTTTTGGAAGGGGAAGAAGGGCTGCCCTGTTTTTGAGGGTTTTCCAGAAGCCCTTGCAGTAGCCTAATCCTGCCGCCAGTGATATGTGTTGGGGAAGGCATCATAGCTCTGCTTCTTCATGTCACTTTGCATTGATATGCAGATTTACCTTGAGTTTTTTGCAATTTACTGTCAGGGAAATAGAATAATACTCCTTTCCTTCACCTTTGTATTTGAGTATAATCACCATCTTTAGCCATGTGCAGAGAGCTGCATCCTGGAGCTGTAATTGCACCTGGGATGTGCCATAATGCAGAATAATAACTCGATGCTAATGAGCTCCATGCATTCAGTCAGGATCAGACCTGCCATTCTCCTTCCCAATGAAATTACTGCTGGCCTGCTCATGCTGATTTTCCAAGCATATGCTAAGGTTTGCAATCAATTTGAGTAAGTCTCAGTTTTGATTCAAGTTGTCTTTTGAGTTACCCAACAAAGAAAGGCAAAACCAGGACAGCAAAGCAGACGTGAATCTGCAGGGCTCTCTTTAATTTGCAGTTTATCTGCAATTTAAGGGAGTAAACACAGCCATGCTGAAGATGCATAAACACAGCTTGGAGAGCCATTGAAATTTAGGTCAAGGTTTCAGCTCTGCCTGGGGATTTCATTACATGGCTGGGGGAGACTCTGTGCTGCTCCAGGAGCTGGGTGGTGGATGCTTCTGAACCAGCGTAGAGAAACCAGGCAGGCTTCTGCATAATCAACAGCAGCTCCACTGCAGACTGGTAAACAGGTCCAATAGGCCATTGCTAAGCTGGAATTGCTAAATTATTGCTGAATATCACTGGTCAGTCCTGGCAAAGGCCTTTGGCTCTCCAGCAGCTTCAGTCTTTAACCATGCTCCAAGGAGCACTTCCAGCATCTGCCAGCAGTAACCAAATTGCCTTCCAGGTGCTTCGAGGGAGTGACAGAGTGTCAATCTGATAGTTGTTAACAAAATATATAATTTGGGGGGAAAAAAAAAGGACTTGCATTGATACACATTCATTTGCTTTGCAATCCAAGTATATGACTGCTGCAGAACATGAATCTATTCCGGATTTGAGACCCAGTCTGTGTTTGTGTTTTAAGTTAGCTTTCCAAGCAAAACATGTGAAAAGAGAACACTTAAACAGGAAGAGTTTGTGGATTTTTTTTCCCTAATAAATTTCTGTAGGTCTTGTTGCTGCTAATTACTGGAGATCTCAGCACAAGAGCTTTTCTTTCTAGCAAACCAGCTTCTCATGTTTCCTGCCCTTCAGTTAATCAGTTATAATCTCCTCTCTGTTAGTTTATTTAACGTCCAAAAAGCTAATTGACTGTTTGTGACATGTGTCTGCCTGAGACTGGGAAAGCAGAGTTTGCCTGTGTGCACCCGCAGCGCGGACAGAGGGTGGGCTCTGGCAGTACCCACCACTTCCACGGCAGGCTCTGGATGTTCCAGGAGCCAGAGACTGGCTCTGTCCCGCTGTGCCTGTCTGTGTGCCTCCCAGGGAGGCTCTTTTCCCCGGAGGAGGGTGGCTGGTGGCGCTGGCCGGCAGCCTGGTGCCCCTGCAGGTCGGGCACAGGCAGCTGCCAGGGCTGGTGACTTGCAGCCGTGCCCAAGCAAGGCAGAATCCCACCTGGAGAGGGTGGGTTTGCATGAAGTAAGGCATCAAGGGATGTGGATGGGAGCCACTGCAAACCTGGTCCTCTGATTCCTCTGGTGGGGCTAGATAGGCAGATTAAAAAATAAAACATTGGGGATTTCTATAGCAACCTTTGTGTCTCTGTTAACTAAAGGAAGATGTTTGTGGTGAGAAAGGTGGGCTTGTGTCGTCTCTGGTTCCACTGTCCCCATGTCCCTTCCCTAGCACAGGCATGCCCTTTGAAAGCCTGGGCACCCACTGCTCGCTGTGAACATGTACACAGGAGGGCAGCGGCACCCACCGCTCCTTACTCCCCGTGCCCTGGAGTCAGACTTCACGAGAGGCAAACCAGCTCTTCTGGGCGTCAGGGCTTCTCTGCAGTGAGTGCTGCTCTCCTCACCCACCCCCTCCTGTGCTTCCCACCCCGGTACCAGACGTGTGTCCCCGACAGCAGTTGCCTCTGCATGCGGCTTCTCTGGGGGCCTGGTGTTCCCAGTGTTCTGCTGGATTAGGAGATGGTTCTTCTCAAAATCTCTCTTTATTGTAGCTGAGGCATTTTTGACCATGTGTTTTTTGCCTTCACCATGCAAGAGTAACTAAGCAGTGCTGATTTTAATGGTTTTTTTTCTATTCATCTTCTAAAATGGGTCCCTAAATCAAATCGGACTCTGGTCTGTGACATCACATGGCTACAGGCTCAAAGTATGTGGCCAGTGGAGAAATCTTCCTGCCTAAGGGGAAGTTCTGAAAGGATGGGTCTGCTACAAGGTGTCTTAGTCATGCTCGTGTATGCACATTATCATTACAAAAGAGACTTGTGTTTTTGGCAGCTGTGCTCCTGGGATTGTGTTTCAGCATGGGAGGAACAGGCTGCAGTGCAGAGACCCTTCAGAAGGTCCCACATGAGTTCCTGGTGAGACAAAACTACACTTTAACCTCAAGCCATGAGATGTGTGGTACTGTTTCTAAAGTGACTTCAGGCATTATGCACAGTTCTATAAAAATGCAAAATGGTGCTGCTGTATTACCTCCTGTAGTTAAGAGGGTTGGAGCAATTAGTTCATCATTTGCTACCAAAAAAGCGCTTCCCTGAAGCTGTGGCTGCCGCATCTCCTTTTGCAGCAGGCTCTTTATTTTTGTGCTTATAACATTGCAGTTTATTTCCGTGGCAACAACTATAATGTGATCATTTGCATCCATAATAACTTCAGTGTTACTATAAAAGGTAAAACTATGGTGATATTTTTGAAAAAAAAAATTATCTGGGTCCAACTGAAATTGCAAACGATAAAAAAATACTAAAATTAAGTTGATTTCTAGGGCGTTAAATCATGGCACGTTGAGCTGAGCACATGATTTTTCTCATCTCACTGCCATAGAGAGGGGCAAGCCTGCCTAAGCTGGCTGGAGAGCTTGACTGCAGAGGAGGGAACACACAAACACTCTCATCCATGTTTTACTTAAGCTTTGACAACGTTGTTCTGTTTTCCCTTCCTCGAGGACTGCAATCACTCATGTACTGTTTTTCCTTCACTCTGCTAAGTGATGTACAAACTGTTTCTACGTTCCAGGTTAGGTTGTGACATCTCTCTCTGGTGTCTGCATGTGGGTAATGATGATGCTGCCCTGCTCATCAGGAAATGAGTAGGCTGCTGGACTGCAGCCTCAGAGGAGTAGCAATTCCATCGAGGCCAGTGCAATTGATATGGCTCAGAACCAGGGTTTGCCCCAGCACTGCCAGTTGCTCTGTGGTTTTGCACATGTTTTGTCTTTCACCTGTGTCCAAAATCTCAGTGCTGTCCTCCACTGAGAAGCTTAGGATGTAACATGGACTCTTCTGGAATGAACACATTGAGGAATTAAGGCCAAAATGCATTTCTCTTGGTTCAAGTCCAAAACCAGCCACAGGATGTCTTTCCTAGTTCTGTCTCCTGTGGGTTTTGCTTGCTTTAAATTAGTTTAGAACATAGCAATTTTTTTTTATTTTCTTGCATGTATGCATATACACACACTCATGTTTAAATAAAAGAGAATCCTACTTGTATGATGATACACACCAACTGTCCTGATTTAAACAATCCCCTGTTTTGATGAGTTGATTAAATCTATTTTAGCTGAACACTTAGCAGAAGTCAGGCTACTGGTTATATAAAGTGAGCTAAGAAACATACTTTGAGCAGCCTGGTCTAGTGAAAAGTGTCCCTGCCCAGGGCAAGGGGGTTAGAACTTAGATGGCCTTTAGTGTCCCTTCCAACCCAGGCCACTCTGGGTTGGAAGGGACCATAATTCTAGGCTTTCCTGAAAAGCTTTCATCCATAAATTAAAAGTAAGAAAGCCAGCATTAATAAAACAGAGCAGGCAATCAGAGACCTCAGTTTGGCTGGTGTAGAAATGCAAGATAATATAATTTTCCATGAATTACTGACTGCACAACCAGGTTGAGAAGTTAAATTCTCTGCAAAAGGTAAGGTCTATGTTAGCCATTTGAGCCCACACATGGTCATGAGCACTTTACCCTTGCTTGAAGCAGCTGGGTGAGCAAGTATCTCTTTTCTTTGTTGTGTGTAATGTGGATTGAGATAGAATTACAAAACTAACCTCCTTACCTGCTGCTTTTTCATCACATTTTCATAGGCCAAGAAGAAAAAAAACCCTAGATCCAATAATGCAAGCGTGGGCTTGCCTCAGCCATGTGCGCCCTTGCCAACAGAGGGTGAGAGGGCTCTCCCCAACCTCTGAATGCTCCTAGGACATCCATGATCTACATATCAGCTGGCCTGGGTCTGCCTCTTCTTCCTGTGTGTTGCTCCTGCCCATGGTGCTCACCTACACCACAACATGGATTTGGCAAGTAAAGCTTGGGGCTGTGTTTAGATGATCTGCAATCTGATAATGCCTGGCCTTAATTAGAATACAGTTCTGAAGAACTGGCTGTCTTTTAAATGTCCTGCTTTTCCTGTTGCATGATATTGCAGTTTCTTAACAGCTCCTGGAGTCACCACATGCCATGTGCTCCTTGTTGCTGTGTTTATTTTTTTGCTTCACATTCAGAGTATTATCAATATTGATTCTCAAGATGGTTGGTTTGTTGTTTCTAGAGAGACATGCAGATTGAGCCACTTTCCATTTAACATTAACTGAAATTCCCTGGATCATTATCATCTGCATGGCAACCAGAAGCCCATCTGTGCCTAACATCAACAGTCCATAGTGAAAGAGCCAGGATAAATACACACTGTGAAAATCCTTATCAGGTCTGAACATGAGCTAGGTGGGAAAAGCCACCCTCTCCTTAATACCAGGTGCAGGTCACATCCAATTTCAGCTGTGAGTAATGGACAGCAGTGATTCACTCCACAGCCAGTCTCATAAAAGTCCACTCCTTATTCCCAGAGATAAATAGGAGTGATATTTTTATAGACAAGTGTTATTGTTGGTAAGCCCTTTCTAGGTCAGTTTAAACCAACACACGTAACCCCTCGTGGCTGGCTCCCAGCTTCATGCAAGCTGGCAGATCCTCTGCAGGGGTGATTTGGAGGGGACATGCTGGACAAGCCACACTGGCAGAATTGGGAACTGGGTACAAAACTGCACCTAAGCCAAATACCAAAATTCAGGAGTGCTGAACTCTACTCTTTATGGGAAAGAGTGACAAATGCCTGCCAGGGAAGACACAGCCTGGTGGTCATCTGATGTTCTTTTGCTGAGAGATGACATCAGTGCAAGCTCCCTGTTTGAGGGGTTTTGCTCCCCCTCAATGTAATGGTGCTCTTCTGCTTACAAAAAATCAGCACAGTATTAATTTCCTTGTGTCTTTATTATTCCTTTTCTGATTTCCTACGTATATGGCTGCTTTACTGCTTTAATGCAGTATTTTCCATTAAGCAGTTCTATGCAGTACCACAAAAATAAACACTCAGAGCAACGTGCATAAGATTAGACTATTAAACTCACTCAAAGTATACAGTTCATAAATTAAAAGTGCTTATGCTCATACTTTATTATTGATTGCTGAGTTGATACAAGTAGAAGAACTTGCCCTAAGGAAACAAAACTCATGGTTCCTTAAGCTTTTCTTTGTCAGGAAGCCAAAAAGACAACATTACATAGAAATGTCACCATTTGTTCTTGTCAAATGTAGTTTATTCAATTAGATATTTTATAGCTCTACTGAGTTATACAAAGGAGGTTAATATTTTTTATTGTTTTTCTTCATGCTGTGCCTCTAATACACACAGAGATAAGTTAGCCTAGTAAAATATACAGTGTAATTTGGTAATGTGTTTATTGGATTCCAGTAAAAGACTATGGGAAATTATTCATGATTTTTGCTTCTTCAACTGAAATTTCCTTTCTTTTCTCTCTCTTTTTTTTTTTTTCCCTTTTTCTTTTTGTTTCTTTTTAGTTGTTTGGAGAAGGGGGGCACTAATCTTGCACATTTTCGTTTCTGAAAATGTTTCAAAAAAATGCCTAGAAGCAGATTTGGGGTTTTCCCTTCTGAGTTAAGAAAGCAGCAGATTTGGGTTTTTTTCCCCCAAGTTAAGAAAGAAAGACTTTCTGGGAACAGGTTCTTTAGCTACACTCATGTTTTCAAAAATTTATTTGTCTTTGGTTGTGAAACATATCTGACATCTTGCAGGATGAGAAATACAAGAGGAGTTGAAGTTTACAGTAACTTACCATTTGAGTATGTCTTGTAGAGGGTTCAGATCAGTTCTGGTTTTATGGATATGATTTAAACCAGCAAAAATATATTCCTTTTTCCTCATGGAGTTAGTTTTCAGCCCAGCTGGTGGCTGGAGCTCCACTCAGCTCCAGAGGTCAGATAAATACTACCACCGATGTAAGGAAGAGAGATGGGAGCCTGCAGCCAGTGCCAGGGCAAGGAGAGAAGCAGAGTGACGTCGATTTTAGGTTCACTTACCCAGTGACAGAACTGCAGCCAAAACAGCTGGATAAAGCTCTGGGCATGCACAGGTTCTACTGAACTGGGACATTGCTTGGCTGCCTTGCCACAGATGTAAAGAAAAGGAGAAGGAAGGCTGACTTTGGGCTGAGAGCTACATGTGTGGCCCATGGCTGCTTCCTAAAAGTAACTGCAAGCACTTTCACTGTGTGAATCTACAGGAGATGACTGGATTTCTTGAAAGAACCAACACCCTTCCTGGAAAAATTGCAACAGTTCAGAAAAGGTGAAAGTTGAGCACTGCCACCCTCTTCCTCTTTTGTAATTTGATTAGCTCATCCTCTGAGACAGCAGGAGCTGCCATCCCCACTGTGACAGGTTTAGGCCTTTTCCTAAGTCTTGTGTTGTATTAGGAACTGCTATTGTGTTTGAACTCAGTTGAGGACATGAAACCAACTGCAATTTGGCAAGCCATACAGACTGGAGCTAATTTTTGTTCTCTATTAATTTACCTGCCTGTGGCTCTTTGTGCTGCCCAGGATATAATCACAGCTTGCTCTGGAAATATTAAACATGTTTGTCTGGAGCTGGGCTGGTGCTGACTGACGGGCAGCAGCAGTGTCACTGAGCTGGTCACTCCTGCCCACAGCAGGACATGGACATGGACAGACCCCAGGGCCAAGGCTTCCCTTGGCTACTGCATCCCTGAGTCCGAGAGAGCATTGGAGGGGTCTTCACAGCAGGTACAGCTTTGGCTGCCCTGACTGGTAAGGAACTGGCTGGGCTGATGTGCTGAAACCCCTCCATCAGCTTCCAGGCACACAAGGGAGCAGGAGCACTGGAAATGACAGTGTGCTGTGGCACACACTTTGTGGAGCGGCCTCTGGGAGGGACGCTGCAAATTGTGATGACTAAGAGTGGCCTGGAAGCCAAATCCCATGTAACTAAGGGTGTAGATTCATGAAACACTTAATCTGATTTAAATGCAAGCTGCTTGCAGCAGAGGTGGCCTTCTCACATCCCACATGTGCATTCCCACCCTCTCCCTTCTCTTGCCTCTGGGTATCCCTGAGCTGTAGGTTGACTCGGACCATGTTGTTCACCCAGTACAAAGCAGATGACATTCACTGTAGGCTCAGTTTGTGTCAGTCCATAACTATGCATACAAGGATCTCACCCAGGAGGCCCCATCTGGTAGGGCTGAAGGAGAAATGCTGCTCTGTTTTATAGCCTTCACTTAGACTGGATTGAGTAAAAAGAAACTGGACTGCATAGAAACCCATTTGGATAATGCTCAGGGTTGAACTTGATCCAGCAGCTCAAGAGACTAAAAATCTGAAAACCATTGAAAGCTTCTCTTAGCTACTTCACATAGGAAGCACACAAAACCTGGAGCCTTGCATCGAGCTCCAGTAAGCAGAACTGCAAACCAAGGAGCCTTCTTTTGGAAATATCAGTTGGAAGAAACCAGCGAGCCACAGGTGGTTTGATGGGACTGGCTGATACATTTATACAGGGGAACAGTCTGGAGCCCAGGAAGGAGCTCTGGTTTCCAGATAAACAGCCTCTCTCGCATTCACTTTATTAGTGATCACAGCTCTCTTCCATTTCCTCTACAATTTCTTGCTCCTGTTTCAGGACAGGGATGGGAAGAGTTGGAGAGGGGCTGGGGCTCAGTGCTTGCACACTGCTGCAAGGGAACGCAACCCAAACTAAACACCCTTTCATCACTGCTCTTCTTATGCCTTCATTTAAAACACAGCTTTTCCATTCCAGGTGTAAACACTACCCAGGTTTATCACCTCTGGTTTCTGGAAATTGACATTTGTTTTGGGAAACAAGTGGAAGAGCAGCATTCTGGCAGGGTAAGCTCCCAGTTTCCAGCAATCTGTTGCATGGGGCCTCGCTTACAGAGCACAAGATTGCTTCTCTACGGTAAGAAGCCTGTGGTGATTACTTCTTTCAGTCTTGTCTGATGAGTTTGCTTCCAGAGTGGTAACAAAAGGTGTTACAAAACTTATGGGAGGAGCAGCAGATCAGGGAAATTTTGGAAAGGTGGGAACTGAAAGTGAGAGACAGAAGACTTTTGTGACGCAAAAACCAAACCAAACCAAAACCACCCTGAACACCTCAGAGAAATCAGGACATAAAAATGTGGATAAAAGCAGGAAAAACATGGTAGTTCTCCCAGCTTCTGCTTCACTGTCCCGCTCACTGTGCTCTCCCTGTGCTCAGTGTTGGTGTGCTGCTGCTCTGCACTCTCCCCTGCAGTCCCACGTGCTCCTCCTCGCCTGGCTCACAGAGCGGTGCTGCAGGGGATGTTCTCTGACACACACAGCTAAAGGGGGGCTGCCTAGGGGGGTGCTCACCTCAGGCAGGTGAGCACCTGCAACTTGCATTTCCTGAAGTGTCCAGCCCACCAGCCCAGCACCAGGCACCCAAACCAAGCGAACACGGGCTTGGTTGAGAGGCTTCCCTGTGCCAGGATGTTGCCAGTCAGAGGATGAAGAGAGGTTTGGGGCTCTCTCACCGCCCTAATAGCACACTGTTACCTTCCCACGAACGCCTACAAGAGCTCCTCTGTCACAGTTCAGGATGTGCAGCCTGGCCCTGCCCCTGCACTGTGGCACAGCTCCATCCTGGGCTGCAAAGGAGGCAGCTCCCAGCCTCCCAGAGGGACAGCTAGGGGAGCAAGTAACTGGCACAGAGCACAAGTCCTGGCAGACCTGGAGAGAGCTGAACAGGTACTGAGGAGTGCTGGACTCCAGACTGCACACTTAACAGTCAAAGCCATTATCACAACAAGTAGATGCATAAAAATACATTACTGTAGGTGGCTTTATGTAGTAATGTCCTGCATGTACCATCTCTGAAGTCCTTAGTGAGGTCCTTCTCCAGTAAACTCTGATCATTTTTATTATTATTTTTAATTTTGTACCATTCCAGAAATGTCATCCTATTTCCCGCTGTCACAAAGTGCCCGAGGCTGTGATTGAAAAATCTTATGAAAAGACTCATATTCTGTTTCTAATCTGTTTCTGTCTTTAGAGTGCCTGCTAGTTTCTTTTTGCCTGCATGACATTCCTATTTTGATCTAACCTCTTCTTTCCCTCCCCCTGTTGCAGTGCCTCTGTCTCCATGGCCCATTTCTCCTTCACAAGTTGTTAATGTGAAAAAACTACACTGCCCCATGCTTGGGCAGGTCAGCTTCAAGCACTCCTGAATCACAGCTTCGGCTCATGTTTACAGTGGCTAACAATGAAAAGTGTTTTTACACTGAGGATAATGGTGTATTTGCACCGTAAGATAAACCTTAGATGTAAAAATCATTATTTATTTAATAGGCACATCAAAGAATACCACTGGAGAAGGGAATTTCAAAGTTTCCCAGAATAATCAGATTTCTGCTGTTATGTGAGGGGGTTTTTTTTGCCTGACTTGATAATAATGAGTAATAAAAGTGTAGTTCTTAGAAGTCATTTGAAGCATTACCAGATTGAGAAAGAAAAAAAAGGGAATTGTTTCCTTAGAAGCTGGAAATCTCGTAAGCGATAGGACTGCAGAGCTAATGAGAGAAAGAAAGGTCTGACTTGGAGCAGACTGCAGCACTTCCGAAACCTGAGAAAGATTTTCTCCTAGGAAAGAGGAGAAGTACCATTGGGAAAGCTTAATTTCCTACAGTACTTTTCTTAATTAAATGCATATTTAAATAAGCAGGAGCTCAGCAGTGGAAGTATCCTATAGCATCATTGTGCATTGTGCTCCATGGTACAGAAGCACCACTGAGGGCACCCTGTCTCCAGCACTGCATATTCTAGGCAGAGAGTGCCACAGAAAAGACATCCTTTGTGGATGTCCCCTTACAGATTTGTCTGAACGACTTTCTAAAGCCTCTGATGCCTGACTGTGAAACAAGGCCCCAGTTGATTAAGAAACCGAATGGCTTGGCGGAAGAATGAGGTCCTCAGTTTAAATTCAGGCTAGTTTCCGTTTTTTTAGTCCTTTCCATGGCTCACAAGGAAATTCCTCACAATTTTTTAACCCTTTGCTCTGCCTGGCTGAGCCCTGGGAAGGTGTGGGTAACCACGAGCTTTCTTTGTTGGCAGCACCTCGATGCTGGGCTGAGCCTGTGCCCCCGGAGCCCCAGGGTGGCAGGAGAAGGCTCAGCTGGCAGGGCTCGTGGGAGAGCTGGGTCCCCATGAGCAGAAAGGAGGAGCCAAGAGAAAAAGGAGGCACCCAGTAGGTGAAGAAAGGCTCACACAAGAGGTACTTTTTTTCCATTTTCCTCACAGTACTTTCAAGTATTATCAAATAGAAAGGTCTATTTTCCTTTGTCCTAAATACTGTATTTAAAAAGAAATCATCTGTTTCAAGTGGTCCAAAGTATATATGACTGAAAGCTTTTCAGAAATAATAATCTACAGGTGTGTTCCAGCCCTGGACAGTGATGGATCTGCTGCAGAGTCCTTCCAACAAAGAAAGTGTAGTTTCCCTTCTTGTGGGATGTGCAACACAGCAAGACCAAAAAGCTTGAAAGAGTATTTATCTATATAAAGACAAAGATAGTGACAAAGATAGTGTCAGCTTAATTTTAAAATCAATACAGGCATTGTAATGATTTCTAATAGTAGGAAGCAAGACTCTTACATCCCTTGTCACTAGAGCTGGGAACAGGGAACATAAGTGGGAGATTAGCTCAGGACAGGAGAGAAAGGCCAGTTTGAGAGTATAGATCCCACCAGATGGAGTTTTACTGTGTCAGGAGGAGTAAAAAGGAGGCTTATCCTCAATGCAGTACAGTACTTTTGAGAGAATAATATTAACAACAATAGCATATAGAGCTGTCATAAGGAATTTTTTTCTGAACCAGCTCTAAGAAACCAGATCTGGACCAAAAAAAAGCCCTGCAATAACATGTGTGATAAATGTAATACCTTCTTGAACCTAGAAAGAGAAGTAGGAAGGCTGGAAAGAGCAATATTGTGCATGACTTTTGTGGTATTTTTGTGGAAAACTGACTAACAAGCACATGATGAGCAGCTTGGTAGAGTGGGGGAAAAGTGCTGGGACAGAAACCTGAGTATTCAGAGAAATTATTCTCACTGACATTAAAGCAAACTCAGTTCACAGATTTGTAGGAGAAAAACTCAACTGCCAGATTTCTAATGAAGAGGTAGCCATGATCAAGCCATGAAAAGCAAAGAGGCATGGCAAAGGTTTTAAAAAATGGCAACATACTGAGGAAAGTCTATGTGGAATATGTTGGCTCCAGCTGCAATATTGAAACAGCTGTTGAATTTCAGGCTGAAAAAGCATAAAATATTGAGCACTGGTAACACAAGCTCAAATTCTTGTGTGACAAGCAGAAGAGAAACTCATTAGGCAGCTGAAAATGTCACAGAACTAATTGTTTCATTTTACTAGCTACCCTCTGTTGCAGGCACATCAAAAACCACTCGTAAAGATGAGGAAAATTCAACTTTTTCAGGAGCAGTAGTAGACTCTGTGACATCTGAGCACCTCCATACTCTGAATTCTTTCTGTCTGACACCACAGTAAAGAAATGTTACTTTTCCTATTTTACAGACAGGGAGGTAGATGAAAGTAAATGAAGCTATTTTCTAAAGATTGCACCAAGAGTTTGCTCACAGGTCAGGGTCTGAACCCAAACCCCCAAAGAATTAGCTAAATCTTTGGCCAGTGGCTTTTTTTTTCTTCCTGTGTTGTGAAATGGGTCATTGTTAATAATCCAGAATTGTTTGTTTTCTCCTTTGACAGATTTAAGGGTTTTCAGGGCCACCTCCTTGTCCTCTCCTGTTTTATACAGAGCATGCTCTGCATATTTGGGTGAAAGCCAAGTGTGCCTCAGTTCCCCATCAGCTCTTTTTATGTTGCAACTTATCTCCCATCCCACCTCTGCATTGTCTCTTATAAGTGTATCTCTAATCTCAAGCAGTGTTTAGCAAACCCAGATACCAGTGACTGGATAAGGGGTGACTGCAGCACTAGTGCCCCTCGTTGTCTCCACAGGGCATCCATGGAAAACTTGAGCAGCCCTCGGAACAGATCACTGGGTGTTTGAGATTATTTTCAAGAACCTTCGCTAAGTATTCACCAGGAATAGGGAGACAGCTGTTAACACTCCAGAAATACCAAGTGAAGGTTTGAATGCCAATCCAGAAAAGGAGTTGAAAATATAGTAGATGATTTTTCAAGGGCATATTGGAGAAGTGTGAATAGAGATGGTGCTGTCATGATGTATCTTAAAGTGCCTGATACTCGAATGACTGCTTAGAGATTTCCAGCTAGACACAGCAAAATTCAAGATAATTGCCAGCGTTAAGGGAGTCTATGTTAAATGGGCAACAAAGGGCAAAATGTGAAGAGCCTGAGGACAAGGAGATTTGTCAAGGACAATGGAATTTGGTTTGGTTTGTGTAGGTTTTTGGTTTGTATTGGTTTTCCTGTTTGGTGGGGGTTTTTTTAGTTTTGATTTTGGATTTTCTAAAATATTCTGACAGAGATTATCATAAAATATTAAGAAGAAAATGACATTTATCACCATCCCACTTGCAAGCAGTGGCAGTTCTCCCACTCTCTAGATCCAGAAAGGATGGAGAGAGGACCAAGGTCTGGGGATGGAGCACTGAGAGCAGGGCATCAAGTGTGGTGGGGACTGAAGGAAAAGCATCTTTGCTTTTGTTTCCCCCACTTCATCTCTGTTGGTGTCAGAGGGAGCTGGGAGGTAGCCAGATATAGCAAGGGAATAACTTAGTCCAAATAATAGGAATTGGTAATAAAATATAAGGGATACTTGGCAAGAGGGTTGTACAAGAGAAGAAATGTCTTAGCCTGAGGTGTGAAGTGTGAATTGCTGAATGCAGCTTGTTTAGGAAAGATGGATGCAAAATCAAAGGAGCTGCTGGCACTGCTTGAGTGATCCATGAGCTCGGTTTTGCCTACGTTGCTTGGAATTGTGTTTTAGCTTCTGCTGCTCTATTACTGCACTGCTTTGACAGTAACTCAATAAGAGTAGGAGTCAACTGCTCTGAGGGATCTGTGTGTCCCACATTGAGTGCAGTCCAAGTCCAGCTGGTAAATAGCTGGCCATGAGTGTGAACAGATGCCACTTTCGTGCACACAGGTGCCATGCCATTGCCAAGAGATGTGTGTGAGAACACGAAACTTGAAAATCGAGTCTTGAAGGTATGAGGGTTATTACTAGAGGTGTAATGTACCTTGATTCTGTTTAATAATAGCATCTTAGAACGAGCCAATCCTAATGATCACAAAAAGAGACCAGCAAGGTTCCGTGCATCTTGAATACAGTGTGTGGATATTGGGCTCTGACTCTCTGCCTTTGATGTTTGGGTAATTATTTATTTCTATGCAAACTGGACTCTATATGTTGCTGAACTGGAATTCAGTTTGCTCTGCAAGTGTGAACAGACCACTCCTGAAAGGTGAGGGAGCTCTGTGATGTTCGGTGGCTGCCTGACACTGGTTCTACACGCATGTGAAAGCCTGGGGTAAGACTTGCTGTATCTGACTGAAACACTCAGGCTTAGTAAAAATGTCTTTGTTTTGCCTCTGAAAGGAAATAATATCCAGTAAGCAGTTCTCTGTTCTTGATGACAGTGAGCACTCAGTACAAATGGTGTGTCATATTAGATTGCTCAACACTTAACATGGAAAAAAAGCTTATAAAAATTGGATATGTGAAGATTTATTGAGAGAAACAATGGCAAGCTGCCAGGAACTCTTCTCTGACAGAAATAGCCACCCTAAGAAAGCAAAGTCCAGAGCACCTCTGAGGTCAGGGCTGGCCAGACATGATAGTGAGAAATGGTTTCTCTAGAAGCACAGTGAATCTGAAGTGCTCTTGGAAGAAATGGATGGATGGGAGAGGCTGGCGCTCTGAGCTCTCTCAGAGCTACTTTAGGCCTAATACCCAACTTTTCTCTTACAAGGTACTCAAACCAGTGGTTTGATATGTGCCATTTATTTAACACAAATGATTGTTCAGCCTGAACAAATACCAGTCATGAGGGGCAGGCATAAAGGCACCAGGTAAGAGCACTACCTTTAGTCCAGCGCATGAAACAAGTGGGAAATTCTTAAGAAAAGCTGAATTTGTTTTATGCAGCTCATTTCCATCTGGATTACCTTCCTGGACTTTCCTGATTATATGATTGCCAAAAATAGCCTCCTCTGATGCCACAGGACATGAGAATGATAACATAAGGCCAGTGCAACATAAGGTATCTGACTCCTGTTGCTTCACACACCATGTGCCTCTTGCCCCTCCAGGCACAGTCAGAAGAATCCTCTATGAGGGGACTTATCTGCAGCTATTTGAACCTGGGCAGATGTTTTGCATGGCCCTCCATGACCTCTGAACCACAGAGCACACCAAATGAACTGTCGATATTGGCTGCTTCATGGCACTGTTACTCGGGGAGGCACATCCACATTGTACTGCAGAAATACAGCTCTCAGTGTCAACTACCCAGGAACTCAGGAAGGCAGTAACCATAATCCATGTATTATGATCTTTGAGTAAGTGACTCTGGAGATAAGCTGAAACAAACCATCATTTATGTGGTGATCCTTTCTCCTCGAGCACTGACAGCTTACCTGAGTGCTGTCATCTCAAGGGAGAGCATTGGGGCTACCACATCAATCATCTCTGAAGTGCTGTCAAGCCTGATGGGGCAAGAGCAAGCCTGAGCCAAGGATGCTGCTGCCTGTGTGGGAGCTTTCTGATTGAACATCTTATCCACTGGGCCCAAATGGTGTGACTGGGAAACAAAGCAGCAAAATCCTAGCTGACAGAAGTGGATGGAGGCAAGCCAGGACTAGAACAAAACAAAAGCTTCAAGTAAAATACAGATCATCTCAGCCCAGTTAAAAAAAAAAAAAGATTCTTGTGTGGCCAGGATAGTCCATGCAACGATGGGCACAGAGAAGGCTTGGGGACTTGGACCTTGATTTATGTCCCCTCTTATGACATTAAAGCACAGTGGGGAAGGCAGAGCTATTTATCCAGCACAACAACAAAAATAGACAAAGTCATGTTTGTTTTTCTTGTAGAAGGAGGTGATGTGGGACAACGTCTGGTTCACTGTGTCCTGTCTTGGTTAAGGGGTATCTTTAATCTCTGGTCTGCTGGGCTATGTGTGTTTGAGGTGAAAAGGTGCTGACCCAGGGAAGACCCTGAGAGAGAGACTTTGGTGCAGGGCTGAGGTTTTCTGAGACTGGTCCATGAGCCCACCAACTTACATGTGGTTTCAGAAGGCAGACAGCACACACAGCTTGGAGACTGGAACACACCCCAGAACTGTTATGATAGCTGTGGAAATGACAGTTGCTCTCTGTGGAGCCACAGCAAGATGGATCACTGTGGCAACATCCTCTGCTCAGGAAGGGACACTCCTGGTACTTGGGCACCAGCCAGAGGTTCAGACGTGGGAAGGAAATGTGCTCCACCAGAGCTGTTCAGCCCCACACGATGACTTCAGTGTGCCTAATTACTTCCAGAGGGAACCACTGGCTGGTGCAACTGTCCACCCTCCCAACTTCTGGCATGGCAAAAGGTGACCAGCCTGGGACAAACTCAACATCTTCCCTCGCTTTCCTAGTGGTGTTAGGATTCATGGATGGATGGGCCCATCTGCTGAAGCCTCAGAAAGAGAAGGAGCCTGTGCTGGTGCAGCGGGAAAGGGGATGGGCAGGGACAACCTCACATGTGGCAGGGGCTGGCCTTGGCCATCTGGCCAGAGCTGGACCTGGCACTGCCACCAAAAGGGATGGAAATAAATGAAGTGGATGGGAAGTTGTGGAGGATAACCACAGGGCAAGAGCATGGGCTGCATCTGTCCACAACACCCACACACCATGGGAATGGCACTGCTGAGGCCTGGGAAACACTTCAGCATCCTGTGTGTCCCCCACTTCCTTTGTTTTTCCCTTGTGGTATCATTCCCTGCAAGCAGGGAGACCTGACCTGAGCAGATGTAATGTATTTAAGGTTCAGTCTAGCTGTTCGTACTAAAGAAATGTCTTTTGTGATTAAAGGGGCTTGTTCTGCTATTGGTAGTTAAAAAAAAAAAAAATCCTGAACCTTACTGTTTCTCTATTTTTTGAGTATCTGTCTCCCATAATTCTGCCGAATTTTACCTTTTAATTACAAACAAACAAAAAACCCAATCCCCAAACAAAATTGATGTCATATGTTTTTCTAAATTCACCATGTGTTGTCATATTTTAAACCTTTCTTATAGACTGACTGATAGCGGATAGTTGGTACTTCAGTTCTAAAGCCCAGTAGAAACTAAATCTAAAGAATTAGATTTGACCTCATCAGGTTTTTGTTACATACATACCACTCCTCCAAAGCAGACTGCTCTTGTACCTCAGAAAATTGAGACATTAATTCACAAATTAGTGTGGCATAATTAATATAAACTCCACCCTCTTCTGAAAGAATGAGTTTGAATTGTGAACCAATACATCTACTTCTGCCTTCAGAAAATGAAATGTCACTTAAGAAACTGTTAGCCTGAACTCCAGCTCTGAGAAGAGGATAGGGGAAAGGACCTTTCCCATCATGTCTCAAATTAATTTTTTAAGCTTTGAACCAGTTAATCCTGTCTTTACTGTTGTTGCAGCACAAACTGATTCAATGGGATATCTGGACCAACCAAATAGAGAGGATTCCTTGAAGAAAATAGTGTTTATCAATATGATGGTAGGTGCTTTATACATATAAAACTTATATACATATATATATAAATATATTAAAAACCTTGCCTTAACCGAGTTGAATTTTTAATTGCCAAGCCCTAGAGAGCTAGAGAGGTCACAAAAAACATGACAGAAGGCACAGAGGATGAAGATCATTAGCATGATCAGAGTGTAAGTGAAGGCAGGAAAATAAAGAGACCAGAAATATCTTGCTAAGAAATAACAGGGTTTTCAAAGCAAGACCTGAAGTATGTTAATTAGTGGAAAGGCAAAAAGCCTTTACTTTTAGCCAAAAACTGCCTGATCTTACACATTATTTTAGCAACACTCCCAAAGCAAGATTTGCTGTGTGTCACGTCAGCTTGCAAACTCAACTGCCCTTGTTTTGGGAAAAAGGCAGGCTGTGAGAGGCTGAGGTTTGGCTGAGGTGTCAGCTCTGGCTGCCCTGTGAGGAGGGAAGGCTGTGGGAACAGAAAGCTGTGCTTGGGGCAAGCCCTGGTGCACAAAGCACAGCCAGGTTGGCTCAGGTGGGACATTTGCATTGTGCCCTGGCTGCTGCTGGGTTTCCTTCCTGCCTCCGTGGCCAGTGATTACAGGCTGCAGCTGCTAATTATTTCAGAGGGTGCTCGAACCTTTGGGGAATCAAAGCCATAGCATTTCTCTTCTGGACTCCTTGTCCTTTAGGGGTTTACTGCTGCTGGAGCACCCCCAGAGCTTGCTTTCTCCAACAGGCTCAGCAGCAGCCTGCTTCATCCAAGCAGGTTGAAATCAAAACCCTGAACCTTGTTCGTCTCTACAGTCCTCTGAAAGAGAATAGTAATCAAAATTGATTTAATATTCTTGGGCTGAATATTGAATTTCTCTTCAGAACTTATCCTCAGAGGATACAATGTACTTGTTAGCCACAAAAGTCACTTGAGTAGGTGGATAAAACAAAACAAAACCATCCCAAACCGAAAACCTTAACCAGAATTCTTAATCTGTAAATCTCTGGAGAGAATATTAGCTTTTTATTGTTTCCCTTTCAATAAAATGCAGGAAATAGTCCTAAATGCCTCACCTCTACAACTTCCCATTATTTATCATATCAAATGTCCTTTCTTCCAGGCCTTTTGGTTTACTCCTGCAAATAGATTATGCAAGCATGTCCTACAGTTGAGCATATGGAACAGAACAGATCCAAGCTCTATTCAATCAAATGCAAAGTGCTTTCATGTGCTGCTGCTTCAGAGTGTGAGCTCTTGGAGAAGGCAATGCACTGAACTGTATTATGAGCTGAGAGTATGAAAACACCCAGGTAGTCTTGGAAAAATGGTTAATCAGTGAATATTCACTGGAGTTGGCAGGCAAGCACATTTTGCAAATGCTCGTTTCATAAATATTTATTTTAAAAATTGAATTTTGGGAGTTTTCAGACAAAAGAAGCCATAAAACAGTGAATTGAAACTTCAATATTAAAGTTCTTGGGCATGTGATTTATTTTTTTTTACTTTACATTCTTTATAACCTCTTTTCTTCTTTTTCAGTTTGAAAGAACTGAAGAAACTAAAATCTACAAAAACGTGTCTCAGGCAAAATGTGGAGCCAGTGCCAGGTATCCAGAAGAATGAGTCAGTAATAAAGAAACCTACAGCTTGCAACCAAACTGCCTTGAGCTGTTTGCATTAAGTTATCTTGAATAAACTATGTGTTGTGTATTTCCTGAAGAACATGACCAAAAACTCACTGAGACCATGGATCTCCAAGTAAGTTATGCCTAAAAGCCTGACTAATGTTTTATGTGTCTTTTTGGTTCATATCCAAAAGGATATTTGTTTGTTTTTACTCATTTCTTACTCATGAAAAAAAAACCAAAACAACAACCCATTGAACTTAAGTGGGGTTTACAACACAGGATTCATTTTTCATTTGTTAGAGAGCATTTCCTCTAGACTTTAGACAAATTGTTTCCTGGCACAGAAAAATCTGTATTGATGTGGTCAAGATTTAAAATTTAGTAATGTACTTCCTCCACTGGGGATGTTCTGAGTTTCTTCAGTCCAGTGAATCATTCTGGTGGTGGAACCAAACTCAACTTAGTTATGTTGAATGGTAAAAGATCAACAAAAACTTTCCCAAATTTGAAAATATCACTGAAAAAGAATAAAAGCATAATTGTCTTCAGCCATTATGGGCTGCCCTAATTTGAGTCACATGGGAAAATACTTTGTTAATGGCTTTCTTCTTTTACTCTTCATTGGCAACAAAGCAAAGCAAAGCAAAGCAAACCCTTTTCTTTGTTCTTCTCCTTTATGCACTTCTTTCTCCTCTGGTTTTAGAAGAAGCTGGTCCTGTGGGTTAGCAAAGATTTTGAAGTACTAGAGGTCTGGGGTCATTTCCACAGACTCCCTGAACAGCCACCATTTTACCTCCATTACTGTTCTGTAAAATGGGAACATTCCACTTTACCTCAGAAGGCTGCTGCTAGAAAATCTATTTATTGTTGTAAGATGTCCACCTACCACAGTATTATTCAAGGCATATATATAGTTTGTATTTTTCCTTACAAGTGTGTGCTATGTAGAGTTTAAGCTAATAAGTCCCTATGATGATTCATGATGAGGAATTCATTCTTAAGAATTTGAATAGATTTAAATACACACATGTAAAAGAAATATGTGTGGCCTCCCAGCACTCTTTGAAATATAAATGTGAGAATTCCTTTAGGTACAGTGCTGGAAGCCTTCACATCAGATGATATTGGCGGGTGCCAGGCAGAAGGAGCCAGCCAGCCAGATTTATTCAGCTTTCTGCTGGAAGACCCCAAAGACTGCAACCCCCTATCACTCCCAGCCGTGGGGCAGGCAATGGGATGAGCTCCATTAATGCCTCCTTCAGCTTTTAAACCCAAGCAGAAGGTTTGTTCCTGTGTGTTCTGGACCTACAGTCTTTTGTCTGTTTTTTTTATACCAGCTTCTCCATGTTTCATATTCATTTTATTCCCCTCCTTAGAGTATTATTTACAATTGAATAGCAGAATGTTATAGGCTGAGCTGACAGGGCACTAAATATAGAAAGAGCAGGGCCGTTCCCCACTCTAATCATCTCCTTCTGCTTTTATGTAGATAGTAAATGATGGTCCACAGAGGGAATTGCCATTTGTCTCTAGGAAATACATGTCAAAGGAGTTTAAGCACTACATCCTGCCCACACGAGGGAAGTTAATTTAGGCTTGACGCAGCAGTGCTGGCTTTTCGTAGCACTGAGGAGTTGCAGATGAGATCTTTAGCCCTTCAGCTGAGTGCCATAGAGACCATGCTTTTGAATAGGGTATTTACAGCGGCAAATGGCACTGTTTCTAGCCTGAAGTAACAGGCAAATTTCAGCCAAAAATCGGTGCCATTCATTCAGATATCCCCCTTGCTCACGCCGTTGCCCACATACGTCTGTCTCTGCCTTGGGAAGCAGCCATGCCTTGGCCGGGGCTCGGCTCTGCCCCACCAGGAGCTGGGCCAGCCTCAAGGCTGCCATTTGCTTTGTTTGTGCATTGGGCTCGTTCCTCTGACTTGCCTCCCCTGAGCCAGCCGACTTGCCTGTGCTTTTTTTCCCTCTGCCAAGTCTGCTTTGCTGCCTTTTTTCAGGTCTGGAGCTGTTCTGCTGCCTGCTCTTTTAACAGCTGTCCAAGTGCGCAGGAATAGTTGAACCAACACTAAAACTGTGCCAGTTCTGCTCACTTGGGTCTTACAACTTAAACACAGTGTGCAAAAGTTTAAGCAGCTGCTTTGCTGATGGGACTTAGCCCTAAATCCACACAAATCCAAGGTAATCTGGAAGCAGCTCACTGCTGCTTTAATATCAGCCTGAGACAGCTTCGGCCGAGACGGGGGCTGAAGGAGCTGGGAGCTGTGTGCGTGCCTTGACAGAGAAAGTTTGTGATCTAAAGGTTTCAAAATCTGCATAATGAAAACTGCCAGAAAGTTGAGTGCAGCAGTTCTGCTTTTCCCTGTGCAGAGCTACAGGGCACAGGTTAAGGCTCAGCTCCAAGAGTGAGGTATTGCAATGCAAAGGAGCAGAGGAGATGCTGAGTACAAGGATATCAGTTAAACTTTCTGCCCAGCCTAAGGGTTCTTCATGTATTTTATCCACTGGCTGACTAATGTAAAATACAAAAGTATTCTGCCTGGCAAACCAGGAGCAGAACTGCAGTCTCCACCCTCCCAAAGGATGACTTAAATACGAAGCTACAATGCCATGTTCTTCCTTTCCTTCTGCCTGCTCAAATGCATTTTTAATTCTTTAATGCAAAGTAGGAAGGCAGCAAAATGAAGAGCTCTCTCTTGCTCCAGAAAAGCCTCAGGTAGAGTGGACAGAGACTTCTCCTGGGGACACCAGCATCTCTTCTCCTGCCTTCAGTGGAATTAAAATCTCACTCCCCGTGTTCTGAGTGGCCACCCAACCCTGAGGTACTGGAAGAATGTGGTGCTACCCCCACCTGAGCTGTGTGTTAGAGCACAGCACCAGGTACTCTGCTATTTTGTACCTAGGTGGTCTCAGCAGTGACCAGAGTCACCCAGTGAGCCAAACCACCAGCCTGATTGCACAGGAGTGTGGGCAAGAGCAAAAGTACAGGCTTAGTACTGGGATTACTTACACAAGAGATATGAGCTCTTCCTGGTCCACTACTGGATTTAAACATTATTTGTGAAGTCACCACTCAATTAAGGATTGTCTTATACCCTCATGAATGCACAAAATACAGATGATTATAGAGGTCTATAAACCCCAAAATCTGGACACACTGTTTACTTCAGTAATTATTTCCTTATTACAGGCAGAGCACTTCAGAGTTGCTCCTCCTGAGGTGCTAATGTCACCTGCTGTGGTGATTCTGTTGTAAGCCTGCTATGTCCCAAGTCACCAATACTTCCCAGTTAAAACACTTCAGGTGAACACAATGAAAGCCAATAAAAAATGGAAGAACTATTGATTGGAAATGTTTCCCTATTTTTGCCACGAATGAAGGCAGACTGCTGGTTTGCAGGGTAAAACAGAGTACAAACTTTTTAATACTCAATACCAAATTCACTTAAAAGATTTAGGGCCAAATATTCCTTTTATTTACACCAGTGTAAATTTAGAGAAATTTCATCCAACTTAATCTACTGCCACGTGGTGGATTTTGCCTCAGATCTCATTATTTTGGGGGTTTTTATTTATATTCAGCCACTGTGTGTATACACAGATAAAAAGCAGTAATTTTTGCCAGCAATAAGAGAGCGGAGTTTGCTATATAAATCGGTATTTCTCAGTCAATATGTTGCAACCCCTGAAGGGGTTATAAAAACCATCTGGGGGCTTGTAAAAAACTGAAAATTTTATAACAATTTAAAGCAAAGAAAATGTCATTTCTTCTACTCTCCATAGAGCAGCACCATTCTCTTGGCAACCTGTCAAAACCATACATGAAACAATAAATTCTTTAGGCTTATCATTTTTACCATAATTTTTTTTTTCTTTAGCTTTATAAAACATGGATGAGAACTGGGAAGTTTATTTTTTTTCCCCTTTTATATAGGATTTCATATCTGAACTGCTTGAGATATGTTACTTTCAAATGTTTGGCCTCAAAAGGCAGTAGATTTCTTTATGGGCCTCCTCTTTGGTCTTCTAACCTGCTTGTTAAAACTACAGCCTATTTTGTCAAGCTTAGGCTTGTTTGTGTTGGAGCCAGTTTTTCTATTTCACTGTGACTTTCTGCCTGTCAGCTTCCTCTTTCAGCCTAAACCATACAGGGAAACATCAACATTTCCCTTTGTGGGAAGAGAGGTTTTGCATCAAGTGGAAAAAATGGAAGAGATTTCCTATATCCTCATTAGCAATGTGGTGTATGGTTTGAAATCTGCCCTTTCTAAGGTGAGATACCATCTGAAGAGCCTCTCTGCTTTTAAGTATAGCCTCACAGCACATGCAACTTGTCAGTGAATTTTGCTTTCATGCACGCATCTTTAATCTCTGTGCATAGGTACTTATCTATGAAATTAATTCTAATAGCAACCAAGTGTATCCCACCTAAAGGAATCAGAGAATATATTTGGAAAAAAAGGCTCATTGTTTTTATTTTTTTCCCTGCCAGGATGAGATTCCTCACACAAGCACTGGGCAAGCAGAAGAGCTGGTGAGGCTCTTCGACCCTGAGCCGGGTAGGGAGAAAAGGGGGGGCTGGTAGTGCTCCCCTTTCGGCAGCTGATTGGTTGGGTGTGCAAATCTCAGGCAGCTTCACCTCAAATTCCTCTTGACTTCAGCTATTTCTGCCTGATTTCCACACATTATTTCTTTGTTGATGCAAAAAGTACTTAGTAGGTGTGGTGCCTCAGTCTTTCCAAAAAGCCTGACTAGTTAACTGTTTAGTGGGCACCGCTTGCTAAAGAGAAGAACAGTGGCTTCTTGCCTGGGTGGGAGGTGGTTACCCACGGCCAGGAACGGAATGAGCCGTGGGCTATGTGGCAATAACTAAGGAGAGGAACTGCACTTCTGGCTTTTACTCTTTAGCTCCAGTTTCACTGGACTGGAACTGTGCTGTCCAAACTGGGAGGAATCAAAACTTGGACAATTTCATGAAATTTGTTTGGAACACAACTTCCTTATCCCTGCCCCATTTCTCCTGGAGGCAACGTCTGCACGTGCAGAGGCTGGATTCAGATCCAAGCTGAGAGTGTTTGGGGGTTTGGCTGTTGGCTTAGGTCTTTAGGCTGTCAGACTAGAACCAGGACTCCTGCTCCAATATCTGAGTTCAGCTAGGTAGTCAGGGTGTAACTCTTCTGCTGCCTTTCCATAAGCCAAATCATACCAAAATGCTCGTAAAATCATTCAATGGTATTTTCCCATGCGGTTTTCATGATGCTAAGCAGCTGGGCAGGCAATGAGACATGGTCAACACAGCTTTCTGCCTTCATCCCTGAAAGAAAATGGATACACAAGGGTTGTCTCCGCTAATATGAAAAATCATGCAAAAGGTGGCTCTTAGGTATATTTGTGGGGTTTTTTTGGTTTCTTAATTAATCCCTATTCTCAAATCAGAAACGGATCTGTGTAGAAATTATGGTATGAAACATTTTAGGAAAAGAAGCTGAATTTTAATTAAAATTGAAAAATCGAGTTAGTTAGTAAATAGCCTAATGAATGTCCACCTCAGCTGGTGCTGCCCATGAAGGAACCATTCCTGGACAGCCCAACCTTCTGGCACCAGCACCTTATCTCAGCCTAATTCCCTCTGCCCTGGCTGAGGCTGAGCTCCTTGTCTCTGTGCACTGCCTTGCTGTGCCACCTCTCTCATCCTTCTTTCCATCATTTCGGTTTTGCCCAGGCTCAGGGCCCCTGTACTGAGAGAGCCACCTTGATGGACACAAGGCTCTCCACCCTAAAGACCAACAGCAGCTGCCACTGCTGCTGCACCAGCTCATGCCAAGAGATGGGTTGTTTTGATTTTTTATCCAGAGAAGTCCAAACTCCTGAGGGAAGAAATGTGGTTTATTGCATACTCATCCTGTTTCTTCAAAGCTGAACTGTGCCATGCATGAAAATTTTTTTGGAAACTGGGAGCAGAAACGATGACTTAACAAGGCAGTGCTGTCTGCTGCCACACCAACACATTGCCGGTTTTCCTGAAGTTGTCAGCACAGCTGTTTTTGTATAGAGTGGAAATTCCTTCTTGTGCTTTGTCAGTCAAGGAGTCCAGGGCTTTGTCAGTCAGTGTTAACATGTGTTTTCCCAGGTTTATGCTTCTGTCCTGGCCACACGCTGTGCATGTGCTGTTACGCTGGAGCAACAATTTCCCTCCCTCAGATCCCTCCCGTGGTTGTGCAGATTAAAACCCGTGCCATTCAAGGGATAGAGGTCACGGGCTGAGGTATTTCTTCATCCCTTGGTGAGGACGTGGGTGCAGCGGGGAGCACACGGGGAGGCCAGGATGGTACGGGGAAGCGTCCCTTAGCCGAAATCCTCCAACCTCCCACCACGCCACTGTGAGGAAGGGACCGCATGGCGTTAGCCTCGGTGACCTCTGTCCCCTCATCATCCTCTGGGTCTCCTGCCGTCCTGAGCCTGGCCCCGTGGGCACCTCCACCGCTGCCTCGGCTTCCCCTTCTCTCCGACACGGCTGATGCACCTCCCTCTGAGCCTGCGGGGCTGGGAAGGATCCCCGGGACACCCCGGGGCCTGGGCGATGGGGGTCCGGGCTTACGGCCCGCCCAGCACTCGGAGCTCAGGTCGA
>VZTN01024912.1:3826-42938 GCA_013400515.1 Erpornis zantholeuca | reverse complement strand
CGAGCACCGCGCAGTCAGACCGGGGCCGCGCTGGCGCCCGGCGGGAGGGAGGGGAGTGGGGCATCGGGCGGGGGGAGCGAGGAACCCAAAGTTTGGCTGCTGACAACCCCGAGGGCGCGGCCGCGGGGGTCGCTCCGGCGGCTCCCCGCTGTGCGCTGCCTGTTACCTGCTCTCACAAGTTTCCCAGCGCCGGGTGCGTGGGCGCTGTGCCGGGAGCGGGGCTTCTGGTGCGCTGAGTTTCTTCTTGGCTTTTTGAAAGCGGGGAGGCTTTTTCCCCCAAAAGAAGCGGGTTTTAAAGCTGGCAGCCCGCGGGTCGCAGCATCGCCGGCGCGGGAGACGCTTCGCTCCCGGGTGCGGAAGAGGTGGCACTTCCCGAGCATCGGCTGCGCTGGGAGAGCTTGGAAACTGGAAGTTGCTCGCTTCATTCGTGTCTCTTGTCTGCTGTGAGAGAGAGCTTGCTGGTCTCGTGCTAAATAAAAGTAATAAATCATAATGCAGTTAGTAACTAAAAATTTCTTGGCATGTCGAATGATAGAGTAACGGAGGAGAAACAATTACAGCTATTGCCGGTTGGGGAGGAAGGGGCGATATCCTGATACTGTAACAGGGTTTGGACAGGGTCGGTGGCATCACGTTGTGTGCTGAAGCGGAGAACTGGTTAGCCAAAACTCTGACCTCGGCTCACTTTGGAGTGATATGGGAACTGCTTCGTGTATCGAGTTCTCGGAAGATTTGGAAATGCAGAGTATGCCTCAGGAGAGAGTCTTTTGTCTCTTGATGAAAATGGTGTTTGATATTTGGGGTCGGTGCTGTGCAATGTAGGAGGATCTTAACAAAAAAATACCTTTGGAGAAATCATTTTACTAACAAGTAGGTGTTAAAATGTCGAATTTCCCATAAAACTAGGGAAGATCTGTTTATGGATTAGAGGCCTCAGTGTGATTTATTTCTCTCCCCCTTTCTCATGCCTACGTATGAATTTGAACATGGTTTGGCTTTTGTGGTTGTAGTCTCATTCTTAGGCAACTTCCTGAAAGAGAAACCTGGTAGACTGACCTTTTTTCTCACCACACTGAAAAATGACCTCTTCTTCCTTCACTTTCTCTTGTGTGAGCGTTTAGTAATGTCCTGTCCCCAGCTTGCCACAGGAATTCATTAGAAACCTGATTTTGTAGGGTCTATTCACAAAATATACATAGGTGTAAGCAGCTGTGCTGCTGTGTAGCTTCATAAAACAGGAGAAGCTACAGATATCCTTAGCTGCATGCCTGCTGAGTGCTCAGATGAGTCTTTGAAGCGTGGGGTGAAGACCAATGCAAATAAAAAAGCAGAATGGTTTAGTAGATTTAATTCAACTGCATATAAGACGTATTAGGTTGGAGCTCTAACGTTTTGTGGGGTGTGATTAAACTCATGAGAATAGCAGCTGTTTGGCAGAGCAAACTTCCAGTGATGAATGCTAGTCCACACCTTTTTACAATTACAGACATACAAGTTGTATGTCAGGCAACCTAAAAGCAAATTTTGTCAGTGCTCTTGAGATGCTGAGAAGCGGCTTCTCTGGGTGTTAACTGTTTTATGGGCTCCCCAGGTATGAGGATGGCAGAAGAAATCCTCTTTGCTTTGACTGGTGATATGGCCATCATTATAGTCACACATGTTTATATTTATATATAGCTCTATGTATCTCATGTGGGAGGCAGTAGAAACTCTTGTCAGAACAAAAAGGGAAAACAGAAACCTGCAGTGGATTTTGTCTCAAGGTGTATACAGAAGTGTTGAAGCTTCTGTTTGGTGTTGTCATTGACAACCAGGAGAATAGCCTGTCTTAATGGCATGTGGAGACTTTTAGTCTGGGTCCCTAAATCACACAGGCAGAAACATGCTCCCATCCTAAAGCTTCTTGCCAGCTTACTGTTAGGCAGAAAAATGTCATGCAGGGAGCCCAGTAAGTTGCACCAGGTATTTGTAGATTAGGTTGAAGTGAGTGTGTGTGTAAAAATACTGAAAAATAACCACCTCACCTTACTGCTAGGAGTTACAATGGAGATGCATATAAATTGCATGCATCCACAGCAAGGGATCTGTTCAGAGGGAGCCCTGGCTAGAGATTTGTGTTGCTGCTGTGGTGGTGGGCACATCATCTACCTGGCTCATGCAGCTGGCTGTGGCTTTTAGTTCTTGATAGGCAACTACTCTGCTCATTCTTGAAAAAGCTGAGGCTTGGTGGAAGGCTTTTCTTGGGAGCTGGGGTTAGGGTTGTCTGGGCTGCTTGAATTGCTTAATCACAAGCATGCATGAAGGAGCATGCTTTTGTAATACTAATTAGGGGGAAATTCATTCTAATCATCAAAACATTTCCAGTCAACTTGGTCTGTTAACTGTATTCTGCAGTTCTCTAAGGTCAAAGGTTTTACACATGAGAAGACAGGGAAAAGATGGATTAGTGATTGCTAATCTGTAAAGTGTTGCTAGATACAGTCATCTTTAAGTGCCTCTGGGCATCTTCCTGCTCACCTGTGACATAGCTAACAAATCATGTTTTACAGCAAAGGGCTGGCCTGTAAGAACCATGTACTCAGTGCACCTATACTAGCCATAAACATCTTTTGAATAAGCAGACTGATATAAAAAATTGCCTCTTTTTGGCTTTGAAGAGCAGGTAGTGGTAACATGAAATAGTCAGTCACCTACATGTGAATTTAGAGATTTAGTGTAAATTTAAAGATTAAGTTGGGGAACTATGAAAAGAAGGTTTTTATTATTATTAAAGTAGATCACTTCTTTGTGTAAAAATGAGAAAGCTGAATGTGTGCAACCATGTACATATTTAAATGTGTCTCCTCTGTGATTGTTAAAGTGATGGGAGGAGAGCACAAAGAGGTGGTGGCATTCTACAGCTGTAGCTACACAAACATTTAGGCTGGCACGCTATGGGGAAAAAAAGCTGTCCTGTGCTCTGCTTGTTCCTGCCTATCTTTAGGGATAGACTCTAGCTCGTACTTGACTTATGTGAATACTTCTGTAAACAGAGCTGAGGTCTCTGCTGGAGTGAGAGCCAGTGATCATGGACAGGAAAAGGATGGGGCAATTTTAGTGGCAATGCTAGTATAAGCCATAGGTTCTTGAGCTGTTTGTCATGGCCTTGAAATACACTTAAGCGCTAACTGAAATGCTTTCTAAATCTTTTAGCACCTCTCCTTGAGCAGTGTCTGTGGAAAAATGTGTTTTGGCAGCTTCTGTATCTTTCTGTGGTCTGGTGTTCCCCTTTAATAGCCAGAAGGATGTTTTTTCCCTTATTTTCAGGCTGAAATCAGAAAGCACCTCATGCTGGGGTCTGATAATTATGCCACAAAGCAGTTTAAGTATGAAAGCATATTCATCTTGTGGAATTATCTCTCCATGGTGAAAATGTCAGTTTTGCTGACCATACACAACCATGTGATGTAAAGTGTGGGCTTTTGGCAGTCTCCTGTTGTCATCCTGGGCTTTCAAAACAGCAGCCTGAAATTCTCTTTAGTTTTATGGGACCATGGAAGCAATTGTGGAAGGCATCAAGACTGATTGTCAGTGAGTTCTGAACAGAAGAAGCCTGTTTAAGGCTGTGTATATGTAGTGGCCTTGGCATGCAGGCAGGTTGGTTTGTGAGAAATATGAGTTGCCAAGAGACTGTAAGCTACAATCATCAATCCCGCTGGACCCTCCAGAAGCACTAGTGAGAAATGCTGGTACATTCTAGCTCTCTTAGTTTGGCTGATGTACAGGTGATATGAGTTTATGTTCATCAGCTATGTAGCTTTGAGCAAGCCTTGTTTTTTACTTAAATGCTTTCTGTAGTATTTAACAACTTGCACTTTAGGCTTCTGTTCCTGCAGAAAGGCATATTATGGTATTTGGTGATGTTTCTCACATCTTCTGAGATGGCTCTGTCATCTGTTGTGATCTGTAAGCTTCTGCTGGCCAAAGGCTGAGCAGGGTTTGAGGTTTTTTGTCTTAATAGGAGAGGGGCAATTTCCCATTGGCTCTGACAGGTTACAGGTACAAAACCAAGAGGAGAACTGAACATAACTAACTTTTCCTCTTCCATTCTGTTATCCTATAACTTTACGTCCCTAAGCAATCTAAGAAATGCTATATAGAAGTTGGTGTATTATCTGTTAGCTATATGTCTCCATCTTGCTATACACCCTCCTCTTCCAGAAAGAGTAGTTCATGTGGCTTTCTCAGCAGTTAAACAAGCTGAGGCCTCCAGCTGCTCTGGCAGCTCGGTTGAAGAGGCTGCTTTCCCAGCTAATTGCCTACTTCCTCTGCAGAGGTTCGTCATCTGCATTACAGAAATAGTGATGGACTCTGTGGAGGCTTCTCAGCCAACACAGCTCACAACTCAGCCTACAAACTCTCAAGCTGAACTGAATCAGACAGTTTAATATACCAGGTCACGACCTGCTCTTGGAGAATTCTTGTGCGTAGTTCATACTCAGTTGTCCCATTTTTTACTTTGGAAATTTAAGTCTTGTCTTCCCAGAAACTCAGTTTCCCACTTCCCAGTGGGATCAGTTAGAAGTGAGGTCAGTTTAACAAAAAGAGTGTGTTTTCTTAAATACCAGGTCTTTAAATAACTGGTAATTCTCTTATTAACTGGTTAATTTAAGGTTCCTGCAGATGACTGAGGAGCATACAGACAGAGTTCCCAGCACAAGGCTTCATTCCTCTGCATCTTTACAGCATCTGTGACTTCTGATGCTTTTATGGTTGGCTACTTTTGCTTCTGGAGCTTTCTGGGAGGGAAAGATGACTATAAGTAAATGTCTATATGCTTGTTCTATGAATGTCCTTATCCTTTTTGGGTAACCTTCAAGGTAGGGCTGGAATGGCTGAGAAAAGGCCACTACAAACTAGTATCACATGTTCCTGTGAGCTTAGGTCTGTTTTAGTGATGCTGTCCTGGATATGGAAAATCAATATACTTTTTTTCTTAAATGATTATAACTTGGCTGCATTACACTTTAAAGGTTATATTTATTATCTAGTTTTTCAGATAAGGTTTCTAAATTAGCTTGCAAATAGGAAGTGGTTGATTGCTAATGTTGTACAGTGTGATTAATAAATAAATAAAAGGCTAGTCACCTATTACTCTGCAGATCTCTAACCACAAGTGCAGTAAATGGTTAGAACAGTGTTCATGATCTCTCCAAGTATTTTGTCGCTTGGTAGCATTCCCTACTTACAAATGCTTAAAATATCAAGTCTTGGCTATCAATGAGTTTGTGTAAGTACAAGTTTTTTATGAAAGTTCTCATTACAGAGAATACTGGAATTCCAATTTATTTTTATGGTGAAATGACTATTAACTGTACCCATGTAACTTTAAAGAACTGCCTACACTGTTACTGCCATAGTCTTTCCTCTTGTAGGAGGAGGGATAAGTGAAAGCTATTGAATTACTTGCATTATTTTAAGTGAGATTTCTTAAAGTCCTCTTGGCAGACTGTCTCCCCATCTTCTGTTACCAGATGGGCATCTCTAAACCCAGCATGCATTGGCTTTAGTTAGATGTTGTGTGGCTGATAGATCCTGCCACCTCTCTTAGCTTCCCTGGAGTAATAAAAATGTAAATAATGTAAAAATATTATGGCTCCATAGAAAACCTAATTTTCAGTTATGCTGTAAATCCCAACTGAACCATAGAGTGTGGAGTGATGGGAACTGGGCTTTGGAGCATTGTTTAGTAGGAAATACAAGAACCTCTTTTGTAGAGCAACCTAAACCTTAAAAGGTATAGAATCTGAAGGCAAACAGTTATCTCTCTTCTACTATGCAGCAACTCATGTGCCTTGTCAAAGCTCTACTGAAATTTTCACTATTGGCTTGAGGACTCAATTCTATACCTTTAGTTTTCTTTATTTCTTATACAGATATTTCTTTGCTTGACAATTCTTTTAAGTCCAAGTGTTACAGATACTGGTGTCTTAACCCTTCTGAAGAAGGATGTATACTGGACAGTTCTTGGCATTCAATCTTCTCCAAGTACAGCTCTCCACACAGTTCCCAAGTGGCCACGGAGCCATCTCCACAAGGCTATTTCTGCTCTCTCAGCCTGATAGGAGCAAGAGGCAGGGCATGTGTCATTTGTGGGGAGATTAAAATTTACTGGAAAAGGAGAACCAGATTTGCTAGCACTGTGGGGATGTAGTGATGTGAGAGTCGCTGTCAGGTGACACCAAGGCACCTGCAACAAGTGAAAATGAGTAAAAGTACAGGGTTTCCCTTCAATATTTTTAAGGAAGAAAAGATGGTAAAATCCTAAAGCAGAGGGCAGCTTAGGGTGAAGGTGGTGGTGAGGTGCCTGATAAGACACCAGCCATCATTAGTCCAGCACCATGTGGGCTATTTCCTTCATAAATCTGCACTTACACAGCCCATTGCCAAGGAGTTAATGCCCTGTACCTTATTAATGGGAGCTTGCAGTGCTGTAGGCTTGCCTTTGGCTCCTAATGAGCCTGTGGTGGCATAGTGAGCATTGTTAATGTACAGTACATGTGGGAACTGCGGTTCCATGGGGCCTTGCTTCCACAAAAAAACTCTAAGTGTGAGCTTGAGTTTAGGCAAGTGCTCAAGGTTGTTGAGCCCCTGTTCCCTCTACTGGGGTGAATCCAGACAAGAGGAACCTCCCCACCATGTTGTGAAAAACTGCTATGCTCCCTCTTTTGGGCAAACTGGTTCTGCAGCGTTAGTCTTGGCAAGCTGATGTCCCATTCTTGTTTCTTCATTATGTTAAAACAACCACATTTCATAAAGAACTTGAGATCAACCAAACCACTTCTTTAATAAAGGGACACCAGTAAATTAAAAACATAATTCTCTTTAATCTTCCTGATACTGTAAGACTTGATAATAGTTCTTAGAGAAATCTGTGGAAACCCTGCTTTAAATACCTGGAAAATATAATACCTGGAAACTTTAGTAAGAGTACTTAAACCTACAGTAACAAGAGAACACATAAAATTTGAAAATAGTGATAGAATTGTGCAGTACCAGGATAGCCTCCATAAGCCTTGTGACCTGTATTTGCTTCATGAAACAGCACCAAAGTTGGCTTTTTTAATCACATATAAATGAGGGATGGAAGTAAAAGCAAATGATATGTAAATGCCTATCTATGTTCTTGAAACTCTGAATAGTGCCTGTGTAGTTGTTGTATGGCCACAACTCAGTGGTGAAGTAAAAAACTCTGGTCAGCTTTGCATGATGTGAAATTGATCTTTGAACTACCATGAACCACCACCAAATGCTGTAGAAGACATATAATGGTGAGAAAAGTCAGTCTGGCCTGTGAACTGGAGACCCTGGTCATGAGGCTATAGACAGTTTGAAATGGAGCTTGTCTCTCTGCACTTCATGCTTACCAGAAACTCCCAAAAAGCAGTGATGGTCAGGATTGTGCTTAAAAAAGCACTAAACTCTAACTTCCTGTTCATGGGGGAGCAGTGCTTGGACAAAGAGATGGTTCCTATGTGGGACCATCTGGTTTTACAAGCCAGTGGTCTGCAGGGAAATTCCCACTTGGCCGGGGAGACCGGTTGGACTCAGCTGAGCAGGCTTTCCAGAATGCACTAAAAACCTGAGAGAAATAGGAACAGGAGAGAAAGGATTAAGGTTGGGAGGCGAAATCTTCAGAATCAGTACCGTGCTTTTTGGAGTCATGTGCAATGGTGGCTGTAGTGCCTGAAGTCAGACCAATATCTTAACATATAAAAATATTTCTTAAATAAACCCATCTGGTCCAGCTTATCTCTGTGTATAAGTTATGTTTATATCTTGTTGACAGTAACTTACTCCTCTTCAGAGCAATGTGAGTACTGAGCTGTTTAAAACCTAGCAATCATACTTTCTTGGTAACGCTCTGCATATACTAAACTTTCCAGGTATTGAGTAACAATAGAAGGATGAAAAGGGAGAGCCAACATTCAGGATGTAGCAGGAAACGTGGAGGAAGATGAAGCATTTCACAGATCTGTCATGTTGAAAAAGCCAGAACTTCAGCAGGCTGAACTGGTGTTCAGGATGAGGAGAGGTACTGAAGCTCTGAAGGCTTTGGTATGGAAGAGGCTTAGGCACAAGGGGAGTTGGAACACCTGTGAGGTGGAGAGAAGTCTACCAAGAGGCTGGAGTGTTTTACCATGTTGCCAAGTGGGCATCAGCTGAAAAACAAGACCCAGCATATGACCTTCCCACTGGAACTGGAGTGGTCTCGTTTCTTGGGAGAAACAATTGCTGTGTGTTCAGCCAGCTCCTTTAATGACTGTTAACAAGTTTGGTTGAGTATTTATTCAGTCCTGCTGGAGAGGGTTGGTTAAATGCCTGAAGTGAAGCTGCTTTCTTTCAGCTCATATGTCAATTGAAATAAGACTTAAATTTGTACCCCAGCTGACAGTGGCATGGAAACGTCAACATCTCAAACTTGGAGAGGTCCCTGAATGTTTGTTCCAGGCTGACTTCCTCTGGGCACATGGGCTGCCCACTGCCTTCCCGTGGGCTCAGTGGTTCTGAGGTTTTTGGGCTTAATATAGTGAGACCAGCGTGCTGTGAGACTTCTCTTCAGTTTTAGTCCCATTAGCTGTGCTTGCTGCTGTTTACAGCTATTCACAGAAGTGCAGTCTGGTGTCTAAACTTCCTTGTGCTTGATACGTCTTTAAAGAAACCACAGAATCAATCTTGCAACTGCAGGAAGGAACCTTTTGGATTATATATTATTGCTGCTTGAAGTCAGGCTTCAAAATAAACGTGTCTCATAGGAAGTGCAGTCATTACAGATATCTAAAAATCTATGTACAGTTCATTATTGCATCCTCAATTCACTGCAAAGTGTTCTTCAGCCTCTCTGGGAAATGCCTTTTCTCCAACTTAGATATTAAATATGGGTATTTTTTTCAGATCATGTTTTTGCGTCTGATCTTGAACCAAACTAATTTCTCTTCTTCCTCTTGGGAAGAGTGCAGCAGCTTGGTGTGGCTCTCTGAAAATGAAGTCCTTCCTAAGCCAGTTTTTTCCTGTAGGAAAATCTTCATTGCTAGCAGTTTTTTGTGCCTGGGGCTGAAGATGTAACTTTTCCCTGCTCCACCAAATGCTTTTCTAGACACAGATTAAACAGTCCATATTAATATAGCTTTGCTTTTGTAACAAGCATTCTATAAATGCAAGCTGAAAGCATTCATGTTGTCTTTGTTGATAAAACTACCTCCATAATAATTTCATCCAAAAAATTTGAACTAAGTGCTACGGGGATGATCTGAATAGCTGAGCCTAGTGAGATTTGAGTATGCTGGACAGTATGTCTGAGAGTTAGTGTTTGTAACACTGCCTTGAAGCTAAGGTCATCCCAAGATTGGTAGCCTGAAGACTTTTCATCATCTGTCATGAAACAACACAGAACCATTGGTGTAGATAGGACATGCTGTTGTTTTCCTCTTCTGCCTTCCCCAGAGCCCTGTGCCTGACCGGAATAGTTGTCTAAAAATTCTCGTGTGGCTCAGGCTAGTTTCTGCAGTTAGACAGAGGTGTAACTGGTACTTCACTGTGATGTACAGGACTTGGTGTGCTGCTGTTCAGTGAGGCAGGGGGAGTTGAGTTCTCAGTGTGCTTCCTGTGGAAATGGCATTGCTCATAGAGCTGAATGTGTGACACTGATCTGTTTCTCTCAGAAACTCAAGCATTAGGGTTAAGAACTAGATTTGCATAAGAAATTGCAATGCATGATAACACTGGCTACATTTCTTTGTGCTAGTGACAGTATTTCCATTGCATTTTAAGAAGTTTAATTTGTGGATGTCCTTCCTCTAAGTGCTTAGTCTAAGAAGTGGGCAGCCTACCCTGAAGAGGGACAATTTTTTTGATCTGGCATCTTTCAAAAGCCCACATTTATGTAAATGAATTTGCCTATACACCTTCCTCCTTCTAAGTTTACTTTGCAAAAAATATAAAGGTCATAGGCAAAGAAATGCCTAGCTTGTATTTTTGTTTGGTTTTCTAAAGCATTAGATTCAGATTTAACTATCACTAAGTTTTTAGCTTCAGTGTTATGAAAGCTTGTTGAAAGCTTGTTGATATTCTGTATAGCAGGTCAGCTGTTTTCCATCCTACACATCATACATCCTTTTGGATTTCTTCTCCCAGCACTGTACTTAAGCTGTTTCTTTCAGGATATGCAAATACACTTCTTGTTACTGAACTGCATAGAAGTCGAATATACTGAAATCTGTGATGGAAACGTTAATTACAGGGATGCCACTTCTGCTCAAAGATCCAGTTATCTCCTCAGTTACCTGGTTGAATTATGCAGTGGCCATAGCACGACCAGGCTAAGAAGCAACTGCTCTGTAATTTGGGATAAAAAGTGGTTTTACTCTTTTTCCATACTCAGAGCACTGCATGACTTGATTTCACTTTTATTGAATAGGTATCTGCTAGAGATGGTGCTCCAAAACAGAGACCAACCCACATTAATGGTGTGCCAGGAGAGAGAGTTTAGGCAAATACAGAGAATTCTGGGGAAACCAGATGTGGGAGGTAATTGGTTGAAACAAACAAACAAAAAACAACCACAACCCACCAAAATTCTGCAGCAGTGCCCTTTGGAGCAGAATTGGGTTGTTTTGACAAGGCTTCACATGTCATGGGGAGAATGCAAGGCTGTCATCCTGAGTCTGGCAGGGACTGTCACCAGTGAAGTAGAAAACTTGGAGACTTGCAATTTATTCTGGGAAAGGCAAGAAGAGAAATGTCTGACTTCAGTTAGGCTTGTGCAGATGAAGTGCATAAATGACAATGAAACATTGTTTTAGTTGACTTCAAAGTGTCACTCCTGTCTCTGCCCTCATAGTCTTGCCATGCTTCTTGCCATATAATGTGTCAAGGGTAGATTGCACTCAAAATAGCTGAGTTTCCTTTGGTTTGCTGTCAGAATCAGGTGGAGCTGCCTTGGTCAAAAGCAGGGTTTTTAAATTGCAGCTCAAACTGTGCTCTGTGATTGTTATCTGGCTCAGTCCCTGTCCCTCACTGCACGGGACAGGCTGTATTGCACTTACATGAAACGTTGCTTGTTCTAAGTGCATCTAGTATGACTCTGTAATAGTCTTAGGGTCTTGAAGACGAGACAGGAGGTCAAGGTGTAAGTCTGCTTAATATCGGGATTAAGAATTTGTTTAAATTATTCCTTGGATGTCCTAGGGAGAAGAAATGGTCACCAAACCACCAAAGAAAACCATTAGCCCTAAACCTAGCTTTTCTTGGAGTGGTAAATAAGCCACTTACCACTTTTGCCTCCTGCAAGGCAGCATTGCCATCAGTGTGGAGCTGCTGCCTGCAAGAGAGAAAATCCTTACCCTTAAGAACAAAACTAGAGGTTTCAGGTGGTTTGCATTAGTATTTAAGAAAACTGAAGAATATTCCTTAACAATTTTAATTTTTTTTTTAAAAGTACAAGTTTCTTTTTCCTGTCAGGCGGTTTGCTCTCCCCTATGACATCTTCCTGCTGTAGCTGGTGGTGGGGGGTGCAAGAGAAACCTGGGAGTGACTCGTGTAACCTGCCTCAGGGAGTCGGGTGGCACCTGAGTTTTATCCCTGCAAGTCTCAGCTGCAACTAGTCCAGTCCAGTATAAATTTTGGACTAGGCTGTCACCCCACTTTGTAGGACAGTGTTTTCACTTTTTCTTGCCTAATTTAAATCAGTCCAGCAAGTTCCTCAGGTCAGAAGTATACTAAGATTGGGTTCAGGGGAGAAAGATGTCTAACATTATTGCATGTTTAGCATTTTATTCTGTGGTGCAATGCCAAACTTTGACAAAGTCAATTCTGTCCCCTCAAATGGTGTAGAAGAAAGTGGAAATGCTGTATTTGTCACTTTCAAGTGTTTTAGCACAGTTAAAGTACATGCTATTAAAAGATGATTAAACAAATCTGTAGAAACACCAGCTGGTTTTCTGATAGTCAAGTGCCCCAGGATGGTTTGAACTCGCAGCGTAGGTAGGCTGGCGGTGGCACAGCTCCTTGGGGTGCGTGGGAAGAGGCTGGGAATGACAAGGCTGTGGCTCTGCTGGGCCCCAGCACCCTGGGGTGCTGCACCTAGAAGAACGGGTGTGCCATGCTGCACAGGGGCCTCCAGGGGAGCAGAGTCCTGTTTTTGTATTTGTTATGCAAATAACACTTCATTCAGTTGGATACTTTCTGCAGTCTTTCTTTGGAAGTCAGCTCGTTGAGGGAACAGGCTCCTGGCTGGTCTGGAAATGGAAGTCAGTTCTGGTAACTGTGCAAATGAAATGTCTTAAAATGTTGTGAAAAGGGAACATAATTTAATGAAAATGGAGATTAATGCATGTTTCTCTAAGTACCTCTTTGCTCTAACAAAAAAAGGGGTTGAATGCAGTTTTGTGAGGAGGAAATACAGCCTAGTGGTTACAGTGCTCAGTGTTTGACATTTGGGCTTGGTTCTCTATAATTAGTTGCTAAGAGGTCCAATGTTGCTGCTATTGCTTCTTGTGCTTCAGTTCTTAGGACCTGATGGGTAATGATACTGAGTTCGTTCAGGTATTAGACCTGCAGATGACGATAGGCCCATTTTGAATGTTAACTTCATTCTGTATTAATTAGGTGCTCTATTTTCTTGAATGGAAAAGTACAGGTTGAAATCCAAATTTAATGTTTGCATTTTAAAATCTAAAATTCTCCTCTACATTCCTGTTATCGAGAATGTCAATTATAAAGCTAACTCTTATTGTTCTAGGCAGGTGTAAATTCCCACAACAGAAGGTCTGTTTGTATATTTGTATATATACATGTGTTCACTGCAGAAAGTGATCTATGAGGTGTACTGTGCATCCCATTGTAGTGGGTGAGGACCATACCACAACACTTATCAGCACTCATTTATCCTAAAGGTCAATCTAAGTAGAATGCCAAGGCTCATTTAACTGAAACACAAAACTATCTGAACTTGGGTGTGGTGGGAGGCAGTGGTGGTGTTCCTAACTTGGTGGCGTTTGTCCTTTATATAGGCACTGAAATGTAGCTATTCCATGGTTATCACTGCATCTGGAAACCCCTAGACTTAAAATCCTGGTAGTGGTAAGTAAAATGCAGGTGTGAGTCCCATTGCCAGAGCTCTGTGAATGGTGTGTGGTATGTGTGCAGACTTGCCTGCTCTTCAGGTAAATAAGAATTGAGGTTAAAAATATACTCGTGGCAGCTGACTTAACTTTCCCCTCTTGTTTTCTTACAGGTATCTCCAACCAGCAGTCATGAACTGGCACTTTTTGCTCCTCTTAGTTCTTGGGACTTTAATGTCTGTATGTTCTCAGTTCAGTTTTTACCCTCTGGAGGAGCTTAGCTCTGATGTTGGAATCCAGGTCTTCAATCAAATAGTGAAAGCTAAGCCTCAGGACAATGTTGTTGTTTCTCCTCATGGGATTGCATCAGTCCTGGGGGTGCTGCAGTTGGGAGCTGATGGCAAGACAAAGAAGCAGCTGACAACTATGATGAGATACAGTGTAAATGGTCAGTGATCCTAAGGTGGTTTGGGGTGTGTTTTGTCAGACTCTTCATGATGTGTGAGATGGCTTTCAAAGTGTGGTAGATTGCATCATGCACCAATTAAGTCTGTTTACCAAAGCACAAAATGGACATGCTTAAAAGTTAATTGGCAATTTGAGCATGGGCATGTACATATACCCAAACTGGCTTGTAAGCAGCTTGATTAATGACTTCAGGGCCCTGGCTAGAGCTGCCTTGGTCCTTGCCAAATTGGTATTCCAGAACAGGGTGGATGGTGGTCCAGTGCTAGCTCTGAGCAGGAAGGTGGCAGTACTCCATTTCAGGCTGTACTGAACAACCTTTAATGTACTTATCCTTATGTGTTATCCTTAGATAACAGGGCAAGGGGATATTTCTTGGCACCTCGCTGAAAGCAGTGCAAACTAACCATACAGTTGATACTTTCACTTTGCTCTTCAGTTTTGTTTGTGTTTCTGCTGTCAGAATCCCCGTATATGGTGTAGTTCTTGTAGTGCCCTCTTCTTGAAACAGCCATTTCTGCTTCCCTGTGCCTGACACTGCATGCATCTGTGTTCATATTCCTCTGCCAATGTCTGCCCCTTGAGAAGGGAGTAGGCTGAAGATTCTTACTGCTTTAATTTGCATGCTATTTTTATGAGTGTTTGCCAGCAAGACTTAACATCTTAGTGCCAGCATTCTGCCTTACTTCCAAGAATAGAAAACCCTCCAGGAGATAAGTGCACATTTAAATCTTGAGCAGTATTGTCATATAACATGTTGTCATATAACATGTTGTCCTGTCTTCATTTGCTTTGCTGTTTTGGTCCCAGGTTTAAAGTACAACAAAATGATTTGACACCTTAACATCTAAAAGATGTAAGTTGAAATCTTGTCATGGGATAATCAGCTCTAAGAACATTTGAATGCTCAAAATCTAAGTACTTGAAAAATGTTAAAGCATTCTATCAACTGGTTTTATTTGGCCTGCAGACTTCCTAATCCTAACTGTGAGACACAGAGGTTCTCAAACACCTTAAAAGGTAGCCACTACCTAATTAGAGACTTGTTATGGGATGATACCTATGTCCTTGCACAGGTTTCCCCTGCTCTTGTCCATGATTCCCTTACAGTCCTTTGACAACTGCTTCTTTGGGAAGGTAATAGTTGAAAAGTATTTAATTTGTCTTTAGCTGTCTTTTAATGCAATTTAGCAGCTGGAAGCAAAGAGGAGAGCCAGCATCATGAGACCAGCCAGCTCTCCCCGGACCACCAGAAAGTGCTCCGTGGACCACCAGTGGTCCACAGAATACAGTTTGAGAACCTCTGTTATGGTATGTTCTCCAAAAGAATTTGACCATAGAGAGTGAACATGTAGAAATTCAAACCAAT
This sequence comes from Erpornis zantholeuca, assembly GCA_013400515.1. Taxonomy (NCBI): domain Eukaryota; kingdom Metazoa; phylum Chordata; class Aves; order Passeriformes; family Timaliidae; genus Erpornis; species Erpornis zantholeuca. The sequence goes on along the minus strand of VZTN01024912.1, from coordinate 28,004 downwards.
GGTGCTGTTAAAGCATTCGTGATACATGAAACAGCAAAGCCATCTGAGGCTTTTTCTTACATGCAGCTAAGAGAATAACTCTAAACTAATTTATTCCCTTCATATCTCTTGTTTGTCTACATAAGAAAGTAGTCAGGTAATGTTTCTACCTAAATTGAATTGCGAAACAGAGGGAACCCATTAATAACAGCAGTAAAACAGCCACCCAAGGATGCTGTTCAATGCAGTGGTTGAACATGAAGTTGCCTGTCTGGCAGTAACTTCCCTGTGTAGACAAGTACTCCCTGATAAGTGGTAACACAGGAGAACTGGGTATGGTGAACATAGCACTTCTTCTGTGCTGCCATATGCTTTCCCTCACACACAGTGAATGAGCTAGCAAGCACTTAGTACAATCTGCTTTCAGGTCCTAAGGATCTTGACTAAGCACTGGAACCTACTACTTTCCCTTTTCCTTTTTTTTAGAGGCAAGCTCATGTGTTAAGGGATTGACTCCTGCTTTAGGCCAGGACTTAGTCTTTAAGGAAACTAAGACTCAATGTGAAGTTTATTATAGAAATCTTGACAGCATCCTTTGTTCTCCAGTAAATGGAAAGGAAGTAAAGAAAACAATTTTTGCTTTACATTCTGAGGCTTGAGACCATTTGTTATGCAAATCCTGCAGAGCTCTCTGAGTGAGCAGGCTGAGTGACATTGCTTATATGATACATATTTGGAACAGTTTGTTCTGTGGACCAGCATGATTTGTAGCTTTACACTAATATTTGAACCTCAGTGTAATCCTAAGCATTGTCTGTAACATTCCGAGCAGACAGCCAGAGGTGCAGCAGGCATCACAGTGGAGGTTCGTGTGTTTGCTGGGAATCAGTAGTGTTCTGCGGATGAGACATCAGAAATGGGTATTGTGGAAGTCCTTTCAGAATGCTTGCTTTGGTTTTCCTTTTCTAGTCCAGCCCTTAATGTCTGACCTTTCATGTCATTAATAGTTGCATATAAAGTAACTGTTGGTTTATTATGTTGTTCTAAATTAAACTTGCTGTTTTTTCCAACTAGGAGTTGGTAAAGCCTTGAAGAAGATAAACAGGCTCATAGTCTCAAAAAAGAATAAAGACATTGTAACAATTGCTAATGCAGTGTTTGCAAAGAGTGGCTTTAAAATGGAAGTGCCTTTTGTTACAAGGAACAAAGAGGTGTTTCAATGCAGTGTCAAGAGTATGGACTTCGAGGACCCAAATGCAGCATGTGATTCCATCAACCAGTGGGTGAAAAATGAAACAAGGGGTGAGTACTGGTGAGTGCCGTTGTGCATGGCAGGGTGTTGTCTGAGACCTCCAATTCAGGTGGAAATACTGGAGAAAGATGGGGAGGTAGAGAAAGCTGTGGTCTGCAGCTCAAAACTGTTTTTTAGCTGGCATTAGTGTAATGTTTTAGAGCTGGTGAGTCAGGAACTAGCAGTCTTGTTGCCCCAGCAGATGTGCCTGTCTGGTAGCCTGGAGGGATGTGTTTGGGGTGTGTGTCCATCTGTCTGTGGGGTCAGGGGAGCTTTTACTTTTATTTGCAGTCATATAACTGGTGAGGAATCCAAGCAGAGTTCTCTGGGATCCATGCTTTCTCAAACACAGAAGATGCTTTCAGGCAACTCTGATGTTCTACTCAGTAAATCAGACTTATGGGAAGCTATAGGGCAGTTCAGCTTTTGCTCTGAACTGCCCTAAAATGTCCTAAGATATGGGTCTGTTCTTAGGACTCATATTAAGTGGAGGATTCTTAATTAACCCTACCTTGACAGAACTCTTCATGCTTCAAGCCTTTTGAACCAGTTGTCAAGCTTACGTGTGCTAAAGCCAGAGGTCATGTTTTGCAGCATGTTCACAGTCTGGGTGAACTATGTGTTTGGCACTTTTTGGAGCTAAAACGAATCCCTCCTGGATGTGAGGAGTGTGTTAATGGTGTTGGATGTGGTATTTGTGAAATGAGGCTGTCAAATTCTTTCTCGACCACATCACCAGTTTTGCATAGCAATGTTGCAAGCAGTGTGTGAATGGGGAGGTGTTTCAGCTGAAACTATTTCAAGTAGTCTTAGATCTGCTAACATGCTGGAAAGGGTAAAGCCTTGTTAGTTGTTAAAACATCAAGCTGTCAGTTAGCAAGATATGTTTGTTTTCTAGTTATCCTAAACAAAGAATACCCTTGACTTTATGAATTTTGAATATATTGCCCCACGAGGAGCTGGCACACTCACAGATCAAGGGATCTAAAGTAATACATGTGTCATGTTCTTCAAGAACAGTTGTCCAGTGTTATGACAGCAAATGCTCAAGAATTCCTTTATTTCTTCCAGGTATGATTGATCAGGTTGTAGCTCCAGATGATATTGAAGGCAGTTTGACCAGACTGGTTCTAGTGAATGCTGTGTATTTCAAGGGTTTATGGAAATCACGATTTCGACCTGAAAATACAAAGAAACGCCCATTTTATGGAGCTGATGGGAAGACGTACCAAGTTCCTATGCTGTCCCAGCTGTCCATCTTCCGCTGTGGTAAGCTCAGTGACTCCAACTACCACCAACAATGGGTGTAGAATTTACTCTTTTCTTTCTAACTGAAACAAGAGCTTGCTGTTGCATGTGGTGTTTAATGGTGTTGCTTCTTGCAGCTGGTGTAGATGGATTCTGTTACAAAAGTGTCTCCTGCTGCTGAGGTGTGGGCAAGGTTCTTAACAGTTGCCTTAAGATTGAATACTATGTCAAGTATTGCCTTGTCTTTTGCCTTTAAAAAGGGAAGTCCGAAGTACCCAAATTGAGAGATTTGCATGTTAGTTAAGCTTTGTTTAAGAAAGAAAAATACATGTTTATAAGGGGTAAGAATAAAGGAAAGCTGCCACCTTAGAATGGTAGAGGTTTACCTGGTGGTGAGCTGTGTATGAAAGAGATTGGAGTAGAATCAATTTATATTTTACTGCAGATAGAGAAATGGGACTTGCACAATCCCAAATCCTGTGGGAGCCAAAGGAACACAGGGTTAGAATGTTGGCTATATCTCCTGAGGTGTGAAACTGCTCTTCAGATTGAGTCACAAGTGAAAAGAAGTTCAGCAGGTTCTGCCAGACTTCCATCAGAGACTCTCAGAGCTGACACCAGCAGCTTGATGTGACTGACAATGTACTTCAGAGCTCCAGTTTGCAGCCTTATAGGGATTTGAGTGGTCAAAGTAAGATGGATGCTCTGATAAAGACTTGTCTTGCATCCTTCTAACTGCTGCCTGGAACTTACTTCCGTGTGTGCTAAATAGAATCTGAGACATAGGCCTGAGAATACAGCTTGCTATACATCAAAAAAACAAGACCCACTATGCTTTTAAATGCTTAGTTTTACTGTCAGTAGTGCTGAACTAATATTTGTAGATTCAGTAGTAAAATTAGTAGATTAGTAGTTAAAGTAAGCAGCTGTGACTCTGTCCCAAACCTGTATATTAGAGCAGATGTAGTGTAACACTTTAAGTAACTGATGAAAATGTGAGCTGGGGGAGGTAGGGAAGCCTACTGCAGTATTTACTAATTGTGGAGTTTCAAAGAAGTTCATAACTTAAGGTGGGATTTAGCAAGATTATTCTCTTGAAGGCTTTTGACTTCTGATCCTGGTTAAATATCCATTATGTTGGCCTGTGTTTAAGCTAGAAAAGCTATTAAGGGTAGAAAGGAGCAAAATAAATCCATCTGAGTTAGGACTCATTTGTGTATCTCTGGATTTCCTAACACAGGGCTTCTCTTTTATCCATGCTTGCAAAGAGATCTTTAAAAGTTTAAATTTCTTAAGTGTCTTCAGTCCCATCAGCTGACTGAAGCTGAACTCCCCTCCTGTTTAGTTTGCCTCAATAATGATAGCAGCATGTAGCAAATCAGGAAAGCAGCAACTTACCTGTTGGACAGTTTGCCTTGTGTGACTGTCCTGGAACTGACTTAGGCAATCAGTGTTAGATCTGTAGGCTGCAGCCTGAGAAGCACTGCCATAATAAAAGGAATAGTGAAACTGCCAACTTTGACATGATTTCTGCAAAATAGAGGTGCCAGTTTCATAGCAATAGGAGTTTAGGGCAGGTTTCATGGCCCTGGCAACAAGATTAAATTTGTAATGAAGCTGTTGATTTTCATCTTGAGCTGACAAGTACAGATTTAGATGAAGAAAGGGGAAAGACAATAAGATCTTGCTGCTATTCTAAAACTTTGCCTAAAATCCTGTCTGTAGTTAAACTGACGAATTTTAACTTGAAACTACTATAAAAAGCATTTGCTTTCCAGCCATGTGCCAGAAACCCCTCGGTAAGCAAAGGGAGCTTGGAAGAGGAGAGGGTTGCTCAAAGGCAGTCTTGCTATAACTTGGGTGTGCCACTGTCACTATCTCCCTCCATCTCATCTAATTGGCCTCTTGCACTGCCTCGAAGTGGCTGCTTTCCACTGTCTTGAAAGACTTCAGATTGCTTCCTAATCCAATCCTTGTTAGGCAAGAAAATTAAGCAAGTGTAACAGGCTACTTCAGACAGGATCCAGGAGCTCTTGCAATAACTCTTGAAGGAGAAAGCTTGTCTGCGAGATCTCTTCAGTTTAGAAAGATAGTCTGCTGCTATTTCTTGCTTTTTTTATTCTCAGTTCACAGTTGGTTCTGGTACAGCTGACATCTGAAGCAGAGATCCAGCTAATTCACAGACCTGGTCATTTGTAACGTAGCTGGTGTCCTGCTCTGGGCTGGTGAGATTTCTCTGGGAAGCAGTGTGTATGTCAAATGAGGATTTGCTCCATGGTGTCATCCTGTCTGTGCTCTGTGTCATACTAGCATCTGTACAGAGCCCGTGACTTTTGGTGGGTTTCCAAGCAGGAGACTTGGGACTTTAGAGTCAGTTTTGAGATGTGGGCAAAGCTTTCCTAACATACTCTTCTAGCAGTAGTTGTGTAAAGGTAGAGATTTAAGGCTATAAGGGCTATGGCTCACTAGTTTGTTTGGGTTCGTTTGTTTCTATTTTTTTTTAGGCACTACAAGTACTCCAAACGATCTGTGGTACAACATCATCGAGCTGCCATATCACGGGGAAACGATCAGCATGTTGATTGCGCTGCCCACTGAAAGCACAACGCCACTCTCTGCTATCATCCCCCACATCAGCACAAAAACAATAGGAAGCTGGATGACAACCATGGTAGCAAAAAGAGTACAGGTTATTTTACCAAAGTAAGTACTTATATAATCCATTTCTCCTTCAGGGAGTGTTTGCGGTGTTGTTTCTACGTATCTTATCTGATACAGGAGAAGGAGTACTTGGGGTGACTTTGCTGCATAGGACTGATGCATTCTTTTTTTGTTCCAACCAGATTTACAGCAGAAGCAGAAACAGACTTAAAGGAGCCTCTGCAAGCACTTGGTATTACAGATATGTTTGACCAGTCAAAGGCAAACTTTGCAAAAATAACAAGTAAGGGGGTTTTTTGTTTGTTTATTTTAATTCATGGTGGTCCTTCATAGTTTCTAGCTCTGATTACAGTGCTGCTTTACCAATGCAGTTGTCTGCTTTCTCTTGACTAAATGTTGCCATGACATTGGAGCTGGTTTTATGTTGTAGCCAGCCAGGCATGACTGCTTGCCTCTGTTCAACATTGCAGTGGCTTTTTTTGTCCTTTATCTTACATTCCAGCAGTAAATCATGCTGGTCAGCTTCTTAGGATTTGATATTGCAACCTGAGGGTCTCGAGTATTGTCTAAAATCTTTGGCAGGACTTAAACAGTACAATACCTTAGTCTGTAGCAAATACTGCAACTACAGTGTGTAACTTTTCCTGAAGTATGTGTTTAGTGACTTTTTCTTGAACTTTAGGAAAAGTGTGTATGAAAAACATTCACACTTTAAGGGACTGAACCAACTCAGAGCTGTATATATTAGTATCTGAAAATGGGGTGTAAACACTTTTAAACTCATGGCTGTAAAATGTCTTATTTCTCTTCTCTGCTTTTATTAAAATCCTGATTAGCTTCTATAGATCTGTCTAACAAAAAAAGCCTACCTTGTGCTGGCTTAATTTGAAAACAAATTCCTGTGTTTAATTGAAAGCAAGGTATGTTGCTAAGTGGTTTTTTTTTTCCCTGACATTGAGACAAACGGGAGTGTAACTTAAATTCAGATAGCATATTTTTTTCAGTTTTTTTTTTTCATTAAAACTAAAAATGCATGTGAACACTTCTAACTTAAACCACCAATAAGAAAACTTAGTAAATGGGGAGGAAGGAGGAGTAAGATAGGTTATTCCCTGTTTTTTGTAATTACTCACTTAGTGACTGTACTGAAAGGTATTGCAGTCATGTTCTGCACTGTAGCTTTGGGATTCCAGCAGGGTTGTAGTAGCTTTTAGTATTCTGAGCCATGCTGACAGAGCTGCTTAGCTACAAAGTACTTTGGGACTCTCTCAGTGAGTTTTACTGATGGTGCTGTTCTCCTTGCATCTTTCAGGTACAGAAGGTCTTCATGTATCTAATGTTCTGCAAAAGACAAAAATTGAAGTTAGTGAAGATGGAACCAAAGCGTCTGCAGCAACAAGTAAGCAACTGTACTGATAATGGTCAGGCTTGGAAAAACTCCTTTAGAAGGCTATTGCACTAAGCAAAGATAGCCCACTTGGAGATCATTGCAGCAGTATGCTCAGACTCCAGATCATTGTATAATTTCTCAAGATAATCTCAACTTGCCAGTGTTAACCACTGTAAGAAATATTAACAGGCTTACTTCTAGAGAAGTGCCTTCTCATATCTCAGACTTTATATCAGGCCACTGATAACATGTTCTGGCTATCCAGGTTACAAAGAGGAGTAAGCTACTACAGCCTTTGGTATAGGCTGTAAAGACTTCCAGCTTTCTGTTGGTCTTGTGTTAAGTCTTTTTAATATGCTTCCTGTAAGAATATCATGTGGCCTGTGTGGCTTTAAATGTCCAAGTTGGTAGGTTTTAGGCATTTGTCTGCACCTGTTAAGCCTATATAAATATATATACACACACATATCTATATTATCTACAAGGAAACTTTACTTCAATAGAGCATGTAATGTGTTGTGGTGCTTGATTTGTCTCACTCTAAACCTTTTTTTTTTGCAAGCTGCAATTTTAATAGCCAGGTCATCCCCTCCTTGGTTCATAGTAGACAGACCATTTGTATTTTTCATCCGGCACAAACCTACAGGTAAGCACCATTTGTAAGTACTTTTTGGCTTAGAAGTTGAGCATCAGCTATGTAATAGTGACAAAAGTCTGGAGCTACTGAATCACTATTTTAAAAATTCCTGCAAGTGCATTTTTATGCCTTTAATTTTAGGTTATTTTACTGGGAATACAACTTGGAACAGGGGAAAAATACATATTAGCTGCCTATTTAACAGAAACAAGCATGACAGGTTGTGGGTATAAAAGAAGAATCTTTAATACTCATAATTCCCCTGAGTGCAGAGGAAACAACTTTTTACTGATAGTGAATTGGTGAATAGGACCAAGTTTTCTAGACAGTCAGATAGTGAGGGCCAAGGCAGAATAGGGGCTTTGGGGATCCACAGTGCTGCTCCAGCCTGCTCTGAACAGAAGGAGTGTTCCAATATAGTGCTCATGGCTTCTTTGCAGTGTGGGCTGACTCTCCTAGAGCAGAACTGCCCTTCTTGCAGTGACATGTGTATGATCAGTATGTCAGTTAGAAGGGAACAAGGTGCAGCTGCCAGCACTGGGGAAGAGCAGACTGCTGGCAGCAGTCCCCAACCCGAGGCTCCACAGAGCATCAACGGAGCTGTGTATCTCTAGAAATAGGAGCTGGCCACCTATCCAAACATGCACTACTCTGGGCCCACAAACCTGAGGGAGGCTGGACCAGACTGATGAGGTGGCTTGGCTGTGCTCTGTGGACTTCATGCTTTCATGGAAAAGTTTATTTACAGACCATGGTAATCCTTGTTTTTGTTTCATACCTCAGGTACAATCATGTTTATGGGACAAATAAACAAACCTTGAATGTGGAAAAGACCTTCTTCAAGAAGTAAACAGGCACACCCCTGTTCTGTTAAATATTTTGTACACTACTCTTTGACTTCACTCAAGAGCTAGTTTTAACCACTGACTAGGTTTTGAAACAGGAGTCGATGTAGTTCTGGCTTTGTGGGGAAAATACAGATTGAAAACTACAGTATCTCTTCAAAATGTCTAAAAGATTCTCTAAACTACTGAATGGTTACTTATGCTAACAGCTTTTGAGCTTTTTCTGTATCTACTAAGAATTTTATGTATGGCTTTTTGTGAAAGGATTTTAACAAAGAATGATAAATGTTTCTATTAATGTTGGTTTCTTCTTGTGTGTGGAAAAGGTCTAATTTTGTAGATACCACCTATCAAGATTACTTTTGGTTCTTGAGTATCTTGGTACCTGGATATTCTTGGTAGAAATAGAATAAAAGTTCTAGCAGTTTATATATAGTGCATGTATCACTGAGAGTTTTAAAACTAATGTGGTGTTCAATACACCTCGCATTGTCCTGTCTCATTGTAATGTAAACTTGTCATTGCTAGTATACACTTTCTATTGGATTTAAATTTTATATTTGTTTTTGTACAAAGAAAAAAAAATAAAACTGCATTATGAACAGTCAGTATTGTGGATGTGCTGATGGATATTGTGGTCCAGAGCTCTCTTTACTTGTTTGAGATTTACTTCTAAGAAGGGTGAAAGGAGAATGGGTCTGTGAGACCTTTTTGGTGGGGGGGCTGTTGATCAGGCTTTTTGTGGTGGGTTTTGTTTGTTTGGATTTTGCTTGTTTGTTTTCTTCTCTCCTTCTGATGAACTTTTTTTCTGAAGTCATTCTCCTGTGGATGAATTATCCATAGGTTTGGTATCTGAAGAGAACTGTATTTTGCTATGCTAAGTTACTGCTGAAAACTGCTATGTGAGGACATGCCAGTGCACCCTTTCCTCCTGTTCGCTGTGGTCCAGTTTATATGCACATGGGCTTCTCTTCATGCTGCTTGCATGAAGTGCACTCTGAGTGCAGAACTCTTTTCAAAAGATAAGCAGTAAATCCTTTTGGCTTGTCTCAGATGGTTCTCTGTTGTACTGCTTCTGTGGCAACTGAGGGATTTGGGTGGGTGAGGTAAATCTTTGGCTGCTCTGAAGGGCACACTCACACGGAAAGGAGGCTGCTGGTCTGGGGGGCTGAGAAGTAGGTGACCATTGCAAGTATCCATAAAGTGGGGGATGGATACTTGGTGAGCCTCTTGGTCAGGTAAGAAAACAAGATGAAGAGAAAATGCTTCCAGCTGAAAATAACTGAATGTGTTGTGCGTGGCCAGTCCTAACCCAGTACAGACCCCAGGTGGAGAGCTCATAATATGCTGCCAGATACTGAGACAATCTGCTTGTCTCTCTTTTCCTGCTTGAGTTAAACACTGCAATTATTAAGAATAAATCTATAGGTGCTTTATGGGATGTATTAGCTGCCTACCACCCAATCCTCATAAACTGGGAAAGGGATGCTCCTGCTGCATACTGAGGGCTAGGTGTCCAGCAATGGGTGAATGGAGAAACTAGCATGGCCTTGTTATCTTCCTATTTTGTTGAAGAGAAAGTGAGCCCTGCAGGTGGGGAAGGCAAAAAAAAGGCAAACGCCAAAGCAACCACCAAAAAATAACTTAAGTATGTGGGTGGTGTAACTAAAGATTCTGGTGCTGAGCAGGAGAGCTCTCCTGGCTAACCCAGACATACCTTCCTTCAATTCTTTGCATCTCATGGAGGTAAGGAGCACAAGTAACAACAGAACAGTTACTGGCTTTGTTTACAATTACAGTGACACTTGCAGTGGTTTGCCTTGCATCTGTCTTGGATATGGTTTGGCCTGCAAGAGTAGAGAAATATTGCCTCACAGAAACTACAGAGCCAGGACCTGAGCTGGACTTGTATTTTTTGACTGCTGGGGTGCAAGATGTCATCTCTGGGCTCTGGCGCAGTGCGGGATTGTATTTCAGAGTAACAGCTGCTCTTTTGATATCAGATTAAAATTGCAATATGAGAATTAATTTTCCAGTTGCTTCTATTTAATGTTTGTGTTAAGAAATCAAATATTACAGGGTTGGCACTCAAACTGAACTCCTGCAGGACTTGCACACAGCAGCAGTGTCTGCTCTGGGCAGCAAGCAGGCTTGGGATCAGGTTTGGGTAAGAAAAAGAATTCAGTGACATAAGCTTTCAGGTTTGCCTTAGCACAGTTTCTGTGTAAACAACTGTCAATCCCTTCTGTTAGTCCTGAAATAATTTGCAAAATAAGATGATTGCTTTAGAGCATGAACAGTAAGTAACTGTGGGTAGTTTGTTTTTTTTTTTTTTCCAAAAATAGACAGTGAAGAGGGTGGCTTGGCAAAGGTGAATGGGATTATTTAGTCTGCTGGAGCCAGGACTACCTGCCCAAGATGAGCTCTGAGCAAACTGATGGGGAATGTCACATGTAGCAGCTACTCCTGGTGAGCTTCACTGTGCTGCAGTACAAGGATGAAATATGTCACCACTCAGAAAAAGCAGGGGGGGGGTTTCAGCTTTGGCACTCCTAGACAGCACTTTTTTTCACTGCTGGAAAAGAAAAGTTAAAGTGGAGGTTTGAACTAATATGCTGGTGGTATTTACCTATAAACTGGCTAGAGGAGCTTGGAGTGAAGGGAAATTAATTAAAAGCCTTGGAAGGTGGAGGTTAGGTTAGCTGCTAAAAACTTCCTCTTTAGTAGTGCTATAAAAACACTGTCTGTGCTCTTCTATCCTGGGAGTTGATTAATACCAAATTTCCAGTCCAGTCCTGCTTGACAGAGTAATGATGTTTTAGCATTAAGTGTGATATTTTAGCATTAAGGCAGTCCTTACTATAGTCTATTAACCCTTAGTGTAGCAGTCTGTCAGCTGCTCTTGCAAGGCTTTGAGGAATCTGATTGCAATCAGCAGAGGCTGCATGTTAATTTTTTCAGAGTCATCTTTGTCATTAGGACTGTCAAGTGCTCATGTGGCTTGGTTCATCCTATTAATCTTTTATGCTCAACTGCTTCACAGTCAAACTTTGTCTTCCTGGCAAAGCTGAGGTTGTTTTGGGCCCCTGAGCCCTGCAATGCTTGAGGGTAGGAGGGCTGGGAAGGGACCATTCTCAAGGAAGAATACAAGTAATGTGCAAAGCTTAACTTATTATAATAATGGATTTGGAACTTCAAGCAGGAGTTGCAGAATTACTGCTCAGATGGTCTCATTATCTGCTGTTCCTGGCTGCTCTCTACTGCCTCAGTTTCTGTCTTCAAAAGAGATAATACATCCTTTGTAAATTTTCTGAGGTTGAAAGCCTTGAGAGACTGATGGCTCTTCAGCACTGAGACTGAAACCCTGGGCAGGGAATGACTGTGGAAAATGCTTGTCATTACAGATGCTTTAGCCTAGAGATGAAGTAGGGCAAAAAAGTTTGGTAAACCTTGCCATACATTTCCTGAGTCAGATCTGTAATAAAGAAAGTAGCTAGTCATGAAGTAATTTACAGGTAAAATAGCAGGCTATTAATCTACCAAACCATGTCTTAACACTGTTTTCATAACTTCAGAGAGTTCTAAAAAGGTTGGTTTTCTTTTACAGCTTCCACATTTCATTAACACTGTTGTTTTCAAATCCTATTTGCTTGACAGAGTGGAGAGTGTAGGGAAGGGTCAGTTTCTCAGCCCATGTAATGGGATAACTGCTGTTCACCCTTTGGCATCATACATTCCCTGCTGGCAGCCTTCTGACAGCAACCTCTTCCTTAAAAACATGGCTCCATTGCCTCCCAGCAGCAATGTGGCTTAATAAAGATGAAACAGAGCAAGAAATTCAAATATCTCTTTTGTAAGCAGTATTTTAAAAACTCTCCTTCGCGCTTCAAAGAAACTAAAAGCCCTTTAGCTTAGCCCCACCAGTTTAAGCTGTGTGCATTTATTAGTAATGCCAATACCTGCAGTGGTTGAAACTTGTCTAACACTAATAATTTCCATGATTACTGTGGTGCCAGGAGGCGCTGTGATGGTCTTATATTGGATGTGATACCCAGGGGATGAGCCCCCATCAAAGGCCGTAGAGGAACCTAAAGGTAGAAGCTGCAGTTGCCCTCCTCCCCAAGAGGGTGGTGCTGGTTACAGACTGCAGCTCTCCTTGCTCTAGGATTTCTAGGCTTGCTGCTAGGGCCAGGTGGGCACTGTTCACTTACTCGATGACATTTTTCTGTGCTGTTGCTGGAGCAGTGATGGGTGTGTATTGCCAGCTCTCAGCAGGATGGCCACCTCAGTGCTGTGCTGAGAGATCTCTTTCCTTCAGATCATGCCCAAGTTCCCATGAATGCTAATTTTTGCTTTCAAGGCCATGTTGAGGATGACTGGTAAAGCCTGGAAGAAAGATGGGGCCCTGTCTGGGATGCATGTGCCATGCATTGTGCATTAACACAGTGTCATTTCCAGTCCAACATGCTGCCAATGCACAATCAACCTTGATCCAAGGATTATCTTCCCAAGCTTTTTGGGTTGCTAAGTCTATGGCATCTCCTTTGAATATTGGATCTGGGCTCCTAATGCACCTTGTTCCCTGTAATTAAGTGTATAAGCTCCTGAAGGGCATTTGTGCAATAGAGGGAGTGAATCAGATGATTTTTCTTTGGGGCACCGAGCACCTGGCCATCAGTTAATTACACTGGCCGTGAGCCACCCTGTCTTAGACAGTAGGGCTGGGCTTGTCTCCTTGGATCACAGGCACCATTTGTTTCACTTCCAGACTGATGTGTGCTGGCTGGTTTGGGATCGGAACATGTGGTGGAGAAGGGGGAAGGCAGGGCTGTGTCTTCTACTGTATCTGACCAACCTGGGCTCTTCTCCCTGAAACAGTTGAGGTGAGCACACTGCAGTTGGCCTGTTCAAGGCTTTGCTAGCAGCTGTGTGCCTGTGGGAAGCACAGCCTTGTGTCACCTCTGGCCTTTCTTGCCCCTGGACTGGGCTGGCTGCCAGCTGTCCCCAGTGACAATGGGGCTTCGGGGGGCACTGCAAGTCCCTCTGAGAAGCAGTGTCACCCTCAATGCTCCACCTTGGCTTAAAAAAGCTCCCAAACCAAAGCAATGACAAAAAAACACGATCAAAGAAACTCTCCTCAAACCCCTCTAAATCCGTTCTGAGGCAAAATGAGACATTTGAACAGTGTTATTCTGGTTTTGGGGTTTTTTTTTCTGTTGGTAGCTCTTACCAGTGTCCTCTAAGCACCAGGGTCAAGCAGAGGGGCTGAATGGGTGACTTTCCTGCCTGGCTGGCCTCTGCACAAGGCGGTGATTCAGCAGGAGGCTCCCTACATCCTCCTGTCCCCATATNCCCCCCCTGCCCCATATCTTCCCATCCCCATTTCCCTTGTACCCCTTTCCCCACATCCTCCTGTCTCCATCTCCCGCTGTTGTCCCCACATCCCTCTGTNCGGTGCCGGTCCCTCAGCCGGGGGCGCGGCGGGGCCCCGGTGCGGGAGCAGCACAGGGCCGGGGATCTGCACACCCCGGCTCCTGCGGGACGGGCGTCCCCACCCAGGAGACGAAGGAGCTGGTGGGACGATGTACCTCCAAGCCGAAATACCACCACGCGTCTCTAGCCAAGGTCAGCGGGGTGATGAGGCCAGAGGGAATGTCTCACGTGATAAGAAAGGAAGGTTAGAAAAAGCTCATAACAACTAGTCATCAAATAAAGTTTTTGGATAGTAGTTCTTGAAAACATTTCCCCATGGATGTGCCATCCTAGAGCTGCACGTTCATTCAGAATCCCTGCTGTGACGCCTCTTTATGGGGAGGACACTGTCTTCCCCTCTTTGGGCAGAGAGCCAGACTCCTGACAACTGGCAGGAGCTAAGCACATAGGCTTAAAAAGCAGAGGAATAGGTGTGTACAAGTCTGAATAATAACCAGAGCATTGGGCAACAAGGTGCCTTTTGGTGTCTGCTTGCATCACAAACTATCATTCTGACTTACAGGTATGTCAGCTGGGCCAAGCACTGCATTGCTATTCACAAGCACAGGGAAACCTTGCACAGTAAACATGGTCAAGGCCTGAAATACTGTGTTTGAAGAATTTTAGATCCAGCCGTGCCAGGTATTTCACTTAAGTGGTCATTGCCTGTCATCTTGACTAGGATGATTTGTTAGGTCAGACGTGGAGTAATATTCTTGTCCTCAGTGACCAAGTCACTCTGGAAATACAGAGGAAAAATAAGGAAATTGTGAAAAACTGAGGAAAAACAAAATATTTAACTGCATGTATCTTCAAGGCGGACCCCATTCTTCCTGTGTCTGTTTCCTTTGCTGCATAGCCAATCTTCCTTACTGGCTTTCTCACTACAAAATTCCTCTCTTGGGACAGGTCAGGGGAGACATAATTGCTGTCTGCCGCCCTCCCCCAGGATCCTGGGGAAGCCTCATTCATCCTTCCTGGCTGCAGGTGTGTGCCATGGTCTGTGACAGCTTATCACATGGTACAATCCCCAGTCCCCTGATCCAGGAGGTATGTCTGCAGCTCATATTGGAATTTATCTCTTTGGGCTCAGCTCTCTCTGGGACAGCCAGAGCACAAATAGCTTCACCCAGCTCCCAGAGTTTTCAGTGAAGCCCAGTGTGTGTTGGCTATATCCAAACGCTGGTGTTCAGATATAAGACCAGAAACGGAGCACTGAGGGAAGGAATTCTGCTGTTGGTTACCCAGCTACGGGCCCAGTATTCCCATGCAGCGTTCACAGAGAAAATAACAGAACAATCCAGCTCCTTAAGAAGTTATAGGATGAAGGATTACAGCTGCTTTAACAGACAGAAAGGAGCTAATGTACTTCCTGTGACTACACATCCTTCCTCAGGCCATATCCCTCTGTTAATTACTCCAGCGGGAACAGCCTTTCCTTTGCTGCCTTGTGGCCCCATGCCAGCGGGGATGGGCAGCAATCTGGGCTCCTTGAGCCGGGGTCACGGCAACTCTTCCTGGACAGAGCCCAGGGGAGAGCAGAGCCAGCCCCGCGGCCCCAGGGCCACCGGAGGGAACACGTCCCGGCCCGGACAGGCGGCCGGAGCTCCCACCGCCAGATTGACTTCTCCGCTCTTCTATGAAATACGGCTCTGACGGCTCTTCTATTCCAGAGAATACGTCTGGCGGCCGCCCGCCCCCTCCCGTGACGGCATCGGCGCGCGGTGGGGCTGCGCCGCTACTCGGGACACCTCGGCCCGGCGGGGCGGCGCCGCTACACGCAGCGTTACGGGCCATGGCTGCCGAGATTCACTCGCGGCCGCAGAGCCGCCGGCCCGTCCTGCTCAGCAAGGTCGAGGGGCACCAGGACGCCGTCAGCGCCGCGCTCCTCATCCCCAAAGAGGACGGCGTCATCACGGCCGGCGAAGACAGGTGACCCAGGGCCCGCTCCCCGCCGGGCAGGGCCGGGCCGCGGGGCTGGGGCTGAGATGGGAGCCGGAGCAGCGGGGGCTGCTGAGGGAAATCCGTGTGTGCGCTGTCCCTTTGCCGGGAGGTGCCAGGGACTCTGTGCCTGCAGCCGTAAGGAAATCCGCGGAGCCGCGGTCAGAGGGAGGAAGATGGCATCAGCTGTGAGGGAGGATTGGCTTGGCCCGCCCGCTGCGGGACGCGGGGCTGACAGTTTCCCGCCGGCGGGGAGAGGCTGCTGTGTTCCGTGCGCGCTGTCCTGCGGAGCAGCTGGAAAAGCACAGCTTCTCCTATATGTAAATGGGTCCTGCAGAGGTTATGATTAGAACCAGGAGTGAGGGAATATGTTTCCCTCGGCCTTCCGCTTTGCTGCTGAAACATTTGCAGTCTGTTAGTGCTTCCTCTGCCTGTCGGGAGATCTGGAGCTTCCCGAGCTGCTCCAGTTGGAACGAGCCCGTTCTGATGGCTCGGTGTGCAGGTCTCAAACCTGCTTCCCTCTGGCTGAAGCCGCTCAGGGAGTGAGTTGGCATTTCTGAGGGGACAGCGGGTGATGAGCTGCTGAGAACAGTGCTTTCTGCTTGGAAGGGAAGGTGTCTTCAGAGTCTGATCCCGGTCCTCGGCACAGGCTCGCATAGCATGTGAAACGTCTGCCGCGGAAGCTGGTAATGTCATTAAGCAGTTACTCAGATGAAAGGAAAGTGGAAATGAGGAAGCAGGTAGCACAGAAAGTTGTGGCCAGGAGAGTGGTGGGGGGTCTGCAGTGCATAGTGGGAGACGGAATTTCACCCGCCCTATGTGGAAAGTGACTCTTTGATGGGAAGGGGGTAGAGATGCTTCTTAAGAGCTCCTCTTGGGAGACTGTGGCACCGTGGCACCGTTTGAAAGAACGATATTAAAAGTACAAAAGTGCATTTTTTGAGGTGTAGCTTGGTCAAGCTACTTTTAAAACTAAATTTGCATTAATATTTGCCTGAATTTTTGTTTGAAAAGCTTGACCTTGTGAGAAACAGGAAGGTATGAGTGCTGAAAATCAGCAGAGCTATGGTGCTATCTGAACTGGGGTTTCTGGCATTTATTTTTAGGCCAAAACGTGCAAACAGATCAGCAGTCTAATTGGTTCGTGTCATCCCTTCCCATGGAGATGGCTTTGTGCAGTACATGTTGGATAACAGCTTTTGGATGGAACTGGGCAGCTTCCTTTTTATTCCACACTTAGGTGTGATTGTTTGTGTTTCTGTTCAGTTTGCTCTGATGGGCTTCCTGAGGGAGAGAAGAGGAAATTGTGATTTTTAAGTCAATATCGGAGTTAAACCTCCACAGAGTTTCATGGTACAGGCTTCCAGGGGCTTGCCTATGGCAGACAGTGCCAGCTATTAAAGTCTAATGCCGAAGGTTAAGCTGTCTGCGTGCTTAGACTGCTGATAAGAGCCAAGGATGGAGCTGCATCTTTATCTGGGCAAGTTTCGATACAGACCTGTGCAAGGAGAGCAGAGGCCACCGCCCACCTTTGGTGTGTGTAATTTCCAAGAGTCTGTGGACTCGTGGCTGAATTTGTGTCACCTGCCTTACTGTGAAAAATTACTTAAACCTTCAAACTTTCAAAAATTGTTGCACTGTATGACATCTAATCTGGGACACCTCCTACAGTATGTCAGTCTTCACTTACAGTTTAACATGTTGTCAAACAGTGCTCCCCTGTTTGTTCACTACAAGTGGGGTGTAGGTGTTAATACTGCGTAACTGATTATGCTACTGGCAGCAAAGTACAGAGTACAAGGAGCAAAAGAGCTGCTGTGTGCACTAAGAGCAGGGCTAAAGTATTTTTTATTACATCTTAATGTAGCTAAGGCTGTCAAGTATTTCATAATAACCAGTCAGAGGAATGTGTTTACAAGTTGGGTAGTGAGGAAAACATTGGTGCACAAACATTCTCTGGGAATGTTGTAGATTATTCTCTTGTTAGAACTACTCATTGTAGTTCTTTCTATTTTAGATTATATTTCCTAGAATGAAAAGTAATGTTTTTATTTTTTCAGAGGATACAAAAAATTTCATAGTAAATCTGTGAATGCCAACAAAATTCTAGGTTTGTTTTTTTTTTTTTACGTTTTGAGGATGAAAAAGGAAACAAGAGTACCTGCAGGAGACAAAGAGTTAATTTTCCCAATTGGAGTTTTCAGCAGGACACTTGCCATCTGTGAAGCTTTCTCAGAACTTATCTTGAAAGGATTATTAACTCTGTGTCCCTGTTGGCATCTTGTCCGACCCTGGCTCCAAGACAATGTTGGGAATTGTTGCAGTGTGTCCCTCAACAGACAAATAGCTAAGGCAAGATGAGTGTTTCCCAGCTGCAGCTGGGAGTGCTGGGGGATGATAAGCTGTATACAAGACCCCAAATGCAAGATGAAAGTAATTTATTTACCACAGCAGCTAACAGCAGCTCTGGAGTCACTGGCCCATTTCAGTGCTGGTGTTTGTGACCATCAGTAGCTGCTTAAAGTACAATATTAGCTTTTGTTGTTTTTTACTTATGAAACTTAAATATTGGTCAAAACGTGTTTTCGTTTTAGCAGAAATTTGATAAAAACTATCAGCTGTGTCCTTGAGCTTCCATTGCACTGTGATTAAACCAGATTCCTAATGCTGTTTTGGGAACAAGATCAATAACAGTATAAGTACTTTTGATTTAGTTTAACTACCAGAAAGAGACAGCATTCTGTTCTTGCTAGGAAAACAACTGTCAGTGATTGATTTTGGGTAGGAGAGACGTTGGTGGTGGTTTGAAGCAGTTAGGAAGATGCAGTGCTGGGATCAGGGCTGATGAAGCTGTATAGTAACCTGCAGCAGTGGTGGTACTGGAACAGGTTTGGATTTGCCTGCTGGTCTTTCATCACTTCTCCCTCCCTGGCACCTGTGCTGTTGGCTTTCAGAGGGCAGTTTGTGTAGCAGGAGTACAAACACTGTTGGAGGACAGCATTGTCTCTGCTCTCAAACCCCAAGGTTTTTCTCCAGCACTGTTGGCTGCTTACTCACTCTGTAAATGAAACAGTGAGTGATTGAGAACAATAAAAACTCTTAGAAATTGGTAAGGCCACGGTCAGTATTGCTTGAAGATGGCTTTTGAGTGTTTTTCTTTATATTACATTAAAAATTCCTATGCAAAAACCTCTTTGAATTGCTTTTCTATAAATGTCCATGCTGCCCAGTTGAAAGCAGCTTCTGTTTCAATACTGAATGTTAGGGGTTTGGAGCTAATTTTTAATATTTTTTTAATAAATTTTGCTTCCTCCTGCCACTCTCAGAGACCTTAGTCTAGAATTTAAAAAGTCTGTATCTATCTCTGGGTGCTCCTTAAAGAGTTTCAGCATTTTTACATCTTAATGAGACTGCTGTCAAACAACCCAGTGTCTTTCTAGACCCTTGAGAGGGAATGCTTAAGGAGAAGTGAGTGGTAGCCAGCTCTTCTCAGGTACTCAGCACAGGATTCTCCATTAAATAAACACCGAATTTTGAAGGAAGTGCTGAAGACTCTAGGGCAGTTGTCACAACAAAGCAATGGAGTGGTAGAAGGAGATTGTGGGAGCTGCATTACTGGAGGACTTCTCTAGTCCTTTAAGAACTAGTATTTCTCAAATTAATTTGTCTTAACATAAGGAGAGGCATCACAAAAACAGGTCTGAAGGAGAGAGAATCAAGGAAAAGTGGCATTTTGGCACAGGTCACTTGCTGACTACTGTGAAATGCTCTCTTCAAATTTTGCTCAGTCAGAGCTTTATATAATTAGATATAAAGCTGTCTGACAGCTTATCTTTGCAAGCATGAGGCGAGTGGAGTCTAAATCTTACTTAAACCAAATAAGAAGCTTTCAGAAGTTAATTTTGCTAACTCTTGCAGCTATTTGCTTAGGCTCTTGACTTCACTGAGGGACTGCACTGTTGATGTTCAATGCAGAAATTATACTTCCATTAAATAATTTCTTAGAAAAAACAAATCTTTGCTTTCTTTACTCTAGTTTAGTATAATTAACCACAATACTGAGAGGAACCTAAGTCTGCTTTTGAAAAATCAGCAATGCATGATTTTGGTCACCATGATAACTTGCCATCATGTAATTTTTTAAAATAAAAAATAATTACATGACTTTGGCTAGAAATGAATGTTGAATTAGTGAGGGTGGGAGCCACCATCTGAGATGTTCAGAACAGTTTGAATATGATGGAGCTGCTCTAAAAAGCAAGTTAAAAAGCTGATAAAGGTGCATAGGTGTTAACCTGTGCTATTAGGTTAGCATCATTAGAATGACTCGGAAACATCCCATATTCCGTGTTACCAAGAAATAGCAACTGCTCTTCTGAAGTGTTGACCTACTGACATAAGGCAGGCTGTTGATTATTATAAAGAGGAAGTGATAGCTTTTAAGATATAGGTTTAATGCAAAATATTTAGTGGACTGGACTAATGAACATATGCCCCTAACATGGTGAAGAAATAAATTGATTTAAAATCTAAAAATAATTGCTTTGGGGCAGTGTATGCTCAGTTGTATTGCTTTCAAGTTTTTGAAAAATAGTACATTAAGGGTGGACATTGTCTGCTTTATTTTTGAGTGGTCTTTTAAAGAAAAGCCCTTAAATGGATTGCAAAATTAGAATGCTACTGTTGTATCTTCAACAGAAAAAGTTCTGAAAAGTTCTAGTTGAGGTGCAAGACACTGGTCTCCTCCTATGTTCTTTTTGTTAAACTCTTTACTGTTGATCCTACATGATGTTTAACAAATCAGTCCCCTAGTATTTTTCTAGAAAATCCTAAATATGAGAACTTTTATTAGCTAACGGTAAATAGAACAGCACCTCTCAATGAAGCCTCTCGACAGTGTTTCCAGGTACACATATTTACAGATCATCTAGGAATGAGGAAGTTGGATTTAAACAGTAACATAAAGGCAAACAGTGGTTTGGAGAGGAAATTTCAAGAGAGCTTAAATTAACCTTAACACTGTATACACGTGTGCTCTTAATTTCTTGATGTAGAATCCCTTCTGTGTGTCTGTTGTAGCAATGTTTTTGATTGACAATACCTTTCCACTTCCTTGCTGATACTCATATCCCTCCTCCCTGGATTTGACAGTCATCAGAGTTGTATAATACAACATGTTCTCAAGAGCATTTATCCTTTCTTTCCAAGAGATGATTCTGGAAGGTTGCACACTAAAGCCAATTTTTTGAAGAATCTTAGCATGGTGTCCAAGTCATTTGTCAGCTTTTCAGTTTCCATTTGACTGGCTCATCAATTCTGATCATATTTAGAGCAGAGAAGCAGTGCAAACTAACGGCAACTAATGTTGCTTGCCCTTTGCATTCCTACGTGAGGGATTAGAAGCATGGTGTAGAGGAAAATAATACTGAGTTAGATATGTTGTCCTCTATGGATTCCTAATATTTGGGGATGCAGATGTAAGTAATGTGCTGGTCTAGAGGGTGAGGTGCTTCTGATAGTAATATTCAGTATCTGGGTTGCTGAAGGGTGAGTTACACAGAGATGCTGTAAAAATTAAAAAGTTTGGACTTCCATAATGAAACTATTTACATTTTTTTTTCAATATATCAGACACTTAATTTGCTATAAACAAACTGTGGTTTGCCCTGCCAAAGATAGAAAGTTCCTGCAATTTAAATATGACCTATATCAGCCAGAGCCAAGAAGGAAGTAAAGGGATGAAATTTATAGCAATTTCTGAGGTGAGCCGAAATAGTATTTCCATTTCATACTTACTGACACTCCATGTATAAATAGTTTTGAAGAAAACTTTTCCAAATCCAAGGGTGCCTATTCTTAGTGCTAATATTTTTGTTATGTTAGAGTAGTATTTGAGTACTGTTATTTCTGTTATGTTCTGTATTATATTTGAGTAGCACAAAAGCCTAGGTGAGTGGAGCTGATACATAATTAATGAAGTGGTTCAGATGGAAGGGATGATGCACTTACAGCTGGCTTTTCCCTGCTCTTCCCATGACACAGAACAATCCGAGTATGGCTGAAGAGAGACAGTGGGCAATACTGGCCCAGCATCTATCACACCATGGCATGTAAGTACAATATGGAGATGGTAAGTGGTGGCCAGGCATAGTATGTTTTTGTACCTGTGCTGTGTGTGGGAGTACCTCCTCCGCATCTCCCCAAGTGCTGGATTCTCTCAATGATCTTGATTTTGGGAGCTTTGCAGCAAATCTAGCGCAGACTTTGATTTGAAAGTATCTATATGGTGGGCAGGATCTGTGGCGGTGCTCTGGCAGAGCCACATCCTTCACCAGGTAAATCACTGTGGATCTGCAGCTGGAGGTGCCTCATATGCTGGCAAATAACTTGTCTGCCAGTTAAGTGGGCTTTTCTAACCACTAGCTGAAAGTTGAGACACAAGAATATTCTCAGCTTTCCAAGGTGTGCATTTTTATCTTTCAGGGCTGCGTTCGAGATAATTGTAGTGAGCTCAAGTTCTTAAGTGTAACCAGCTGTTGCTGTTATCTCAGCTTTCAGCCTGTGTAAAACTCCTCTTGCTGAGTTGCACCTTGTGGCAGGAAATTGTGTTTGCATATGATTCCTCTTGGTATATCTGAGTTACAGTAGTCATGTTCCTGTCCTCAGCTCCACATGTGGGAATTGAGCTGTCTTACCAATGTCAGCTGTGCAGACTAGTTTCTATCAAGCTACTTAAACAGCTTTTGTCCTGAGTGAAAGAATTGACTTTTATTAAAGTCACATGTATCCTAATAACTATATTTAAATAAGTGTAATGTACTTGCTTTTTTGACAGCACCATGTTCTGCCATGGCTTATCATCATGACAGTAGACGGATATTTGTTGGCCAGGATAATGGAGCTATCATGGTAAGTTGTTGTGACTTTTCTTCCGAATGTAGGTTAGAATTGCTCAGATTGTCCATGTGTTGCTGGCAGTCTGTGTTCTCTCCATTCATTTTGGAATGCAGCTACTGCTAAATGGCTGAGCTTCTTGGCAGGTCAGCTGAGATGTACATGAGAGGGCTGCAAAGCAAAGGTTCTTCTGACTAGGTGTGAGACAGGTAGCCTCAAGAAGCCCTTGAGCCATTAGTGCAGCAGTGGAGTCAAACAATTACGCTTTGCCAAGGAGTTGTTTTTAGGGGAGTACAGTAAGCTGGGCAGAGTGCCATGGTGGTGCTCTGACAGGGGTTGTGAACTGCAGCTGGTTTGCTCCTGGCCAGGAGTATGGATCTGTCTGTATCCTGCCATGCACATGTCTCTAGATTTGCTTGCTGCATATCTTTTTATGATGTAGAAATTTCAACACTAGCTCTAATATTATAAGAGGCTGGGTTCATCTCTTTTCTTGCTGGGAATTCTTTCTTTTCTCTTTCTATACTCCTGCTGTAAGTGCTGTCCCTGTCTTGGAGAGCATATGCTTGGCAGAACAGAAACTGGGTTTTATTGTTCCCTCTTGGTAAAGGAGGGGAATCTTGTGACTCTCAGATGTTTTAATGGTTTCCTTTCTCTATGAAGATAAGGTCAAAATAATAACTGCCCCATAAGCAGCCCAGGGTACTGCATAAGTGTCATAAAGAGTGATTCTACAGATAACTCCTATGAATAGCCTACAAAGAACTGCATAGAATTCTAGTGATAACCACTGGAAATTTTAAGTTGAGACTTCTAAAATTTCATTAAGTCTAATGGATCAAATAGAGCAGACGCTCTCACTTAAACCTGTCCATTGTGAAGTCGCAAACATGTAAATCCTAAATACTATAAGATAGAGTTTTGTTTGTTCCTGCTGGGGACAAATGAGATCTTATAGAGATAAGATGGCTTCCTACAACCTGCCTTCAGCAAACTCAATTCTGAAAGGATGTTCCCTGTTGAAGAGTCAGTCACTTAAACCTTAATTTACAGTTGGTACTTCAGTGTGCTTTGCTCCAGCCTCAGAAGCTGCTTGTTTTTTAGTGAGATATACTGCAAATTCTGTGAGGTTGCTGCTCTTTTTTGGGTATCGATGTTGCTTATGCCACTGTGGTATCTTCTAACACTTTCACTTTGCTTTTAGGAGTTTCATATTTCTGAGGACTTTAATAAGATGAACTTCGTGAAAACCTATCCAGGTAAACTGTTAACTACTATCCACACTAACATTTGTGTGAAGGGAAGGCATCTAAAATGCTTGGGAAACTGGACACAGTCACAGATTAATCAAGTCCACATATGCTTTAACTTTGACTGACCCTATAATTGTCACTTAGTTGGGGATAACTGCCATAAGAAGAATGTTCTGTCAGACAGCTCAGTCCAAGTTGTAGTCATTATCATTAAGTTCACTACATCATTAGCCTGCAAGTGTAATGAGCCAGAACTAGTGAGCTCAGATTTTTCTCTTCAGCTGGAGAAGTTGTACTACATGAGTGTTGGTGTAAGAGCTTTCTAAAAGTGCATTTTGGTATTTGCAATTTCTGTCCTTAGTTCTTGTAATCAATGGGCTTGGTTACTTCTAGCTCAAGATAAGAGTCCTTACCATCTCTGTCATCTTAGGAGAGCAACAGGGATGAAAAAGAGCTTATTTTTCTATTATATGGGAAACAAGGATTATAGGATTGTTCTAATATTTACAGAGATGCTAATTTCAGCATTTGTTTACACATCCTTTAAAGAAATACAAAACTCAGTTG
>VZTN01024890.1:13150-32102 GCA_013400515.1 Erpornis zantholeuca | reverse complement strand
GAAGGGAAGCTGAGCTGTCTATACAATGTAACACAGACTGATACCTCACATCCAGTCAAGATGCTTTGGTAAAACCATCTGGGCCAGAGCTGAAGCATTTGGTTTGCTGAAATAATAATATTTTGGTGCCTTTCACCTTGAAAAAATTTCCATGCATTTGACTGCAGCAACAATTCACAATTCTCTGAGAAAATAAATTATTTGGGGGGTAGCAACTCTGGCAGAAGCATCAAAACGTCAGCACTTTATTTTCAAGCTTCCTCGTGATATCAATAGCCACACCAAAATTATTTGTATTCATATTTCATGACAATTTTGGAGAAATCACAAAAGTAACAGAAAAAAAAAAGATTGCACACACAAAGAAAATGTGATGATCCTCAAGGGCAGAAAAGTTAATACAAGAAAAAAACTGAGTTGTGTGAATGCTGGTTTCTGTCCACCTCCCAGACTGGAAGTGTTTGTTAAACCATTTCTGTCCATCTGCAAAGCTGAGAAAAGTGCTGTTAGTAACTAAAACTTACCTAAGTCTAATTACAAGGAAGAAAGAAACAAAAAGAAAGGTGTTAAAAACACACTAACAGAAGAACTTGGGAGAATGAAATAATCATTTATGGGTTTTTTTCCCCTTGGATGTCAGTTCATTACCAGTCTGATACCATAACTTCAAGGGTCATTTCTCTGCAGTCACTAAAATACCAAAACAAGGGAAAAGCTGTATGTAAGTAGAAGCAAAACCAAAACCCTTAGATCATTACATTCTCAAAAGAATTTTTACATAAAAGAAGCCTTGTAAAAAAGAGTCCCCCCTAACTCATACACTGTTAACTGCATTCCCCTGCTAATGAGAGAATGTTACATGAAGGAAGGAGTCATAGGAAAGACACTGAAAAGCAAGGTTGGGTAAAATATTTGATTTTAAATACTTTTACTGCTTTTTAGAGGGGAAGAAAATGGTAGGACAGTGGTAGATATCTCTTCCTATGCTATTTCAACTAATATAAGTGTAGCTTGAGTATGTACTTTGCCTCACTAGAGTTCATTGCCTACATATTTTCAACAACATTGTACACATGGTTCAGGGCCATTTGTATGACTCAAACATGGAATTTCTTTTGCATTTCAGATTTCTGCATGGATCAACAGATGAGATTCCCCTCTGGCAGCAGTGTAACTCATCAGAGAAATTCAGATGATGCACAGATATTGCTACTCTCACATCAAGACAGTAGTTACAGTTTGTGCACAATATGCTCACAAATATCACTCAAACAAATTCACTTTGTAAAATAGCCATATTTGAAGTCCAACTACTACTCTCCAGAGACGTAGATAATATTCCAGAGATGACACAAGTTCAGACCAATAAATGAATTCTTGGACAAGCTAAATTTTTTAAGCCATTATTTGCCCAAAATAGTGCCTAAAATAGAAAATACCAGGGAGATTTAGTGGTAGCAGAAAACACTTTGATTATCTAGGGGTAAAACTATTTCCCATTAATTCCAAATAGGAGGTGAAATTATAAAAGTAGTTTGAAAAACACACCAGTGAACCAGCATGTCAGTGCAGCTCCTCATAACATGACTGGTGTGAGGTTTATCTGATCATATACACACCTTCATGAATGCCCACTTAAAAATTAGGTAAAGCCAATCTTTTGTACATAGATTCTTTATATTCAGACTGAAAAGAAACACCCCCTAGGAAATACATGACTATTGAATTCCATAAGGCCNNNNTACCTGACTATTGAATTCC
Source organism: Erpornis zantholeuca (assembly GCA_013400515.1). Taxonomy (NCBI): domain Eukaryota; kingdom Metazoa; phylum Chordata; class Aves; order Passeriformes; family Timaliidae; genus Erpornis; species Erpornis zantholeuca. The sequence continues at coordinate 30,341 of VZTN01024890.1, read as the reverse complement.
ATAAGGCCGTGTATACCAAACTTATTCATTTCACAGCCCAGGTGAGGCTGTGCTCCAAACCAGGGACCTGCCTAGACCCTTTTCTCCTGACCTTGAGCAGCAGCTCTCACAGAAAAATCTGTTTAAACAGATAGAGACTATTTCATTTTATATTTTGGGAAGACATAGTCAGATACAAGACTTCCTGGTTACTTTAATCCTTGTCAGAGAACAAAGAGCAAGATAAAATGGAACTTAGGGCTTGAGCCAAAATCCTTTGAAATCAATTAGATTCTTTTCATTGATTTCAATGACTTGTGGATCAGACCACCTCTTCCTCAAGGCAGCAATAAGACACTTCCTAGAGAAGGCAGGGGTCCTCAGTTTTGCCATTCATTCATTTTGATCTTTCACTGTTTAATGAATCTCTTCATCCTGCTCTTATTCTCAGCTCTCAGCCAGGCAGGCATTAGCAATGCATTCACCAGGCAGTAGACGATCACCAGTATCCATCTTTCAAAAGAGACATACAACTGAGGCCACTCAGGGCCATTAAAGATCCCATGGTATTTTTGCAAGAGCAGAAATAACAATGCCAGCGTCTTGGCCAAATTCCAGCCTCTTTAATTACATTCTGTCCATCTATATTCCCTCCTTAGTTTCAGCTGGAAAAATTAGCCACTATTTTCCACTATCTTATTAATCTTTTAATGTAGAATTAATTATAACAGAAAGACTATGAGTGTAAAATATTGGCACTTACAGCTATAATAAGACTATCATTGCTGTCCATAAACCCCAGAAAATGCAACTCTCTTTTCAGAGAAAAAGTGTACATGATTAGCACGGAAAAAGTAATCATATAACTACCATTTTTAGAAGAGAAAAGCCAAAATATGCCTAAGTGGGAAAAAAAAAAAAACAAAAAAAAAAAACCAAAAAAACCCAAAAGGCCCAAATAAAAACTAAAATTAAAAAAACAAAAAACAACAAAAAAAAAAAAAACCCAACAAATACTCAGCACATGTTGTACAAGCTCCACATTACTATTTAACATCAGGAACGACTCAGAATTCTTGACAAGTGGGATTATTTTTGTGCCTTTTGGAGTTGGAGACAGTGTGATAAGATATCCAACTACCTTTAGGAGCTCTAGACTAGAAGAACATACAGTTGTATTTCAGCATCCCAACTTGAAAACAAACAAACAAGCAAAATTTATTCCAGGTAATTGATAATGTGTTAAATAGATGATCATTCTGCTCCTCAAGGACACAAAAAATCTAGATGACATCTCTACATTTTTGTCTTAAGAAAATAAGAGACCTTAAATGCTCTTTCCACAGTATGGATGTAATGTATCAGAGAAGAGTGCCCCAAAGAGATCTCAGGTGGTACAAAATTTTAAGTAACAATTTGGGATAAGGATGCAGGATAACTATGTCTCTGTGGAATACACTGAAAAAGGGTTCAACCATGAAAGCTTACAACTCATTCACTCTTCTAGCAGATGTGATTGTGATTAAAAGGTTGTTGTTGGCAACAAGCAAAATGAAGAGCACTCTAGGGGGCCCAGAGAGTAAGTCCATTAACTTCATCAGCCCTAGATTTAGTTCCCATCTCAGTACAGTCTTAGGACACAGTGAAATTGCATTTACCCATCCTAATTATGGGATTCACTGAAAACGTAGGGCAATAGGTAGAGAATTCATAGCTAGAAATAAGGTCATGTTGGTATCTTTCTGTAGAAATAATTTGGTCATTTGCAGATCGTATTAGGTGAAGTCACTTGTGGTACTATAATGAAAGCTATGGACTGGAGAACTTCAGAGTGATGATAAATGACAGGAGATATTTTTCAAGAGCCAAGAGATATGAAAGGAGGGAATAAAACTAAGGAAAATCTTGCAATAAGTTCAACTGACCAGAGAGCTGCTGTTGTTTAGTTGAACTCAGGGCAATTTTCACGTTATCTGGACTCTGTTTTGCCTCTTCAGCAGAATTGACAAAGTCTCTCATTTGCTAAGACATCTAACAGTGAAAAGCTGATATTTGGGAATTCCAAGGAAGAAACTATTCATCAATGTCAGGAAATAGCCTAGATAACTTCAGAAACTTCTTCCTTCAGTCTTCATGATAATTTCTGACGAAAAGCACTTTAAAAACTAAGGTATTGTTATATATTATTGATATTACTTTCTGTCTGAGGCACCAGTACTATTTTGATAGCAAAGCTCTTCTGCTCAAATCATCTGCAATGTTCAACCATCCTGGAATTTATCCTATCTGTAGTGGTTTTTACCTGGCATTGAGAGGGAGACTGAGCAATGGAGCTTCTATCTTATTGCTGACATCCTCCTGATGGTTACTCCTATATGAGCTCATATGTTGTGTACTCATTCCACAACACATAAATGATGTTTGTCCATGAGCCAATTCTAGCACCGACACGCACATGGCTCTTGAATCCCCGCCATACATGACTATATTTGTTGAGCCTCAATGCTCAAATGATGGCTGATGATTTCACTAGCTACACAAAATATTAGAATACTCTCCTTACTCCAAAGATTTTTTTTTCTTTTGGAAAGCAGACAGCAACTTCCACACAGATTTACAAGAATAATTGGAAGCCTAATATGTTGAATTCAGAACTTTATTCAGTAGGAGGTAACTTTCATCAGGCAGCCCCCAATGCTGTTCACAGAGCATGCAGGAAATAATTTTTAAAAATACAGGGAGAAATTATCTTCACTAATATAATAAGGACTTTTTAAATGTCCAGAAAATATTTCAAATTTTTTTTGTGTAACATTTTTTAGACATTCCACCTGCCCAAGTTCTCAGGGCTTGCAAACATAGCTGCCAAACTCTGTCATCGCTCTTGTGAGAAGTATATTTTTTTAAGTGTTTAATTTCTCCCACAGCCCATTTAACAGTGTTCCCTCACTGTTTGTGCAAGAGGTACAGACAGGAAAAGCTGAAAGTATGTTCAGAAACTCCAGTAAAACTCTTTATTACACAAGTCACTCCTAAATATATGACTTACAAAAATAAATTCATTGTTAATAAATCTTTTAAAGATATCTCAATCCTGTAATAAGAAAAGACCAAATCATTTTCAGGCAAGTGTGTGCCCTTTCTCTACAGGTATTACTAAGCACTGGGAAATACCTGGTGCCCTCTTGCTCACTGATACTGGTTTTTTCCAGCAACTAATTATACTTGCTAATTTGCATTGGGCATGAAGAACCATTGGAATTTGAACATATTAAAAAACGGCTATCTCCAAATGCAGCATGTCCTGTCCCACAGATTCAAATTAGAGACCTTACAGCACTTACCCACCCATTGCTTACCTCAACAAGAAGTCTCTACCTATCAAATCTAGCTAGTAGGTCAGAGACAGAGAAAATAAATCTAGCAGCCTAATCTAATTTATGAATGTACATAATTATGAATACTTGAATGAAGCTAAAAGAAGAAAACTCCAAGTGAATGACAGTGGGCAGATCAATTCCCAAGTAAAGCAACACACAGCCAATGGTTTATCACAAATTAAATTTGACTGGAAAAGAACTGAAAATATTACTCTTCTGGCAAGAAATAGAAGTGATGATCTAGCATATACTATGAGCCCATGATTAATTGCCAAAAAAGCCCTTTACATATTAATAACTTTCTTTTTTTGATCTCTTGAAATGTGCTTTGCTTTTGAAAACAGAGGTGCTTTCGATGCTGTAATAAAAATAATAATAATAATAATAAAAAAAGTTGTCCTCACCAAGAAAAGTATATTTCATAATTAAAAAGCTAGATATTGCCTCATTTCTAGTTTGGGGGTCAGCCTGGATGACACAATGGCCATTTCTGGCTGGACTATCTACAAATATGTAATTGGACTGTAAATTATTTTCACTATATAAATAGCTCCTGATGATATCACAATTTGTAAATAGCTCAGTTTGTTTTCCCAGAAGCAGCTTTGTGCTAGCTGACAGCTCTGAAAAGTTTCTGTACTTGATTGTGCCATTTTCCTCTTTATAGCTCAATGGGAAACCAGATTTCACATGCCCAGTATGAACTGGGTCTGCTTTTCCAAATGTTCTGGTACACACATGACATGTAACCACTTTTAACATCCTTGGGTGGGAAAGAAAGCTATTTGCACATATATGCATTATTTTTAAGTCTTTATTTTTATGTAGCTGCAATAGTGTGTTTCGCAGCGGGCTGATGAAACACACTAGAATTACTTGGAATTCCTCAGTGCTCCTTAACAGGCAATTAAACCGAAAATAGAAATGACCGTATGTGGTCAGGTGCATTTCTGCTACTGTATTATTCACACGGTTGCCAGCAGAATATTTAAAGCATACATTGGTGCAGCTGTGATAATGGTTTTCCAAACTTCGCTACTCAAACTTGCCCTAGAGAAGCCTTAACAATGCATCTGTTTCCTAAGATTTTTCCATTAACCTTTCCAATATCATGGCATCTTTTTAACTTGCCTACTGATTATAATAACAGTATGCTGTGTAGTTTATAGCCGAAGACCTTTAAACACACACAAAGTATTATAGAAACCTATCCTTCTCAAACAGGAAAATAGTATTAAGAAATAGCTTTGAAGGATAATATCCTGCTTTTCTACCTACAGAAGCTGAAGTTAAATGCATCGCAGAAAAGGCTACAAAATCCTGTGCTGAGACACTCCAGAAGCTGGCACAACATATGGCAAGATGAAATGGGATGAGCCTCTGGGGTAATGTGGTCCCTTAGAGAGAAATCCTCTTCTGTTACCTTGTAAAAATTGTCTTTTCTTGAAAGACTAGAGGTTGTTGTATCCACCTCCCTTCATCCTCAAGAAGAGACAAAACTGTTACTACTTTCCTGTCTGTTCCTTAGGCAAGAAAGCACAAGAGCCTATCAAGGAGCCAAACAGAAGGGAGGGCTTTTTACAGAAGAAAGTATAGGATAATATGTAAGTATAAGACAATATATGTCCATATGTCCACTATTTTCAATATAAACATTTTCTTTCTTGTGTCCATAGAGAAAGAAAGGGGGAAGGAAAAAGATATATAGCATTTATCTACTAATGTGAATATTTTTCAAGTGAAGCTCAGTTACAGAAAAGTCTTAGAGAAATTATAAATACTTTCTATTGTATGTAGCAGTTTTTGGAGAAACATCTGTAGAGTCCAACTAAGTCTTATTCCAGTTCATAGGGAAGAAGTGGAAGCATGTAGGCTGACATAACCACAAGTGGAACTATCTCTAGGAAAAAGAGAACACCAGTGATCGAAACCTGCAGCACCCAGAGAAGAAGCAATCGGCCCAGGTGGAGAGAGAAAGCAGCAGTTTGAGATGCAAACTCTAGATCAGGAAGCCCAAGGAGCTCCTCCCTCCATGCACACACGTGGCAGGGCTGCCAGAGGAACAGAGGAAACAATCCCAGCTCCAGTTATAGGAGTGAGAACAGAGGCTTAGCAAAGTAAAGCTCAGCTGAAATGAGGACTACAGACAGCTACGTTGTATTGGTTTGAAGTTGTGCTTCTAAGTGTCTGCACTGAAACTGCCATTGTTGAAAAGTCGTATTAGATTTACTTATCTACACATGAAAGTCTTGTTGAGGTTAATGAGAATTCCTGTCAGATAGGCGATAACAGACTTTTTCAGCATTATTACAACACCAAAATTTTTCCCATGTTTCAGGATTAGAAAGCAGTAGGTGTCCTGAATTCTAGGTCTCTGAAAAGCCCCATGAGAAGTTCATATATTTAGATCAGCAGCAATGTGGAAGCTTGTCAGCTAATCATATTTTGAACCTAACTGCAACACAGATTAATTTGAAATACAGTAAAAGTAGCCTGTTTGAGGAGAGGGTGAGGGACTGAGCTGATAGACATGGGGTTTTTTTCACTTACATGTCATATGTTCCTTATTATTTAGATCCAGATTCTTTCTAGATTTTCTTTTAAGCTGAAATATCAAATGGCATTTATCTAGGCTTTTTAAAATCAAGACAAGATAAAAGCCAATCTTTTTGTAATCAGTATGCAGAGAAGAAGAGAAGCAGTAGTAAAGCAGTTGATGCATGTTTGCTGACAAAATATTTAATCCAAACATTTAATTTCAATCTGCCACTGTTCTCAGTTGGTATAATTACTTTAAGCAAATATCATGTAGAAAGGAACAGAAAATAGTCTCAGCTACTGAAATGTAAATAATAAAACATAATCATAATCAAATGTTTAAAGCAATATAATTCCATTCTAGGATCATTTTGTGTGGACTTTTAAATGTTTAAGTGATTTTAAATTGTTTCTGACATAATGGCCTATGATGCTGCCTATACTAGCAAGCAATGGAAAAGATTTAATTCTTTCATCTGTTCATACACATAATTTTTCAAAGGTAATATAGGGAAGGTACTATTTTCCATGCAGTCCATGGAAAATTGTAGACTTTTAGCTTTCATGTCATTGAACATTAAAATCAACACAAACTTTGGGCAGTGATCATAACAAATTTTTGTGGGATTTAACCAAATTAATATGAAAAAAGTATAAAAGCGTATATCACTCTTTTAAGCTTACTTGAAACCTGATTACCTCAGCACCTGGTGACAGAGCCTCCAATTTTTAGGAAAAAGATTTTGAGCAAATTTTGTATTTTCTGGAAAATCAGGGGTGTAAAACACCTCTCTACCCAAAAGCCACACAAGTCTTGTGGCTCTACAAAGGGCTGAGTGTGAATAAGTTGCATTTCATTGATGACTAATTCTTTTCTTGTGGTTTTCCACATTCTTGACTCTATTAGAATGCTTGTCTATAGCACTGATGAGGTTTTGGACTCTGTTCTAGAAGTTATATAGGCTTGTAATACTTAAATACAATATAAAACTGCAAGCCAAATGTATGCATTATTCAAAACAAAACCAAAAAAGAAAGAGAAAAGGCCACACTTTAGTGCTATTCTCTAGTGACTAGAATTTACTTTTGTGCAGAGCATCATTATGAAGGAAAAGCAGAATTCAAGTCTTGTTTAAACACTGACTTGAAGATTAATTGGGAAAATTGCAATTAGTCTTAACTACAAAGTTTTTAGATTGTTTTACATTTTGGAAAAAAAAAATCAGTTTAATTGCATGTGTTCCAATCATATGAGGAAAATTATTACGAAGCTGAGAAGGGGCCAAGATAAAAAATAGAGGAAGCTTTGTTTGCTAATTGAGTGCAATTTTTTTTAATAAAGATCTGTACTATATTATAAAGTTTGATCCCCAAAGTAACTTGCCTTCACCTTTTCCTCTTCAAAGACTTCCTCTAGAACAGAAACAGGTAAGAGCGTTAATGTGAAGTATAAGAGACCATTGAAAATCAGTCCTTTCCTCTCCCTCAGCTGCTCAGGTCAGTCCATAGCACTTGCACGTCCTCGCAGACTGGGTACAGGGAGCCCAGCTCAAAGCCTGCGCCTCCAGTTCCCAGCCACGGCCCAGTCTCTCGGTTCACCTAGACACATAGCACTGCTTGCATGTATAGGAGGTGAGAGAGAAAACATTTCTACTTGTGATGGTGAGAGGGAGACATTTTTGTTTGTTTCTGTATATAGCAAAAGCACAAGTTCATTTCAAAGCAAAATGATGGATGTCCTTAATTTGTTACATATGAAGTGCATGAGCAGATGAGATAATCCAAACCAGAGAGGTTATCCTGACTAACTAGCTATAACAAGGAAATCAGAAACAATCCATAAAAAAAAAACAAACAAAAAAACAACGTTGTAAAGTGAACTAAGCAGGATCCAAAGACACTCTCAGAGTCATGTAATCTCTAACATAATTACACCAATATTTCTCTGAAGTGAAGTTGCAATTTTGTTTACTTCTCAGGCAGACTCGCCTGTATTACAGGTCAAGCATGCGTGTCAAAACCGGCCGCCTTTTCAGCAGTGATTGCTGCTACTTATCGGGTTTGTTTCCATGGCTAAACAGGTAGCGCTCCCCTCTCCTCCCCAGCCCCGGCACCAAACCAGAGCAGGGCGGGCGGGGAAGGCACGGCTGACAATGACAGCAGAGGCTTTATTTATTGCTCCCAGCGGGGGTGCGATGCCGCAGCTTCTTTACAACCATCAACACCCTGGGGCTTTTTAGTTCCACATATAAAACAAGGAAGATGGGGGATGACAACTAACCTCAAGGGATTAGGTACCTGAATCCTATCCCAACTACTAGCAGACTCCAGCTGTGTTTAAATGTTTTTTGAAGAATTTCTGATGTTCAGTGGCCGCTGATTACTTCCAGATTTTAGTTCTACACCAGTGGAGCTCTGCTACAAAGAGTTTAGCAGTTGTTGTTAAAAATTGCAATTGCACCAAAGAAATGTCTTCTTTCAAACCAGTTTCAAAAATATTACAACACTGTTTAAAAAGCCAACAAAAACAAACAAAAACACCAAACCAAACCTACAGGCTCTTCACAGTGAAAGAAGAATGCAGAGAAGTAGAGGGGAAATGGGGAGAGAGGGTGGAGATGACAATGATCACTTTAGCTTCTCAAGCTTTCCTTTAAATTTTATGATGATATTTTAATCTTCAGGAGGATGATTTAGATAAATGTTCTATAGAAAACATTTCCTTTCTGTTGAGTGTACATAATTTAAGCTTCAACTTGGGCCATGTCTGGGACTTTTCTCTATTAAATGTCAATATCAGAGAATGTGTACATTCAGATATACTTTTTATTTGAGTAAGTTAGATACCATTAGATAGTAAGATACAATTTCAATATTATAAAGTGAAATAGAAAGGCCATTCAGTGAGCTGCCTGAAGGCAAACTTGGTGAATCTGAGCTACTTAGTCTGCAAAACTATCAGTAAGGTGTCACTTGAGTTTTCTTCAGCTTCCTAGAGAATGAAAGGCATAGTCACCATTTTATATCTAAATACTTCATTGTTTTGTCAACAAAGAAACATACTAAGATAAAAACCTTAAAAGAAATAATATAGTTTACATAACTACCTTTTGTATATTTCTCCACTGAATTTAAGACAAATTTTGAACAAAACTCAGTGAAAGATAGACTGCTTCCTTTGTAAGGTTGGTTTGTTTGTCTGTTTCCAGGTATATACATAGTTTTAAATAGCAGTCAAGGCTAAAACAGACATTTTAGTCGTAGAAGAATGTAGAAGAATTATTTCCGTCAACTTTTTGTTCCATATAAGTGTAAACTTTTTAATTCACCAAAGTGCCTTCCCACAAAAGAAAAGGGGGAAAAAAAAGAGGAGTATGAGAAAAGGGAAAGAATAGAAGAGACTAATGGAAGATTTTCCAGTACTCTCAAGCAACTGTGAAAGTCCTTAAAATCCTGGTAGTAAGACAAAAGCATGTAAAGTAAAATTCACTTCATCTTCAGAAAGGCTCACCATGTTTAGAAAGACACTGTTCACACAGCAGAGCCAATTCTGACATGAACTCATTTTGGTTCTGCAGTGCAATACAGAAGGCACTTACATCTTTCTAGCAAGCTCCAGGACAGTACAAAAATAAATTATTTGAGCAGGCTATAGCCCAAGCAGCAAAAGCCAGACATTACTACTGCATATTCACAGAGTGCAAATCAGACAATATGTCTGTTTCATGGCACTTGGGTTTTTGGAAGTACAAATTCAACATAGGAATAGATTTCAAATCTTTTCAGATCCAAAATGGATCTGAAGCTGGATGTACAGACTCCTGATGCATCATCAGCACTATTACCTTATTACAACATGTACATTCATTAGAGAGGAGTTGTTGTGATTTTGTGGGAAGTAATTCTCTGATGGTGAGCTGTATTTGTATCACTGACAGCATGCAATATACCACAGCCAGCATTGTCCAAGAGGGGATTATTTCATTCCACTACATCATATCACAACTGACTGTACCTCATAGTACAAATGCAACCTTGTCATTGCAATTTGTCACACTTTTTTGTGTGCATTATAGCTCGCTGAAGTCTCATCTCCCACACTGAATAGCCCACTGCCATATAATACATGACACTATAAATGAAAAAGGCGAGATCACAACAAGGGAGATACTTCCGTTACAGAGCTGGCTGTCTCCCAGATCACTCATGTTCTGGAACTGCGTCCAAAGCTCAAGCAGGGGACAGTTTTGCTGCCACCATCATGTGTCTGCTGGCCTCTTTGCAAACATGGCTTGATTTATTTAATCATTGGACAACTTAATAGCAGTTGCACATAAAACATCTGCTGTCAACACTGTTTGTTCCTTAGTCATCCAAGAAGCCAACATATAACTGAAACCAACAAAATCTATATCCACATTCTCAGCATTGTCCATACTTTTCTTCCATTTAAAATCGCCTCTGCAGTACCAAGAGATATAAAGGTAGAAATTAGAAGGCAGGAAGAGTTAGGCCTAGTCAGATGGGAAGTGGTCAGGAGAGGGCACCCAACAGGGTGAGGTGCCCCCTCTTCTCTGGGTCTGCATTCAAGCCCTGCCCTGCAGCCAGGGTGAAAACCCAGCCTTCTCTGTGCACTGGGTCTATAATCTAATGCTAACCATGCTGGGGGGTGGCTGTTTGACTGGGACTCCATGCCTAGGTCTCTCTGTTGATGTGTATTAAAACAGTGTAAAACAACCTACACCAAGAAAAGTGGTGGAAGTGGGGGGGCTCTTTGGGATTTTCCAAAAGGATTAAGTCCCCCTCCAGTTTCCCATCCTAACAGTCTCTCATGCCATAATACTTGATGGTAAGCAGCTGCATTGCCTTGACCACTGTTGTTCATAAACGAGAGTACTGTCTCATTGTTCCCTTGTTTTCCTTGTTTCATCCATCCTTTGTGTGCAAGCGCAAACCTTTTACTTACACCGCAGGTTTCCCTGTGCAGTGATTGTCTTTGTTACACATTTGTAAAGTGCTTAACTCAAAGAGTCCATGGCCTATATGTGCTACTGTTATAAAATGATAATAATAGGAGGCAGGTGACTTAGAGGGAAATGCATGAATTTTTCAAAAAGGTATGTGCAAATCAGGAAAAAACCCTCAACAGTGAAAAATTCTTGATAGTTAGCAGAGTAAGTGAAATACATGAGTGGGCAATTGCCTATTGTATTGTTTTATACCATTGTGAAAAATCTTTTAACAAGCTTCCCCCCTCAAGAATTATTTCCATCTAGTTAACATGGAACCACTAACTCCAAAGTTTCAGTTTTGTTTAGGATATAAGACTATTCAACCAGCACAGAAAAACAAGGCACATCAAGGAAACATTTTAGATAAAACTGAAGTGTAATTTCTGCTATTCTTACATACCTAATGAATACACTTTAATACAGCAGCACAATAGAGATTGAGATTTCTTCAACCACAGACACATGGAAAATGTTTGTGCGTAAACCATTTTATTCATGTCCTACCACCTCTGATTTTCTAGTAAAACAAGAACTTTATAATTCATTTAGGACTACACAGTAAAATATTCTGTTTCTCAATATTAAGGTGTTTCTGTTGCTCTTAACAAGTCCAAGAGGTGCTTTTTATTGGTGAGAACTTTCTGTCTAATCCTCAAAAGAAATACAGGTTATTTCAGGTTCAGATCAACCTACTTGGCACAGTTCACAACACCTTATCTATACAGAATTCTTTCCAAAAGCCAAATTTCAGTTCATTATCAAAGGATGGATGTGGTACAATAACTCACAAAAGAACTTTATAAATGCTCTGAATGATACAGTTAATTTTAGCCGACTTGCCAAGTTTTGCACTACACATCCCATTCCCTGTCTGCATAGTACTCCCCACTCCTTGGCAAATTTAGAGTCTTGAGCTAATCACTTTACAGTTATCTCTGAATCCATCACACAGGCAGGCTGCAAATGGCTTGTAAGGGCACTGTTTTCCTTCTTCATTCTGCTTCTTTTAAGTTAGTAGCAGCACTTTACAACAGAACATCAATTAACAGTAAATTATGACAGGATTCATGTGGGATCATATATTACAACCTCCTTGATGCCAAAACCTTTCACAATGATGAATACCAATACAGTGAATACCAAACACAACTTATAATGATTTTGCCATTTCCTGAAAAGTGTTGCCAATCTACCTTTGATTCCAAAGAAGAAGCACATCTTTATCTGTTTGAAAATACGAACTTTTGCTCATGAGATCTACACAAAGGCTCTTTTATGTAGGTCAAAGGATGCTTCCCCTATGCCCATTTAATATGTTTTCTGTGAAGTTCGGTGTGCTGCCCTTAGGGCCATGCACATGCTGGCTATATGCATGCAAGTTGCACAGCAAGTTCTTCCCCCTGCCCTATCACAATATCTACAGTTCCATCTGCCCTGTAATGAAGTTGTGTACCTCGATCTAGTTTTCAAGCATTTTTAAGCGTCACACATACAGTAAATCACTGCTTTATGAATAGGCCTCTAAGACAAGGACACAGTTTACAAGAAACTTAGCATTTAAGCTATTTTCATCTTGACAATGACTGACATGTCTCTCAGAGAACATTATATATTTAGAGTACTTTGAAGGCACTGTACTTAAGAAACATGTCTCATCAATTGGATGAACTACTGAACTAAGTCTTAAATGTTTAAAGAAGGGTCAAAAAGACACCGTGCTACAAAAGTGTGCAACCTACACCTGACTCATATCAGAGTAGAAATCCACTCAATGAATAATTTTTGCAAGTTTTCTTTCTATTTAAAAAAACCCCAAAAACCTTATACTTTATCTCCAAATAGTTGTCAGACCTGGAACTGATATCTTAAGAAATAAAAGCCAAACTCTAAAGGAAAAAAGAAAAAAAGAAATAGCACACCCTATTCTTCATAAACTTCATGAGAATTTCCTCAACACGTGTCTCCATTTATACAACACATCAAGGAAGACTGGAATCCAATTTCAAATCAAATAACCTCCATATCGATGTGTGGTGTAGTTGACAATGCACTCTTATTAAGTGGTGCTTTCTGGTGGGTAATGTGCACAATATAACTTAGAGCAGCCATTTGGCAGAACACTGCTGTAGTCAAATTGAAATAGCCTTTAGTACCTTGATTAAAATGGAGAGCCATAAGGAATGCCTGTCATTTAATGAAAAACAGTGTCTTGAAATTAAGAAAAAGAATTTCCCGTGAAAACACAACAATGGCACAGATGTTAGGATCCTATTTAAACTGTAAAGGCACAGTGCAGCACAGAGACATAATTTGTTAGGAAACAAAAGATCATGTGCCAGTGACTAAAGATTCGCTGCTAGATTCCTGTCACAGAGGTAGCAAGAAAATGTGAGTTACCTACATATAATTGCTCATGCCTCAATGGAACTGACACCTTTAAACTGACATCACAATACAGAACAAATATACATCTTACCAAAAACAGACCATGGTAAAAACCATATTTGACCCCATGAAACAGGTAGAGTAGCTGATGTAACATTATACATTTAAGAAAAGTACAGCCTTTTTTTAAGCACTAAGATGTATGTGATGGACCACATAAATAAGGAGTCAGCTAATATAAATAGAAATTCATACCAAAAACAGAGTATGAATGAGATTTTAAAATCACTGCAGGTCATGGAAGAATTCCACTTACACCAACAGATCCTTTGAAATGTCCAGCCACTTCACTCAAACAAATCACACAGCTAAATCAGGGACCTGAAACCCCAGTCTTAAATAAGCATCTTGGCAGTATCAGAGAGCCAAAACTCTGTCTTTTCCTAAGCAAGCAGTACATTGGACTGTTGCCATCAAGAGCTCGACTAGCAGGCCAAGGACAGCAATTCCTCCCCTTTCCTGGGTACTTGTTAGGGCACACCAGAGCAATCCACTCAGCTTTGGTTCTCCAGTGTCACCAATATCTTTGATGGTGAATTTTAGGGACTCCAGCAGAGACCACCCACGCAAGCACATAACCTCTGAGGAGGGGCCAAGGCTTGTTCAGCCCAGAGAGGAGGGGGCTTTGGGGGAACCTCACAGCATCTCCCCATGCAAGAGGGGAGATTTCCTTGTTCTAGAGCAAGGCTCCTCACTGAGGTGATGCAGGAGAAGGAGAATGAAGTGTCACAGATTAAATCAGAAGACTAGAAATATTGAAAATAAAAGGCCTTAAAAGGATGGTTAGGGACTGGAACAGATTTTACGGAGAAGTTCTGGAATTTCTGTTCTTGGGGAGTTTCATGGCCCAGCTGACTGCAACCCCACAGCTAATATTGCTCCTGCATCAAGCAGACTAGGGCTCCCCGAGCCTGATCTAAATAAGAAACATGAGATAGTTTTCTTCCATGACACGACAGCAGATACGTTACGGAAATTACAGCGATAAAACCGGACAGTGCTAGTTTTGTTTAAGAATCAGCATTCACTGCTGAAATTTATAAATACTTAAAGAAGTTTGTATGTTAAATACATGTGCTTTCCACTTTGCTAATAGTGCTAGATATAACATGAAATTTGAAAATCTGTGTTAATTCAGTGAAAATCTGTGTTAATTCAATGCCATATGGCTATAGGCATTCATCCAAGAAACTGGCATCTCAACAAATGATTAGAAGAGCTTTCCAGATTTGAAGTTGGAGTTCAGCGGAGAATCCAGTTGACTGGCTCCTTAAAGTAACAGGAACTCTTGCAGGGCCTGCCTCCATGTCTTTACTTTGGGAAAGGCAGTCTCTCACTTCCAATAGCAACTGCAACTCCAGAAGGCTTTGCAGGAGTTTTTACACCTCCTCTGTTTCCCTAGCACTCTCTGAGAAAGGATTATGTTCTACCTTCTACCTTGCTCAAAACAATGACAGGAAGAAACACAATAAAGCACAACAGCATTTTGGAAAGGGCTACATGATTTTCTGAAATTTCCCCACCCAGCATAGCAGAATGCAAAAGGAGCTGAACAACTCTACCCAGCTTTCTACTGAGAGAAACTGCTGACTGCCAGGAACTGCTAACTACCAGGAACAATCATAAGAAGAAGAATTTAAAGAAATAATTAATATTCCACAATGAAAAATGGCATTTTAAGTAATCTAAAAATTGGGCAAAATTTAGTCAATTATTAATATCAACCAAAAAAAGAGGCTGCCAATACTGTATTGCAACCAGTCAGGAATTTTAAAGGAAGACTAAGAACACTATGAGATTACCTTGCTTAAGAGTGATCAGAGAAAAAGAAAAATAATCTGCTTAAAATCATGTGAGCTAAAGCATGTTAGTGTGCACATATACACTAGAAAGGGTAAGGATATGGTAAATGAACAAAACTTGTGGGTTTTTCTTCAGATCAATAGTTCTGTTACTGCATGGTAAATCTGACTATAAAGTCTAAATGGAAGCAAAAAAATAGATACCAATTATATCAAAACTATACAAGTACTATTTTTTATAATGTATCAGAGTAACTGGAAAATCTACAAACTTCCAGATTCAGACTTCACAAACAGCAAATGAGTGGTCAGACTGGATGCAATGGGATTAATCAGCATGTGAAAAATCTCTTCTTTGTGCATCTGAAGAATTAGAGCCCTCATTTAAGCCATTTCACAAGAAAACAATTCCCTCTGCATAAGTGGTTTTGGCAAAGATATGGTATATTACTTTGTTTCAATTACTGTATTTCAGAATTTTGATTATTGACTCCCTGCTGGAGATGTATGAACATTTTAAAAACTTGTCAGACTTTTCAAAATTCATGTTCTTGTTTAAGTCTCTGTAAGTATTACTGATGGAGACTTTTATCTGAATCAGTTTGTTCATTACTAAGTGCTAAGAAATATTAGAGATGAAGTACGTCTGTGATCTTGGATAAAAGTATTCTGTTCTGTTCACAGTTAACGCAATAAAAGAATTGCATCAGACCAAATTATTACATGATGGGAAATCTCGAAAGAAAGGCCTCTGTGAAAAGTGATGTTGGTAAAAAGTATGAAACACGTTTGCCTTCAGAAACAGTAGTGAATCAGTATCTAGCAGAACAGGACACTTGAATACATTGTCACAATACATAAAATTAAGGATTTGACCTTTTATCAAATGAAATATCCTATAAACATTTTCTTAATGCTAGGAGGTCATGCATGATCTCCTGTCCAGATTAAAGACATAGAACATTGCATTTAATTAAATATAAAATGTAATGCATCACTGTATACCCCAAATATATAGATTTTATACATGGGCCAAATTCTTGTTATTTAACTAAATCTAATTTTCATCGCAAAAAGTGAAATTCTTCTTACCAATTTCAGTGATAGCACATCCTGTTTGTCTGAAAAAAGTAGTACATGTATCACAGCCCCCAGGCTTCCTCTTTACCAGAATAGTATAAATGACAGTAGTAAAACAGATAGGAAATTAACTATTATATCATTATTTCAGCTATATATTAGAATTAAATAAAACGTGATTCTATCTACTTCCTGTTTTCTGGGCAACAGACCCAAATCTTGCCCTTTTTGTAGTATTTCCTTAAATTGTCTTATCATGACCTGCAAGTTGAATTCAAACAAGAAAAAAAAAAACATACTTGTGTGGTCTTATACTTGATAGTGGGCAAAGCTTAGGGGATGTGCAGCACTGCATGCGAAGCAATCACATATTATCTAGAGGATTCTCGTCTTTCAGGCTGTGTGAGGTACATGGGAAATTCCATTACAGAGTTTGCATCTCCATCCTTTATTATCTACAGAGACAGACTGGCATTTCTTGCAATCGGGGAGAAAAATACTGTGTGGATAACAACTCAATTATGTCTTAAAATTAAGTTTGAGAGAAAAGTTTGTGCACTGTATAGCTCATGCAAGTATTTTCTCAGAGGCTTTTAGCTCTGAAAAAGCAAATTCTGAAAGGACCCGGTGAAGCAGAATATAAATAAATATGATAACTGCTAATTAAGCTGAAAGATATGTTATGTACTTTAAGGTACATAAGTCGTTAAATGTTTTCCCTAGTAGAGAAACATCTTCATTTATGAGATTTCACTATGACATTGTGAAAACAAGGACCTGAGAGAGGGAGTTTCAGAGGAGAATGCCTTGTACATGAGTCACACAGTTTTCAAGCAGCACCTGTTCCTTTCTCTATTACTCGTTCCAGAATAACAATCACAGAAACTTTATAATTTTATTAGAGAAAAATTACTGTAGCCTAATTAACTGTAGCTACACAAAAATTTTAATTTAT
>VZTN01024890.1:538-13105 GCA_013400515.1 Erpornis zantholeuca | reverse complement strand
AATATTATTTTTATTTTCTGTTGTAAAAACAGGCCCAAGCAGTAGCCAGTGGTCTTCGTGAAAACACTTGTGATATTATGCAGGAAAGACAAAACATGCAGCTTCTAGGTCATTTAGATGTTCTGCTGCATGATCCAGATGTGATGAAGAAAACCCCAAGTTTCTAATAATTTAGCATTCTGCACAACTGCTGCCAACAGGGCCAGATTTGAGTGAACATTGTACCTGTTCTGATGCCACTGCTAACACGATGGGCAAAGGCTAAACCAGCTGNAAGTGAGGAGTATACCCTACCAGGGAGGGAGTGCTACCAACACTGGCCATGCCCTGGATTATATTTCCAAACACACATACTAGAGCAGAGACAGCAACAGTACTTTGCTGCTGGAAGGTTTTATTTTGGCTGTGTGTTACTCACTTTTTGTTCTGTCCTTTCATCCATCACAGATATGTATGTAATAATAACTGAATAAGTGATATATGAAAATGTTCTTTTTAGTACAGGACAAAACTGGGACCACACATCCCTTCCTGGCATTGGACAGGGAGGTCTGTCAGTGACAATGTACCTTCAAGAGTCAAAGTTTTTTGCACTGCCTCCCTCCCCCCAAAATTTGTGAATGGGCAGGCAGACAACATCACTCCTCAAAAACAGCAGCTTCAAGTCCTGGTTGATCACTAGGCCAAGACTGGCTACTCCACCAACAGCAAATCTTCACTAATCTCTGATGCGTCCATACAGGGAACGCAAGGGCAGGATTATACTAGGGTAAAAAGAAGAGCAGCCAGCCTTGCTTCCACTTCCTACTGAATACTGTCACAGAAATAAGCAGATTTGAGCTCAAAATCTCAAAATGTGTAAAGAATAAATAGGTGATTTTCAGCAAAAAAGAGAGTAAAAGTATTTTAGATGCTGTGTTATACTCTTAATTCTTGGGTAATATGAAGTCAAAGCTTGTTTATTAACATTCCAGTTACTTGTCATTAGTGAGAGGCTAAGATTAAAGACTATGGATTTCAGCAGCTGTGATTTGGTGTTTTGCTTTTTGAGTTGGGTTTTTTGGCTTGCTTTTGTTTTATTTTTGAGGGGGGGAGGGGCTGGTGTTTGTTTTTAGCAGTGGAAAGGTTTGAAAAGCTAAATGAAATGTGACATGCTTTATAGAGTAACTCTGATTCAGCCAGAAGGGAGGTGTGGAGGGGACTGCATCTCCTATATCGTTGTGTGCTTTCTGCTTGGCTTTGGCAATAAGCAGCCCAAAAAGATAAAATGTATTTGCAATAACTGAAAGGAAAACTATGAATAGAAAAATTACCATACCAGTGGAAATGATCTGCTCTCACATTGTGAGACCAGCTGTTCTAGCCTTCATCATTTGTACGTTTGCGGTATGAAGGGTGAATATACCCCATTATTGGAGCTGTGCACAACCTAGCCTGACCTAAATGCCAAGAAATAAGCAAGTGAGAGTGAAGCATCAGTGGCAAATTGGAATCTAAGGCCTTTTGTGCTTGTTAAATGGTGGAATGATTATAATTGGAAAAAGTGATGTGCATTAGTTCTGAGTGAATGTACAAGAAATGACAAGCGTGTAACTTAATGATTACTTCACAACACCCAGGACTGCCTTCTAGTCTTGCACTGAGAGGCTGAGCCCTACAGCAGAGAAAACTGCATGTCTTCTCCTGCTATTCATGGGCATCCTCCACAGGTCACATGGAAATAACCCTGAAGTGATAAGTCTCGGTTTAGGAAGTCTGCTGCTTAAGCTTGTATAAGTCATTGTGACAGAGCATTTTTTTTCTCTCTCCACAAACCTTTGTCTGTATTAGTAGCAACTGGGCAGAGTCCAGCTTTAAATGAAAACATACACTCATTGTTTATTCTCACAGGTAGAAAGCATATTGGCAATCAACATCTATAAGACTTGCTTGACTACACATCATTTAGGCTTTATTATTTTTCATGTTTTCATTGTGTAGATCACCATAATGGTAGCAAAAAAAGCCAAAAAAAACCCGAGTAAAACATTAGTCCAAACATACTAATGAATAATTTCAAGTGAATAAGAAAATTAATAACTCCAGATTAATTAAACTTCTTTTTACAGCTGGCAGAAACTATTTCCCAGGATATTAGAAACGCAGTACAATTAATTTTTCTTCGTGTAACAATAATTTCTGTCTAGGAAAAGCATTGCCAAGCATTTCCTGGATGATAGGCATGTGCTTTATGGTAGGCTCGTATAAAGATTCAGGGTTAAATGCTCAATGAAAATGTATAGTACATAAATCTACACACAGAAGTGGCAGGCAGAGTGTCAAGAAGCAATCATCTCCAAAGTCAGTTTACCCTCACAACAGGGGCCTTGTCACGGTCAGAGTTAAACAGGCTCTGGATAGGACTGAACTTCTGTCTGCATAAAAGAGTCAGGACTGGGGAGTTTACCAGGACACTGGAAATTCACAATTAAGCAATATAATAAATAAACCAATCCTAGCTACTTTTCACAGGGAAGCTCTTTAAAAGCAATTTTATAAAAAATCATTCCACAGAAATTTTTTACCGATGTTTGTTTATATGTTACTTTCAATATGCTTTCTTTAAATTGGAAAAATTGCCATATCCTCAAGTAATTAAGACCTGTTTTTTCATAAATAAAAAGTTGCAATCCCTTTCTACATCACTAGCTGAAGTCCACTGGAAACTGCTGAAGATGATTAGATGAAGAAGTATTTTTTGACATATCATGATAGAAATCTCAGTATTAAACAAAAAAATATAAAAGTTGATCTTTAAAAAATTAAATTATTAATATAATTTTCTTACTCTTGTTTAATACAGATATTGAAGCTCTCATAAGTCAAGAGGTAACCCAGTCCTATAGACAATTTAAATATATAAAAAAAAAAGGCAGAAATTGAATGACTGCTATTAGTAACATATGCAACAAAAGTCCCTAATCTTCAGGTCCCAAACAGGGACTTATGACAGCTCATAATGTTTTGCCAACTCTCACAACAGAAGAAAATGAAGTCCTATTTCTATGTAAGAACCTTTCTTGTTTCTATGGTGGAATGTCTAAGGAAGCTGTAGAAATGCAAAAGTAAAAGTAGGTACTGCCTTCTAACTTGAGAAACATCGACCTTCCAGAATAGTCTGCAGGTTCCCAGTCTTGCCCCACGTTTTCCCATGCAATGTTTGGAAAGATGAAACATCAGGGAAAAGAGCTGTTCTCCCTTTTTCTCTTTCATTAGTAATGTTCATTTAAATATGATTTACTGTGGAAAAGGATGTTAATAAGAAATGCTTTTTTACATTTATTAGTGGAGAGATGGCCTGACAGTTGGGAAGGAGAATGTATTATAAAGACGATAGTGCAGGTAATATCCTGTATATTGAGTCTAATCACCCATTTAAAGTTAAAACAGGAGTTGTTAAGAATGTAGTGAATCACACTCTAATGATTAGTGATGAGAATCACCTAGATAATGAAATTGGTATTGAGAAACAGATTTTTCGGCAGGATGATTATCCTGCAAGATTGATTAAAAGGATAATTGTAGAACAATGTAACCTTTTCCATAATTATAGCACTGAACTTGTTTAAAGCCATTTGTCATAACAGTGTGGCTCTGCCATATCACAAAGAGACTGACCACTGATTAACACAATATTTTATTACCTTCCAGGAAAGTGAGGTATTGCCACACCTGTACAAGGTGGTTTTAATATCTCTGCATCAAAAGTTAAGAATATTCTAAAATCATTTCAAGCAGTCAGAACTATAAAATTCCATGTGGTTGGACATTTCTAATTGCTGAATCTCAAGGATGAGTTTTCCATCCCTTTTACTAGGAGGTCCCGTGAGACTAACACTATAGCACTCTCTCACTGGTACTGGCATGTTTATGAGACCAGACTGCTTTTCAACAGTTGGCACAACGAAAGAAAACATCAGAAAGCTTTAAAACTTCCAAAAGATCTGCAGCTGGAAATGCTAAAAGTACCAATATTTGAGATATGCTAGAGCAGGGAAAAAAAAAAGATTCATTTTTCTGGGTTGTGGTTTTTGTTGTTTTTTTTTTTTCTTTAATATTTTAATGAGCAGTTTTAATTAGCTTCAGTGAATAATTCCTTGAGTTTTTTAAGAATTTCTTGGTATTCTTTACAATACAATTAAATCTTTCAACATGTTAGCCACATATTCAAGTAGTAAAGTTTTAATATGGGGGAATCTTTTCATCCTTAAGAATGATGAAATCAGGGAAAAAGCTTATCAAAAGAAACAAACAAATATGATGCTGACATGAATGTGTCAGCATTTAGGGGACAGAAGTAAAATGTCTAGTACCCACAAGTAAACTCTGTAATGTTTTCTCCACAGACTAGATTTTTTCAGACAATTCTGTCAGTTTACAGATAAATTTCTCACTTAGCTTTGTTATGACAAAAGTGCTTAGTTTTGCTAGTTCATGTGAGGCCTTTTAAATGAACAAAGCAGAACTCACAGCTGCACACAAGAAAACACTCACAGGATGTGTATGAGAAACACTCTCAGACACTAAATAGCTGTGAGTTAAAATGCAGCCACAGAGGCCCAGGGAAGGGCCTTCACATAAACATTTTTCTCAGGTAGACACACCAGCAACACCAGAACAAGACAGGTTTTTAAAACCACCACAAATTCCTCAGCCTTTCTGCAGAACCAACACCTCCTAGTGAAAACATTTCAAGCATCTCTTCTTTAACCACCTGTTATAAAGAAGAGTTCTCTTCCTAGTTGTAGGATACTTCTTCTTCCCCTCTCAGTCCCCTCTTTGCCAGCCTAAACAACTCAGTCCCCTCGACCTCTCAACTCAGGTCAACTACAAGAGGTCCTTTGCTTCTTGTGGGTCCTCTACTGGATCATGTCTAACTTTTCAACATCCTTCTTGCACAAGGGCAGCCAAAACTGGATACAGTATTCCAAGTAACACCCAGCCTGTGCCAGGCAGAGGTAGAGAAAATCTCCCTCCACTAGAAATATTTCTCCTAATGTAGGTAAGGGTGCAGCTTACATTACTTCACACATGCACACACTGTTGGTATCCATGATATTCCCAGGAATGTTATGCATTCAGTCAGGTTTCAGTGTGTACTGACACATGGAGTTACTTTTCTTCAAGTGCAGAAATGTCAAAGGTTTTGAGGTTTCTGTCAGCCCAGCCTTCCAGTCCCTCACTACTACTCAGCCAAAGCTCAGGGGGATGGCATTATCATCCCCTACTCATCTCTTAGTGTCCTCAGCAGATTTGCTCAGCAGATCATCATCCAGCTTGCTAATGAAAACACTGAACTCTACCTGCTCCAGTATCAACCCTCGAGGTCATACAGAGGTTTCATCCTAAAGTTTGATATATTGCTAGTTTTTCTTATATTTGCAATTTGAGAAATTTTAATGTTAAAAAATGTGCCACTAATTTATGGGTTGATCAGGTATGGAGTGGTAGGGGAAGGCAGAAATAGCTACATAACTGTCTTTTGGTCAGGCAGCCTTAACTATCAGAGATGCAGTGTTTTTCACTTAAGAATGATGCCCTGCTCTCTACTCTGATAGAGTAAATGCAGTGCTTGGTAATAACACTAATAACACATTATTATTACTATTGGGCTAGTATATTTCATATTTTTAGGTACCACTTTGTGCTAATGTATTTCAATTCACATGTGAGTAGATTTGATGGAGAGAAGTGTATATAGGCTAAGTTCTTCATTTTCCTCACGTTGTTTTAGCCCGCAGAATAATAATTATGGGAATCCACCATCTGGTGAACATATGTAAGGTTTGACTCAGCCCAGGGAGAGGACGATAAGTGGCCTACTTCAGGTGAGTAACTGTAGGGCCTCTAATCTGTCCAAGGTAATGACGGATTCCTTCCCTCCTCCTGGAGCAGGCAATAGTACATTAGGGGGCCAGCAAGAGCCTTTATTTGTTTTAACTCACCTAGGGCTCTTGCATTCATTTGCGGAAGCCAGCGGCAGCAATTCCAGACACTAATGAGTAATGACATGGCAGGAGGAAATATGTGGCACACGGTCAGTGTGTGGCTATGCACCATTTGATTATGTGCTGAACTAAGAAGTGGGAACAGCCTGACAGCAGCAGCTCCTGCAAGGCCTCCCGCTACAGCCATCTAATGGATGCTGTTGGAGTGGGAGCAGCCCCTGCCGATGCACAAAGCTACCAAACATGCTTGCAACACAGAAGAGTAAAAGATGATAACAGGCCAGCAAGAAATCAAAAGAAAAGCAAAAGTTTTACCTTACTGTGGCCAAACCATATTGCTAATAGTCTAAATACAACCCATCTCTTTCCTCTCACATTTGGCATTTGGACACAGAACAAAGGTTAATTAAACAGGCAAAAAAAAAAGTAATTTCCAAACAGCATTTTCAGCACAATCCATTCCAGGCATGTGCCTTTGCTGACTTTACATTGGAAGTGTCTGGCATCACATGGTACGAGACAAAGGCACAAGCTACTCCACCATTCACAATGAGAAAGATGTCTTGAGGGGCTGGTTGCTGAAAGAGAGGACTCTGAGACCAGGTAGTGGAGGCTGAATTAAAAGCCAGGACAAGGTAGCCTTTTTGCTTATATTACTTTGTGTGATTCATACTTATAATGATTCCCTCCTGCTGAAAAGTCCTGGCTGCCTGGTGTTTTTGCTCAGTCATCTCCATCACTTTTACATACGGATTTTACTGGAATTAGAGCAAGAATATGATTGTTATTTCACAGCTGATGAAGAACAACAGCAGAAAAGTAGTTTAGGAAATCTTATTTTGCTGCCATCTTTGCTTTGTGAAATTTTACACACCTACCTCAGACAATGGGCAAATTTTTGCCTTAAGGTTTTCATTATGTTTCTCAAGGGATGAGTGAAATTACTTGGTTTTTCACTCATTCAGGGTGTCTGCTTCAAAGGTTAAAATACAATGGAGCTTCCCTGAATTCTCTCTGTGTAGACACAGATAGCTCTGCAAAGACTACAGCACAAAGATAGAGACTCGTAAAGCTGACATTTCTTTTTTCAATGTGCATGTGGTGACGGAGGTTCATTTCTCCTGAAGCAGATGTGTGAAAAATATTGCATGACTTTTGTAGAACAAAAGTGAGAATTAATTTCAGAGCTCTGACAGATCTAAAACCCCTTAATACTACAATTTGTTAGGGAAAATAATCCAACAGCAGATTCAGACAATGTGAAAAAATATACAACACATATTTGGGCTGAAGATCTTTTACTGCTTTACAACTTTGGTTCTATTGTCACTTAGAATAAAATCAGGGGGAAAGACCTTGAGAGATAAGCTGCTTATTTATTTGTTCCTGAAGCTTTGATAGCATGTAGGTTGCTGTGTGATCTTTATAAACTCAGAGGTGCTAAGCACAGCTTGTTTTTGAAAGTCAATGCCAGCAAGAGACAGACTTTTTGCAATAACACCCGGTGAGCTGTGGCACTCTTATACTCATATATTTGTCTGTGCCAAATCCTTACCTAGTCTATATTAACAGAGTTCTTTTGACTTCATGCTGGGGATTTGGCCCGTTATCCATTTCTTGAATATGTATATCAAACTAGGACAGACATACTCAAGAAGATATTTCTCATCTTCACACTCACCAAAATCCAAACACCTTTAAACCAGAAATAAAGCCAGTAATCCCTTCTTTTTCCTAAATCTTACAGGATAGAGGCTGATCAGATGAGAAAATTTTTTNTTTTTTTTTTTTTTTTGAGGATCTAATGGAACAAGGTAGGGGGTTTTTAAAAGAAAAAGGAATGAATTTGTCAATTGCCCTAATTCCACATGCAAACTGACCTCAGATAACCTGCACTCTCAAAAAGGATACACTACTTTAAAATAAATCATGCAATAATACTCATCAGCAGCATAAACGGGTACAGACTTATTGAAGAAATGGAATTTGGGATAAACCTCTACTTGCATTATCTTACATAATTGAAGATTTTTACTGCGTGTTTGCAAGTGTTTTAGATGCAGAAGTATGAAAGGAATCCAACACCTTGCCTGTTTTCTCTACAGGACTCACCAAGGAACCTCTCCCTTGATCCATGGCTTTGCCCTACTAGAAGGTTATGACATGGTTTTAGAAGAATTTCACTCTCATAGAAGGTTGTTATCCTACATGAAGGGATGATGCCAAAATGCTGCAGCTTCTGCAGAGAAATAGACACATCAGTATAAGGTGCTCATATATGTGCATGTGAATTTCATGATTCACTGGGATGATGAGCAGTGATGACTGGGAAGGTTGGGAATACCACAGCCTAACGTAGGCCTTTTCTTTTTAATTTTTTAATTGACTGATTTTTTCACTTTGCTCCTAAATGTGTCCATTCTTCCAGTCTGAGCATCATATTGCATTCCAGAAACATGACATTCATGCTTGAAGCCCCAGCCAAGCAATGGATAAACTAGAGGGTAACACATTGTTACTGTACCACAGGCAGTTTGACATGCTGCACCATGCAGGCTGTTAATCTTTTATTTTCTGTCCTGTGAACAAAACAGTTTTATAGTGGAGATGCAGTTACCCAGAAGGAAAGCAGTTATACTAATGACATCAAACACTGGCATAAACACACATCAGCCACTCTTTCTGCTTTAAAAATATCATTTTGCCTCAGAAGGGTAATGCTGTCTCATTTTTCTCTTTTTTGCAATTCAGGGATAGACTTCAGAAAAACAAAGCAACTCTGTAGCACTTTTATAGCCAACAAATTGAGGAAAATGGGAGGTCCTGTCCATTAATTCATTTTAAGTCCAGAGTCCTGGCAAGTATAGGAAAAGATATCAAAAAACCCACACTCCATAATGCAGAAGGCTTCCTGCAACACTCCATAACAAAGAAATCTAGCTGTCCACAGAGGCGTACAAGAACTTCTTACTGAAGCACAGCCACAGTTTGTGTCCATCCACTATGCCACCTCTCATATATGCTGAAGGAGACATTAAATACACATTTCTTATTTCTAGGAAAATGCCTCCAAAAACCAAGTTATAAATTCTAGATTTTAAGTCCTGAAGTTTTTGCTTCCACTATCTTCTATTATAAACTTGGGTTGTCTGTTATACATGCACTAACATTCCTTTGTTAGCAGCAGCAATGAGTTGCACAGCTCCATAATTTTTATTTTGTTAACTAGCATTTTCCCCTATTTTAAATTTCCCACTGTTCATTTTAATTGAATATTCCATTCCTACTAGGACAGAGGATGTATACTAACAAAAGTATACAACACAAAGGATAATCTAAAAGAGATTTTAAGAGTAGCTGTATTGTACATACCTTTTTCATGTCTTTTCTTGTTTTTTTTTCTGTTTGCAGTTAATAACCTATGTCTTTCTCTTACCCCATATGTTTCAACTAAACTTTAAGTTGTACTTCTATAAACCCTCTATTCTTTTCAGTGTTGACACCAGACCCAAACTTCCAGATCTGAATATTGTAAGACAAATGAGACAGAGAGTCCACTTTTTAGCACTTTAGCAAGGATTTCTAACATCTTTGGTGTATTCCATATTCTATTGCACCAGGTCCCTAACAAGATGAAAAGGACTGATCAGTCCCCTCCAGTCTTATCCTAGATTCTGCATTGATACAATTAACTAAAATGTGCATGAAGAGTTCTTTTATCATTCTCTTTAGGGAGGGTATTTGTTTGTGAGCAATATAGTCCATCTGATACATCAGTGTCTACTGTTTTGGTGTTTCTTTATCTCTCCAGTGAGATTCTCCACAACAAAGTTTCTGGAAATAATTGACAAACAGGGTCTGTATCATGCAACAAAATTTGACTTTAACAATTATTGCTTGTGTCTTTACCTTCCTATTTTTCCATCTTATTAAAAAATATTTGATTTAATAGAAAAACTTGAGGCACCACTTACCCAGCTTCTTAGCATGAAAACCTTCTAGTTAATTGCTGATTCATAACAATACTTTGTCTTTCTGCACAAAAATTAGGCTCTTCTTCAACAAACTAACTGATGAACAACTCCTGAGAGTTCTCTTAGCATTTCTGTAGGGTTGGATTTCATGTCTGTGAAATCCCCTAGCTTGAGATTTCAGTTTTCTAATGCTGGATGATTGAACGGCACAGCCTATAGGCTTACATTTTATCTAGGCCTACGCCAGCACCTGGCAGTGTCTAGTAATGGAGCCTGCAGATTCCCTGTCAATGCATCACTATTTGCCTCAATGTGTTGGGAGTGCTCAGCAGTGGCTATTCCCTCAGAACAAACTGTCACACAATTAAAAGAAAATACGGAAATCACAAAAAAGAAAAATGTTAATATTTCAAAATCTAATGTCAAAGGAAGTATGGTTAGGCAGCCTGTGCAGGCTTTTTGCAAACTGTTATTTAGAAATAATTATCAAAAGAGATTGTTTGAGTCTTTTCTTTTAGCCTTAAACTCAGCATGACCATGTGTGAAATGATCCATCAGATTTCATCAAAGTTAAGAATCCCATATGGCTCATACTGCCGCAGTTTCAAACTTCCCATGATTCCAAATGTGTCTACACTGTTCATAAAGAAACACTTCAGTTAGATTACAACTTGGTTGTTCAGTCTAAATAGCACCAGTCCTACCTGAGAAGCTGGGTCAAAGTTTAGGCTTTGCATCACATGAGAAGCTCAGTGTTGCCAGGCCCAGCAGGGCCCTGAGCTGGTTCCTTTGAAACTGAGTCCAGGCAGGTTGACATCTGAGCTCCTTGTTTGATGGTAACATCAGAATAACATTTTTTGGGCCCGAAGTGTAAATAGTTGTTAATGTACTAGAATAGCCCATGAATTTGAATTATTGCCTGCTTACATATATACGCACACTTTACAAACAAGCATTTACAAAGATTTAGCATGCTTCTTTTCTTGTATACAAATGGGGTCTGAGGTTTGGATTGGGGTTATTTTCAGTGTAATGACCATCATTTTCAAAGGAAACCTGCTCATAAAACCTCAAATTACTTCCAGTGTTTTCAGTTCAATATCTAGATCCTTAAACCTCCCTATTTGAAGGCCCTCAGATGAGCTGCACTGGAAACCTAATTTTGGATTTTTTTTTTTTTTCTTTTCTCTTACATGCCAAAACTTCAGAATTTGTGTGAGAAAAGGTGTTCCTGAGCATGTTTTATTTCAAACTAGTTCTGTCAAAAAGAGCAATATTCTACAATACACTACAAGAACATGCATATTGTACAAGACAGTGTGCAGCACAGCCCTTTGAGACCCAAGTCTTCCAAAGGTGGCGAAGATACAGATAAAGGACATAAAAGACACCAGTAAATAATTCAAGCATTACAGCTCAATATGTTACAAAACTTTCATTTATCTAGAGAGGAGAACTTTCACCTAGACTCAACTTCTACACCTCTCCTTCAAGGCTTAACAAGACAACACAAAAGCAATATTGCTATTTCTTAAACATATTACTTGGATTATGTAAGTAACTTAGACTCAAATTAGTAGTAACTGAAATTACTGAATATTTCATCCACTAAAATGGCTGTGCTTAATACTGCTTATATCAGACTGACAATGGATATTTGTTCACTTGACCTCTCTGAGGAACATTTATCATACAAAAACATATGTTAGAACAAAGGAATATCTTTTTGACTTTCTGATGCACTGTCCAAAGCACAGAATAACATAAAGGAGAATTCAAGTGGGGTTTTGGAGGACCCTTTTTTGCAGGTTACAGAATAGTTTCAGTTTTCTTCCAAAACATTTCAACTACAATTAGCATGGGATGTTAAAAAAGAACATGTGAAAGATGCTGACACAAATGTTTTGCTATGAATTGTGCATTTCTTCAGCAGACTTCGGTGAAATGTGATATGTAAAAGTTACTTTAAGATGAAAAGGCCTTGAAATATATAATACATGTAAATTCCATGTCTTGCATGGAATTTGCATTTTTAAAATATATAACAGAACTATTAAGAGCATTTTGATTCTGTACATAAGATTAATATAAACTATTTTCTCTCCTTTTCTACCACTGGTATTTATCTCTTCATCAAAACCTAGAGGAATATGGTCAGATATTAAATGGCTCTTCTCTAGACAGAACAAGGAATATGACACAATTAATTAATTATTTATTAGATTATGATATGATTAAAGGTGAACTAGAACAACAACAATCCATAAGACTACCTGCTGTAAATCAACTGTTTTCCAGGGGAAAAAAATAGAAATCAAAACCCCTCAACAATAATTACAAGAAATATGGTTTGAATATCTGCAAATTAGAAAAAACAATGCCAAAGAAAACACAAACACAAAATTACAAGATTACCATTAACTTCAGATTACATGGTATTTAAATACTTTTCAAATATTAATATTTACAATGTTTACAATATTTACAATACTTACAATGGTTATATACAATAATCTCTCTCATGTTATTACACCAAGTTAGGAGACCCGAGTCCTATTTTTCAGACTCTCTCACTTCTATTGTGCCTCCATTTCTAGTTTCTTATC
>VZTN01024882.1:0-15522 GCA_013400515.1 Erpornis zantholeuca | reverse complement strand
ATAACCTCTGTTTCTTGAATGAGGAGTTTCTACACAGTTGGCCTTCTGAATTCAAGGAAAACTTCCAAGGTTAAGATTTCCTTGCAGGAATCAAACCTTGTTCCCATGTACTACTGGGAGTCTAAACACCTAAAAAATTAAATTTCAAAAGAAGAGTTTGTCATCTTTTCAAATTAGGTTGAAAAACTTCATAAAGAAAAGGAATCCTAAAGGACAGAGTATGAGTAATACAAGTCAAGAAGTTATAAAAGTTAAAATGTTACTTTGACAATAATTAAGTGAAAAGCAAAAATTAATTTATTATCTTCTGAAGTCTGTAAGTTCCCCTCATGGGTCCATCTGTAAAGACAGAGCCGACAAATACAGAACAACCCAAGAAAAAATTTCTGCCTAAAAGAAATTGTTAAGCACCAGAATTTGAGAGAGAACTATGTAACATGTTTGGTAAACAAATAAAGGGACTTTCCAGGATAATTACCTGCTAACACATGTCATGATATCACCTCCTTCCAGAAGTTCTGCCACCGCAAAATACTCAGAATTACTACTCATCAACAGTGACTTCAGAAGGATGGAAGAAAACATATCAATTTTATCACCCTAATCTGTGCTATGATACATTGCCTTTGTCTCACCCTTTTAGTCATTAATCTTATCATCACCATCAGAGTTTGACTCATGCATGACTCTACTGAGGCTCCAGCAAACTCTCTCAGTAGTCTGAACACAATTCTTAAGTTGTCTTTTGTCATTTCTGTGACTATTTATGCAACTCAAACTGTACAAAAGTTTACATAATTCCTTTGGCAAAATAAAATCTTTCCTAAAGGAGTTTGACCAAGTTAACCAAAGCATTTTATATTTGGAAAAAGTTAATGCACAAAGCATCATTTAGACAAATGTTATTTATTTGAAGGAGAGTATAAGAAATATGACACAAAATTTAAACTGATACAACCATGTGGTAAAAATGTTTGCATGCACAACAGCTAATACAAGTTTGAGAAACTAGGAATTACAAAACTGGAGTGTATGGTGTTGGATTTCTCATCTGCAAAATAATTATCATTTAAGTACCAGTGACATTCTATTATGGAAGACAAATATAAAATGACCATCTTCTTGGGGCTACGATACATGAAATTTTGAGCATAGTACAGTGAACCATATTTCAGCTTCTGCTTTATAGCTCCTTCTGAAAGACCTCTGATCACGATTGTTTCTTATGATAGTTTTAGATATCTAATCATGCATAATTCTTAAAGAAAAATCCTGCAACAATTTAATAAAGACAATGAATCTCAGCATCCATCAACTTTAAACAGGACATTTTCAATGGACCCTATATGTTTTTATTCTTGAAATAAAGGACTACTTACTTGATTGGCCATGTAGATTGTGAGAAGACCTCTCCTACAAACAGAAAAGATAAAATAGTGAATGAATCAAACACTTTTTCAGACTGAAAAAAACCATTTTAATCAGTAAGAATATTTAATTAAAGAAGAGAATTTAAAAATCAGATTATTGATGGAGGGTGAATCATTACAACCTTATAGAAAAATAAGTACCAACCCAAAAATAGCATCTTGATAGCATAGTATCCAAAGCAGTGAGGAATTACAGGAACTAAGTTATATATAGTAGCTGGCTACTCCACATGAGTCCTGAAGCTGTCACAAGGGGCAAGGCACCTTGAATTACACACAGCACTTATCACAAAATAAGTTTACGCATGAGCCACTAACAGAAGCATGCACACAATGACCTAAGGCTAAGTGAAATTGTGAATAGACAGCAAAATGCTTGCGTGTTAACTTCTGTTTTGTGATCAGCACTATGTAACTCAAGGCACCTTAGCCCTTCTGCCTACAATATCAGGAAGAGTTTTCTACTGAGACTGATGATGCACAAATCTTGGCTCAAGCCAGCTGAAAGTCACAGTGCCAACAATGCCCTGGAACGGTGGCCACTATCTTGTCTTCTAACCTTTATTTACTTTTTTCCCGCTTCTGTTTTTTGATCTGTCCCTGTGTCTCAGCCAATAGCTCACACTCCTCTTTAGGAAAAGTATAAACTTCAGCTCATGCTCTCACATTTTTGTTGATTCTACTGCAGCACAAGACCAAAACTGAACTCGACTATGCAGATGTGAGCTGCTCCAGCAACTGACTGCACTGTAGGGCCCAGATGAAATTAAAGTCATTTTCTGTACATCAGTCACAAGCCACCATCACCCTTAAGAAAGTGGAAGACACTACCACTGCAGGTTTGCTTTACCCTCAATTATTCCTCCTCTTCTGCAAAGATTTTGTTAGAGACTGTGGCCAAATGTTGGAACACTCCGTTTCAGTATTTCTTATTGGACTGATGTTTGTAACTTCTTGAGTTTACCATCAGCCTTGTAGTATTTGGGATTTTTCTTATTGTCCCCACTGGTGTTACACACAAAACTTGGTAATTTTTATTAAGGCACCACACACTTAACCATTAAATTTTTTTAATATGGAAGTGAGTTTATAACCTGAATCTGTATTTGTCTTCATGTCATTTAGGGTTTTTTTTATATTGCTACTACAGAAGGCAATATAAAACAGAAGGTCTAACCCAGGCTTGTATGTTGCATTTTGCCATGACATTTTAAGTTTCCAAGCACTCGTAGAGTGTTAAGAAAGTTGTGTGTTAACAGAACATAACTTGCTACCAGTTCAGTTGAAGAAGTGAACACACCGGGGAAGCACATACAGCAGGAAATAAAGAAATCCCTACCACGCAACTCCCAAGCTTGATTCATCCAAAAAAGTTTATTCAGTATTTTCTAACCCCTATGTTTATATGTCCATAATGTTGTTGAGTTATGCATCCACATCAAAGTTTTTCACAGCAGCCATCTAAGCTACAGGGACACATTCCACTTAAAAGTTTTACTGCTTCCACATCACACTGAATTTGTGGAAAGCAATAATGTAGCATCCTGAATTCCACAAGTTGCTCTCTACTCACCAAGAAATTCAAATTTGGCTTAAGTTCAAAAACTTACCTATCAAAATCAGTTTGTTTTTACAAATCTGCTCCCTGGTACCTTCTCTACCCAGTACCACCCTGTGCCAGATACTAGAAACAAGATTCTAGCATGGAAAACTAAGTAAAAAAAGCCTAAATCCAAAGATTTGGTGAGGATGAAGCATACAGGAAACAAGAGACAAAACATAGGGAATAGGCTCCATGAGTATTTAAGCAAAATAGCCCACATAACTTGCAATAAAGCATCAAAATATTGTACGACATTTCTGAACAGGAAGGGGTAAAAATTCACCCAATGCAATAGATAAATTCAACTCTCAGGCTGGTCTGCAATCATTCACCTAGTCTTTCAGTTGACTAGCTCAAGTGATAAAATAATATAGCAAACTGCCAACTAATACAGTTCTGTGTACTGTAAATCTTACTTTAATTTGTTCTCAAGAAAAAATACTGGATATTTCATGTTTCTCAGATTTATTTTTTTTTACCCCTGTAATAGCATTAAAAATTTACAATAAACATCCAAACACTCAGCTGTTTGGAAACACAGAAATAAACCTACCCATGAGAGCTAACCTGGTAACTCAATCGACTTTGAGTATTCTGGAAAACATGAGAACATCAGTAACATTCAGCAGTAATACACCTGTGAGAAGCTTCAACCAGCTTCAACCAACTGAGTGGCAGATGCAGCTTTCAGAGTATACTCTGTGTATTCACAATTGTAGTATATACAGTGAGCACAAAGCAGGATGATCATTGTATGTGCACATAACTTACTTAGTGGATTCTCCCCTGCAGTCTCTCTATCATGCTGGAAGGGTTTTTTAGCCTCCAACTGAATTTTTTTTTTTTTTTTTAACACTAGCAAACTAAGAACTAAATGAGTTTTAGTTTCTACTGTAGTCCCTTTGGGGGTAAAACACAATTCACCAACCACAAAGACAAAGAAAGGAAAAGGGACTAGAGAAGAGGAAGGAAAGAAATCAGAAGCTGCAATGCAGCTGCAGCAAGACCAACGTGAGAAGTAGGTGGTTGGGAGGAGGCAAAATGTGCAGACAATAAATTTGTGCGAGGAAGTAACTTCCGGAGCTGAAAATACAGCAAGTTGTTAGATGACGTCATCTCCAATTGCCTGCAACAAGCCCTTCTGTGAGGCCCTGGCTAACTCCAGGCAGAAGGAGTTTTCTTCTTCCAAACTAAATCAGTGACTGTTTTAATAATAAATAGCCCCATGCTTCCAGGGAAATGGAAAAAAATGGGAGGGGGAAGGGGCATTCTTCCTGGCCCTGTGCAAATGTGATCAAACAAGCCTAACCCAAACCTGAACTCTACTGTTAAAAAGCAGTTGGAAGTTCAGAAAATGTAGCACTATTTCGTACCAATGACAGCTGACAGAAAACAGGACAGAAAGATGGAGGTAGGCCAAGTAAAAGGGTCACTGGTACAACCCAAAGGCTGTATTAAAACTGCAGCTGGTAAATAAGAGGAGAATATAATTGGGAAATAGTATTAGGAGAGCAGGAAATGATTAAACAATAAAAATAATTAGTCAGCCATGTCTAACCACATGCTTTGGGGAGGTTTAAATAATAAACAGCTTACATTTCACTCCTAAAGTGCATGAACCAGTGCTGAATGCTAATCTTGGCAACACCAACACCAGCAGGTGGCTACAGCAGTGACAGTCTGGCAAGGTCACTACGGGAAAGCCCAAGCAGACACACACAGCTCCCCACTGCCTGTTCCTCCTCCATGGTTTCTGTCTTAGGCCGTTTTCTCCAAAGCCTGCTTTCATAAATACCTTCATTGTGGCTTCCCACTGCCTCCCAGTCACCTCTTCAACTGACAGTATCTCCCATACCCAGCTCTGTTTCTAATGACATCTGTGATCTTTAACTCAGGAAGGAAAAACATGAGCTAGGGGTAAACCTAAATTTGTGAGCAGCAGACCAAGGTTCATCCTGCCAGTTGCTTGTGTTCAATTAAAGAACAAAAAAAATCTTTACTGAAAAAGTCTTAACAAGCCAGGTGTCCTTCACCTGAAAAAGGAGGCTTGCATGCCAGTAATCATGTTTTAATTGCCCTGTAATTCAAGTCCCAAAGAGCAATAGTGTTTAGTATACTTTTCATTTTCTTTCTTTTCTTTTTCTTCCTAATTGACACTTTAAAATGAATTTTCTTACATGTTTGTTAGAGAACTGAGTAGGCAAGATCTCAGAGTCTAGTTTTCCAGCACAGGTCACATTATCTACAGTTGAATAATTCCAATCTTGCAGATTCTATGTTTAATGTTTAAATTACAACAGACCACAGGCTTCTAGAAGATAATTCTCTTTTTCATTGATACCTTCCTCAAACAAAAGTTTAGCTCAATAAAATTTGCTTTTTGGACAACTTGGTAACATTCAGACCAAATTATAACAGCAATAGCTCTTAAACTATGGCCTATAAACCTCAACAGAGAACCACATATTTTTGTTACTGCACTGCCCAGAGGAAAGAGTCTAAAATAACTGCTAAAATACCCAAAAAGCTACAGGATAAAAATAACAAGAAAACCTAGCAGTGTACTGTGCTGTATTACCAGAAGTTTAGGTAGGAGGTCAAGGGAAATAATTAATCCCTTTTACTTGGCACTCACTACACCACAGAGCCCTATGCCTGGTTGTGGTCCCCAATACAAGCAGGCATTGATCAGCTGGCAGGGAGGACCAGCAGCAGGGCTGGGCAGACTTTGACCTGACCCAAGAAAAAAGCATTTTCTCCAGCAAGACAGGAGAGCATTGGAACAGGGACTCCGAGGGGCTGTTGGACCTCTGTCCTCAGAGGTCTGCAAGGCTGACCACACAAATCCCCAAGCAAGCTGGACTGAACTCAGTACCAGCCCTGCTCCAGGCAGGAAGCTGCACTAGCTGAATTCCCAAGACTTACCTGAACATTTCTATTATTCTACAGAAAAAAGGTGGAAAGCAACCTCAAAATATCATAAATAATTTTTTTCACAGATTATAAAATCAGAAGAGATTACAGTGAAACAATCTGTCTTCCTAACACATACAAAACACAAACTCTTCTTTAATGAATTATCCATTTACTTTAAGAAATCAAAATTGTCTTTAAAGTATTTCCAATCACCACAATCACTGATGTGTTATTTTACGGGTACTTGTCTTTACAATTTGCACCCTAAGACAAGAATTAGTCTGGTCTCTGAAAACAGTTATATCTTTACCTCCCCTGTAACACTACCCCCTCCAACCAAGTCACCTTCATACTATTTCTTAAATAAGAACGGAAGTCCTTCAATTTTTCCACTATGTTCCCTAAGTTTTTAGTCATACTTATAGTTCTTTACTAAAACTGTCCCAGTTTTTCAAAATTCATCTTCAGGATTTCAATGAAAATATAGGAAATACAAAACAGATTAAAGTTCTCCAATCCTTTGCTGAACCAAAAAGTATTTTAAAGTCAAAGATATCACTAAGTGCTGCTTTCAGACTTAGAATGCATTTGCCTGTGAGAAAGGTATTTGTATCTTTTTTTAAGTGCTATAAACTCTGGAAAACTTATTTGATTGAGGCCAAAGTCCAATTTCCCTTACACGTGAGTAAAAAATCCTGTCCGTGCCAATAGGAGCAGCAACTGTACAAATCTGCATGCCAACATATTGTTTGTGGAACAGTTTGCTGAAGAATGTTTTTTTGCTCGGCTTGATGTGCTATAAAATTCAAAAAATAACTCTACTTTCACAAGCAGCATAAGCTTTTACTTCATATAATAGTAAATCATACAAAATACCAATCTTTAAATACAACCAAGATAGTTTTTTCCTACAAAACTCGTTGCCAGTTCTCCCTGATTTATGGTTTTACTTCAATGTATTTATGCTTTCTCTTAAATGCAGAGTTGTTGCTAAGCTAAAAAAAAATAAAAACCGAAACACAACAGCACCATCAGCACACAAAAAATCCCCCAACCAACCTTGCCTGAAGGTGGGATGAATCCTTAGAATGTACTTATGCTCATGGAAATTTTACCATAAATTAATTATTGCACCACAGCAGCCCTCAAAGAAAATTTCCAGCAGAAAGCAAACACCTTCTCTTTCTCAAAATAGTCACAGAAGAGATGTAGGACCTGTTACTTTTAAGATGAATCTTTCTCAATATTCATTCCTCCCTCTTGAGTATTTATTTATTTCATACATTTGCCTTGCCCTGCCCATCTTTTGTGTCTAATAGCAGCACTCCAGTTCCTAGAATTTCCTCAGCAAGAACTCTTTTTCATGATACAAAGTTTAAAGAATTGTTTTCTCTATTGCCTTGTTTCAGTTAAACCTTTCTGAGCAGACATCCTGAAATCTAAACATTCACTGCAATCAATTAAATTTATTTGAACTAATATAATTGTTCTTTTTTACCAGTATTGCATTTTTTATGATCATGGGATTTTTTGTCTTGCTCAAAACTAAAGGGGAAATAAGTTAACAAGTCAGAAATAACAGGAAGTAACTACAGCAAGATGAATACCACTGTGTACAGAATGAACATAAATTGACTGAACAGGCACCTCCTTCAGTGAGAACAACCCTAGGTGTGAGCTGTGAGAGGGAGACCCTAAATTCAACCCCCAGGCAAGGGACACACTGGGGCAGATACACCCAGGCCCCATTTCCTGCGACAGCTCCCATAACCCAGCGCACAGCACCAGCCAGCAGCACAGGGGATACAAGGAGCCTGAAGATGGATACAGCAGCATGTTAAAAATCTTTATGCATGCAATTAAGAGAACAGGCTCTCTGATTAAGCATCTAATTGATGGTTTATGTTTCCCCATATAAGTAATAAATTTAAACAGCTGGACAGGCAAAGACCCACAAAAGAAAAATATCTAACTCACTGCTAAGACAAGAACAGTTTTAGCTTTGCTATAAAGCTTGCTAACTTTATCTCCTGTCCAAAACTTCAAATTCCTGCTATTTGCTTTTCCAAAAATGCTTAGCGTTGTCCTGTCAACCAACAAGACTTAACCCAAGAACAAACAGGTACTAGAAACAAGTCAAACTCACCTTTCCTTGTGACCTATACAACAAAATCTCAACTACACAACTTTTATAACCATTTTCTTTCATAAATTCATTACATTAGTTTCCTACAAAATCATGTTTGAATTTTATATGAATGCCACTGTTCATTGAATCTGCTGCATGTTCTGACACTTATCACTGTATTTTACCTGATATTCTTTTCCTTGATTCTTTACAAATCTTAAGGAATCACAAATAAAACTACTTTTACAGGAATCCCTGGATTCAAAGGCAAATAGGGGGTTGGAATGTTAAAAAAGGTAAAGAGCACAAAACGTACGCTGTTCTGACTTGTTACAGCAAACCAATAATTTTTAGTAATAAATATTTTCATATATATGTATATATCATATATAAAAATATATATAACAGTTATATATATATTTATTTTAGAAAATAGAAAAACTTGAGAAGATTTGCCATTTTTAAATTTAAAAGAAAAAAAGAAAGATTCAAAAAGATTTAATTCTGGCTTTAATTTCTGAACATAAACTAAGAAGCTAACATAACAGTTTGCAATGGCTCCCCAGACAGGACTCATGGTCTGCAAAAACAGGAAGAATTTCTCCTGTCAGCTTCAACCCCTCCCCCCGCACTGTAAAACACACCACTTTATAACCTGCAGAATTAAATCAAACACACAAATCCCAGGTTTCCTCTGAAATGAAAGAGGTTAAAATGAAGAGGTAAGACATAGGGTTTTTTCTGCTTTACAGCAGCTTGACACCACAAGCGAACCAAGTATAGATGTGGAGTTGTGATTGCATCCCTGTAAAAACACAAGCATTGCAGATTATGTTTAGGGTATCGTTAATCTCTCACACCCACCAATTTCCTACTGACAGCTGGAGGTCAGCAGCGAAGTCCTGGTGCAAAAGTTCACTTAAAATCAGCAGGAACAGACAAGCTTTCAAAATAATGCCGAAAATAATGAAAACAGACCTAAGCAGTAAATTTTTAAAAAATGAACGTGATAACTTTTTAGCTTAGTAAAGACCAATAGCAAGGCTTTCACATGAAAATAATGTTCAGAACTTCATCTCAAAAACATAGAGTTTAAAGACTCATGACCCACTGCATTTTTAAACAAATTTCCTATTTCATTACTTCTGTTGTTTAAAGTAGGAAATGGACACTTTGCAGGCTGGAGAAATTGAAATTGTTAAAAACTGCAAATCAGTAATTCTTGCTTGGAGCACATTACATGTTAAGCAAAATGGTTTTATGCAAATACTCAGAATTTGTTGTTCTTAAAAGGAAATAAAATAAACTCAACATGTTCTATGATTTGAGCACATGCCAAAGAAAGGGTATGAGAAAACTGGAAAGGGAGAGAAGCCAAAAATAAAATATATCTACAGTAATACATTCCAGTTAAATTAGTACCAATAATTCTTACAGAGTTTCCAGCTAGTGCAACACAAGATAACATCTAATCTTTTTAAACTCCTTTTTACTCTACTTTATACAGATTTTCTTTCACCATTCCCTCCCTCTTCCTTCTCTCCCAGTTTCTCTATGGTATCTACAGAGCAAAAACAAATGCTGACCTACAGAGGGGAAAAAACCTCTTAATTAAAGTGTGATTTAACCTCACAAGATTCTGTGAAGAGATAAAAAGATTCCAAAAAGTTTATCAGTATTACTGAATGACTGACTGGGAGATAGCAGAAGAAAAACAAATTAATCAAACCTCAGGAAAAGAAATGAAGGATTTCCAGGGATTTTTTAAATTATTCACATTCTTGTTACAGAAGGTCTATCTAGTGTTAAGTAAGGCCCCAAATAACAATTTCCTTGGACTGTTGATAGTAACACAGAACTGTTTTTAATCAGCTCAGCCAATCACAAAGAAAACAGTCAGCTCTTTCTGGGCATGGGCTGCTTGGCCACTCTGTCTCAAAGGTATGAGCACAGGGCACAAAAGCAAATACTTTTAAACAAAACTGTTTTGGAGACTCTCAGCAGCAGCAGATCACTGTTTCAATGTATTCTGTTGGCAATCACTACCACTCCAAAGCGAAATAGGACACTACGGACAGAACAGTTAATAAAAACTACAAAGAGCAGGACAGGGCACGGAAAAAATTCAGAGTTGAAAATATGTCCAGTATTCATTGGCCTTGGACATATACTCAGTGTATTTTGAGAGTGAGAAGGCTGGAAGGAGAAAAAAATTGTCATATAAGGTCACTCCCTTCAGTTGACATCTTGGGGTTGTCCCAATCCCAGTGGAAATTCATCCAGTATTTGACCCATTCTCCTCAAGCTCTACCTTCTAGCCCTTCTCAAGTTAAGAGCCCTTCAACCACACCCTACCTTCACATCCCAAACCCAGCTTACAGCAGCTCAGCAAGAAGCAGCTCCAGAGGCTTCCCAAGAAGCCCCTTGGAAAAGCTGGCCTTCCCTCTCCAATTTGTATTCTGTTCCCAGTTTGAGACAGCCCATTCCACAACACGAGCTCTTTGACAAGCTACTCAAATCATGTTATTTCATCTATTTCAAAAGACTTAAGCAGCCTGATACTTTTTTTCTAGTCTGTCACACTAATAGCTATTGTAGTGTTTGCATGTTTAGAACTAATTTTCTCTTTAGACTCGCAATGTTTTAATGTTACATTTAGTATAGGATTACACTATTTACAAAACACCTGAAGCAATATGTTAAAAAAAAAGCTAATTTGACAAATCAATCCAACTCAAACAGGGAATTACTGCAGCTTTTCACATGGCGTGACTAACTTCCAAATTCCCCTGTATTCAGCATCAGCAGACTACCACTTCCAACAGAAGTAGTGTATGGAGTTAGACTTGTCAACATACAATGACATTTGCTTTTTTTCCTCCCCTTTAGACCCTCTAATGACAGACTATTAAGTCATATTAAAAACAGGCTTTAAATCCAGTTAGGAATTATTCATTTAATCACTTAGAAAACAGATGAATGCTATTAAGAGTGTACCTACATCCATAATGGGGGTCCCACAAGGGGTCCCAAGGAACAGCAGTTTCAGAAATCAATGTGAACCTTCTCTGGAAATGGAGACAAACCATACTAAAAGTTTGACTGAACATCATTTCAACACATCCCTGTTGACTGAGAGGCCAGTTTCTGGCAGGACATCAGTCCTGGATGATGAACCGTGCCAGATACTACAGACAGACATTAATGAGATATTTCACCTACCAAAAAAAGAAATAAACTATTGCCAAGTCCAGTTTAAACCTACTATTGTCTGGCATTAAGCTCAAACATCCAAATTGCCAACAATTGACATCAGAACACTTTTGCTAGTTCCTCAGTTCATTGCTCATGAGGAATGAATAACAGACACTGAAGAGCTTAAAAGGAAAAACATATCATTGAAGGAACAACATGGAGCCCATATAAATTCCTTCACCTAGAACAAATTATGCTGTACTACCAGACAGTCCATACTGTTTCAGTCTTTCACCAAAGCTGGAGCAGTCTGGATTGCGATGACAAGTACTGGCCCAAATTCATGAGACCTGTTTAATTCTTGCCTTTAATGCCATGAACACTGTTTGTTCCTGCTTCTTAGACAGACTGTCTTTAGGAGAAGGTTTTAACAGCATACACTTACTTTATCAAAAAAGATTCAATCTGGAGTGGAGGTCATCAGATTACAAGAAACACTATGACACATAATATTTTATTTCCTTACCAAAGGAAATGGAAACATGCCCTTTTTTGTCCCAAGATGTGGAGGGGAGAGGGCAGGAAGGGGAAGTAAGATGTTTGACCTAAGTATACTGCTGTAATCTTTGCCACAGAAAAGCTGTATGTGACTAAATATAGCAAATCATTACCATTCTAAGTCTCTACCTTCACACTTTTCCTGCTGCAGGAGCTAACAACCTTAGTTCCCCAGGAACAATGTGGCTCCAGAAAAGAGTCACTTCATTTACAGAGGGTTTCTAAGTGTGGCTCAAATGGAAACAAATACTTTAGCTGCTCTAAAAACAAGCAGATCTGAGGAACACGGCACTGAAAAATTTTCTCCAAGGCTTCCAGCCGTTGCACCAGAGGTATGCTAGGCATGGATGTTATCTTGCCAGGTAAATGTCAGCATTCAAGCCAGCTCACCTAAGCAGCATCTGAAGTTTATTCTATACTAGCAGAGTATTTATTATTCTCCCTCTGGGAGCTGAATTACACACTTATTATTCCCCCTCTGGTAGCTTGAGTTACACACAAGCATTCAGACACAGAAGATGTATTAAGTGTTTGCTTAAGCCAAGGAAGTCCAAATGAGTGTGTCCTGGATGCTAGTGCTGAGCAGACAGGACAGAGTAATTAATCCACTGTTTGTGCCATTTGAATCCAAGACAGATTTGCAGAATAGTCCAATGTTCAGAAGCAGTCTGAATTTTAACATTTTATCTGTCAGCATTATAACAGGACTGGAGTTTTACAAGGGGTTTTGGTGGGTTTTTTATGGTTAATGATGAAAAACAGAATACAAAATTATACTACTATGCAGATGACAAAATCATTTTTACTTAAGTTTTCAGCCTACAAAGTGAACATTTCAGAAACAGATTTGCCAAAAGTGGTCCTTGAAATAATTTTTAATAACTAAAGTTTAACTACAATCAAGTCTCAATTATTCACGGAGCCGTGCAGGAAGAGAGGAAGGTATCTGCAGTCATTCAGGATCTATCAGAGCTTGCTGCTTTACCTTAGCACTGCCCTTTGCTCACCTAGGCTGGCCCCACGTGCACTGATAGAATAGGCCAGAGTGTAATGGGTGCTGCTCAAGAAGTCTTTACATTCATGAAGCAGCTACATGGCTGGTTCTGTGCCTAAGCTCGCAAATCCTTCTGAAACTCAGAGATCTGGAGACCACTGAGCAATTGCAACCAAATAGTTCTGCAAGATCCATCTCAGGCCTGACTTTAACAACACAG
Organism: Erpornis zantholeuca; assembly: GCA_013400515.1. Lineage (NCBI taxonomy): Eukaryota > Metazoa > Chordata > Aves > Passeriformes > Timaliidae > Erpornis > Erpornis zantholeuca. The sequence goes on along the minus strand of VZTN01024882.1, from coordinate 2,478 downwards.
AGAGAAAATAAACCCAGTCTCTACAGACTCAGCCAGATGCTGCAACACGTTCTGCAGCATCTCCAGAATTGCAGGTATATATTTCACATGGGATCTTCCAAAATTCTTACTCTGTCTGCCTGTGTTATCCCAGAAAAGGGATTGTCAACAATAAAGCTGTAGCTGCTTTCCTGCTCATCTTGTGCAAGACTTCAATTACCACACGAGAAAGCTGAACCAATTTTTTCCAGCACTCAAATGCTGCAGCCTGAACCTTAAACTTGGTTGCTGAATACTTCTGCAGACACAGTAGAGTTTTTCAGAATCCTGGTTAGTTTATAACCTGGACTGACTGACTGCAGATGTATGAAACTGTAGTCACTGATTCTCAATAAACCTCCTTACTCTGTACACAAGTGCAGAATTCTCCTTGCCAAACTTTTGCCATCTCAAGCGGATGAAATCTAGTTTAAGACAGTTATCTAGACTGTAATTCAGACACAGAATGGTGAATCACCCAACTGATTGGAAAGAAATTACTGGTATGAAATAGAAACACACATTTCAGACAGTTAGGAAAGCCCAAGTGTTGACATAACCACTTCTTTTATCCAGAAGTATAAGGATTATACCTGCATCTTATGTGCATACACATAATCACAAGGAGTGAAGGGCAGGAATGAGGGATAGATTTACTACAAGAATAATTAAGAACACCTTATAAGAGAGAAGATCTTTCTCACATAATAAACCAAGTAGTTTTCACAGTTCATTTAACTGAAGCAAATTTTACTCTGCAGCTACTTTTACAAACGGAGCAGACAGTTGATACACTGCCAGTCCCACATCATCTTTCTATAGCCCACAGAGGACATCCTTCTCCTTCACACAGGACAGCTTCACGATATGGCTACAGTTTAAATGGAAGCTTTCCCTTCATCCACTAGCTGGGTGACCTGGTCACAGAAGGACATCAAATAAGTTAACAGGACTTTCTCTTTGTGAACCCATGTTAGCCATGCCTGGTGATCATGCTGTTCCTTTAAATGCCTTTCAATATATACCCAGAATAACCTTCAGAATGTTTCAAGAACTCAGGTTAGATCAACAGGTCTGTAGCTTAATGTGTCTTCCCTCAGATCCTGTCTACACAGAGCAACACTGAGAGGGGTCCTATTGCATTATCCAGTGGCTCCTTCAGAACTCTGGCATGAATCCCATCAGGCCCCATGGACTTGTGAACATTCAGATTGTGCAGCTAGTTCCTTACAATTGCAGTGTCTGCAAATGGATTGTACTGATAATGTGATCCAAATCAAAGAGCTGAGCAGCCCAAGGCCTATTAGTGTTATTAAAGATGAAAAAACAACCTTTGCTCTTTCTACATCTGTGTAAGTCAGGTGACCACCTTCAACAAGTATCAATGTGTTTTCTTTAGACCTCCCCTTGCTATTAGTTTACTTTAAAAAGCCCTTCCCTGATGTCAGATACAGCACTGACCAGTTTCAACTCTAATTGAGTTTTTGGCCATTCATATCTTCTGCATATGCAAAGCATAGCTCTGTACTCTTCCTGTGAAGCCTGACCTCACTTCCAGAGATGACAGAGTTTCTTTTTCCTCTTGAGCTCCATAAGGAGCTTGCTGTTCAGCCAAACTGGTCTTCAGTCCACTTGCTTGACTTGCAACACACTGGAATGGCCTGCTCCTGTGCTTAGAAAAGGCAGTTCTTAAAACTGACTTTATTAATATTGAATTAACCAAACAGTTAAAAAAACTTCAGAAACTGGTTCTAAGATTAACACATCCTAGCAAGACAAACAGAAAACTCTCTGAATATATCAACAAAGTTATGACTGCCAGGGATATACCTTAGAGAGAGCACCAATCCTCCTAGAGTAAAATCCCAGCTTATCACAGGTTTTGCCATGAAAAATACTCCCAAGAGCTGCCTATCCTGAGCCACCTGCCATTCACAATGTTGCCACCATCACAGCATCTTCTAGATGGACTTCTGCATTCCCAGACATGAATGATCAGCTTCCCCTTCTTCTGATAACTGGTAAAGCAATCTGTTTTTGTGCAAGGTGTCCCTGCCCATGGCAGGGGTCTTGGAACTAGATGAGCTTTCAGCTCCAAAACGTTCTATGAGGTGGTTCTATAACTACAGCACAGTAGCAGCCCTCAAAGCATGCTGCAAATCATGTTCAAATGTTTATGGACGGTTACTATAGAAACATAAATCCTCAAACACTAGCTCTCACCAAGGCAGTTGCTGAAATACAATGGAATTTAACATATTTTGGTTTAGAAACAAAAAGCTTTCCCAGTAACTTCTACAACCTGGCTCTGTATTTCACAGCAATAATCACTCTAGAGGAGTGCAATGCCAAAATAATTTGTTTCCCTGCTAGCTCTCCTTACCAGATTACACCACAAAATACTCATGTAAGTGATCCAAAATCGAGAGTTTTTTCACTCCAATGCAAAGAATAGGCAAG
>VZTN01024880.1:34099-54357 GCA_013400515.1 Erpornis zantholeuca | reverse complement strand
GTGGTTTTTGGTTTTTTTTTTTTTGGTGGGGGAGTATACATTTGCATTATAGTAACAATGATTCTATGAATATAGCTTTTGTCATGCTGAATGCCACAAAGTGCCACATCACTTTATTGGTGTACTTTTTGTTAAGTACAGCAACCCTGAAGGAAAAATATGATTAATTATTATATTTGAGTGTTGAACTCGCCACACTTTAATATCCTTTACCACAAACATTACCACCCTCACACTGCACAGCTGCACATGCTTTATAAAGCAGGTACAGTATCTTGTATATTTAAGCCATAGTCATAGCTTCCTTCTCTGGGTTTCATAAAACTAAGATAACCCAGTCTTTAACCTCAATCAACCTTGCATCCATCCTTTAACAGCTTCTCCCACAGTGTTTTCCTCTGTTCTGCAGGCTGAAGCCTGTCACTCTCATCCCATGCTGAGGTGGGAGGGAGAACTTAACTTGAGTGCAGAGCTTGAGTGGAGCTGAAATTAATTTCTTTGCGTTTATAAATACATACACTTGTGCCCACCAAGATTGCCTCAGGAGGGCCCTTGCTTCTTTGTGTTTTAATAGAGCTTAAATTTACCCTAAAGTTTTATTGCTAACATGCATGTCCACATAGCACAATTCTCCTCTCTGGTTCTGTTTAAAGCTGGATCACGAAGGCCAGGGAAAGGTTTTGTGCTTCAATGCTTTTGCTCTTTCTTTCTGCTCTTCTCTGAAATGCACAGCAAGGAATTCAGTTATTATAACCATGGAGCAAACGTTTTCCTTATGCCAAAAGAGAGTGCTAACACAAAAAGCTGTTTGGTTACTGGCTGGAACCCTCTTTTACCAGAAGAGTGTTTCCCAGGAGCCTGTAGTATCATCAGCCCAGCTTTCTGTGCAGAATGGAACTGCTAGGGAAAAAATCACCTTTGCCTGAACACCTTTTAACCAGGCATCTGAGACCAAGTTTCATAGAGACACTCTGTGGGCTTCTGTCCCTCCAGCAGAGTGGGGGGCAGGTTCCAAGGCTCCTCCACAGCAAACACTGAGCTATTATATATATAATATATAGGATATACTATTTCTTCATGTGCGTTGCTAAGTCTAAAGACACTGGTCCCTAAAAGTGGGAGGTGAAGGTGTTCCTAGTTGAAGGAAGTCAAGATTGAAGGATAACAGGGTTGAAACATGCAGTGCTTTATTTTGGTGCTCTTAGCCACGGACATTATTACATCTTGATTGATCTGGGAAAAAATCATATCCCTGGAAGTGGTCAGGGCCAGGTTGTGTCCCTCAGCAGAGGGATTGATCTTTTAGGTCCCTTCCACCTTAGGCCATTCCATGATTCTAAAATATATGTAATTGTGGGGGTTGGAGATTTAAGGCTAGGATGGAGTAATCTCCAGACGGGAGCCTGGAGGCTGACTGTTCCATGTATCTATTGTGCTAATCCCAGAAATTAAATTGTTTTTAAACTAGTACTAGGTTTTCACCTGAATGACTGGTTTCACTGTTTTCTCTGCTGTGAAGTTGGAAGCCTGTTAAAATGTTGTCCACACTACATACATCATGAAAGGACTCTGGAGCAGTCAGTGTTGATTAATGCAAGGATTTATAGTTCCTCTCTGTCTTGACAATGAGAACAAGCACAGCCAGCGTTGTTATAGGTCATTCTTTTTTCTCTTTTACATTCACAGATGGGGTTTTTTTGGTTTTGTTTTTCTGTCTTCTTAAGGAAGTAGCCAGCTTGCCGAAGTATCAGGTTCCTGGATCTTATTGTGTGGATCTAGGTGGGAGTAATACCTATCTGGAGAAGGGTGTAGCTCCTCTTTTGCTTGGTTTTAATCTCTGAGAAAAGGCTATAAAACTTCCTCTCCCTCTCTGTGGATGTTTGGAAAGTGTTCCTATGTCTGCTTTATCATCATTTATTGCCAATCAGGCAGTAAGGGTTATATTTCCTGCATGCTGTGCTGCAGGTGACACAGAGCCCATGCCACTACTACCAGAAGTATCTGGTCAGCCAAACATATTGCAGAGGATTCTCTCTGCCCACTTGTTTGATACCAGCTTGGTGCTGTTAAGAAAGAAGTTACTATCAGTGTGTATACTTGAATAAGGTATCTGAGACTGTTCTTCCTGGAGCTGTGCTGTCATGCAAGAGCCAGAAATAAAACCACAGTGAATTGTGATCTTTGTCTGAGGAGTATAAGTCACGATACTGATCTAGGACCACGCACCACCCAGTGGGTTAGGTGGCAGTCCTGGAAAGGAGGGAGTCTGGGCATAGAGCCGAGACATAGATCCTGTGTCTGACAGCCCAACAGATGCTGTTACCTGATCTAAGAGAGGTCACCTGCTCCATCTCAGCTTTCCCATGTGAGAGTATTTACATGACTTGTGGGAGTGCTGTGAAGACTCATTCACTCATTTTTAACTCTCTGCACAATCCAATATGCTAATGACTCATAAAATATGGAAGAGCTAAGTAAAATACTTCTAAGGAGTGTCACTTCTTTTAAATTACCTTTATTTAAAAACATCTGATAGCAATTAGAAAACTCTTGTTTTTGACATACTACAAAATGTAATGACCCCAAAAATGAAATAGCAGAATTGAAAATAAATTACCCTGATTATATTCTTCAGGTCACTTATTAATGTCATGCACTGAATAGACCTGCTTATATAGATGGTAGATTTATTAGAATACATCTGACTGGTGTGGGATTATCAACAGTTCCTGCCCCGTGGCAGATGAATGGTGAGAACACAGATGTGGGATGCTTCAGAAAATAACCTCTAGTGTGGTCTGTGAGTGACCCGGGTTTGTTTTGGTTTGTTTTTATGGGATTGGTTGATGGCTGGGAGTGCTGAAACAGAAATGAAGCTTTTTCCCATCTGCAAATGGGATTTTGTGAACAGATGTAACCATCAATTCAAGCTTTTTATCCTCACTTTCCTCTTTCCTTGACCTCTCTTGTTGGGAGAGGACTCTTATAACACAGTGAAGTGAAGAAAAACAATCCACTTGTTTTCATATGGCTGTTGCTGTCACTCGTGCTCCTTGGCTCAGTCTTTGTATTAGTGAGTCTAAATAACTAATCTCAAGTGTATTAATTAACAGGTAGTCTGTCACTGGGCAATTACTTTAAAGGATCAGGTAAAGCACGACAGCTCAGCATTATGTCTGAGAGATCATATGGAATATTTCTGTTCTAGTTTTTTTTGTCACTTGTTGCCTTATTTTCCATTGTCTTATTCATAAGATTTCAATGTATTTCCACTTGCAAAGTCACATTAGTAGAATGTCTTTTTGCCAGCTCCTGCTGCTTTGGGTAGGCTGCTTCATAGAGAACAGGTGTTTGATGGGTTTCCCACCAAGGAAAACACCCCAGTTCGGTTCCACCAAAGACATGTGGGTGAGAATTCCCTGACATAAAAGCTGACTTTATTCCTGGGGAGCTTTCTAGCTGAAGGTTCATTGGAAAAAGGGCATTTGCCTCTTGGGCAGTTAATTTCCCTGTATGGAGTAGGGGTGGGTGGTAGAAAAAGATGATAATCCTAGATCTACTGGACCTCTGTTGGTTAAAACTAGAGCTTTTAAAGGGAGGGGTTTTTTGACAAGGCACACTTAGGATTAATTTTTTAATGCATTCTTACTCTGGTAATGTTTGAACAGTGCATGTGTTCATATTTAGAGCAAACAGCTTGCATCTAATGTGTGCCAGCGGTTTATGCAGGAAGACAAGAAGTGGTAGCCAGCAGCCAGCAAGCCCTTCGGAGGATCTCTGAGCCTGCTGACAGGCACACTTACTCTGCATGTAATTTGAAGAAAGGCATTATGCCCCCAGTGGCTTGGCTTTGAGTGAAAGATGGAGTTTTGCGCTCTCATTTTGCACTGAGGACGAGCTCACAGATAAATAGGTCACTGTCCACGGAACTATTTTGCTCTAAATCGATTAGAAGCAACATGACCTTAAGCCTGATCTCCTTGCTTTACAAAGATATTGCTGAATTGTGGCTGCTTCTGAAGAAATGCACAGGTGTGTCTAGTATTTCAAATTTTCTTAGTTGTTTATTTGCAGGTCAGGTAGGAACTTTGCCAGATAATGTTATCCTACTGAGAAAATGGGATGTGTTTTAGTACAAAGGCAAAAGTTGTATTCTGCTTGTGTGCATTCATGTATAAATATAATTTATTGGTGGGTGTGTGTGTGTTCTGTCCTTGTGTAAATTTTCAGTGTATCATTTTATTTGCAGATGTGTCTCTCAGTACACCAGATGTATCCACAAAATCTATTCCTGTATTTTTACATGGAAGGTACTTTTCTCAGGATTCATTCATGCAGTGATTATGGTGATTGGAACAGCATCTAAAGCTTACAAGGAGAATCTGCTGTTGCAGAGGGCTGTCCTGCTGTTTCTGTTTTACAGGGTGTTTTAATTTTCAATTCACTGCATTTTGTGTGAATATCAGATACATAATTTCTCCTGATCTCTACTGGACAGAGAAAAAGCAATTTTTCTTTCACAGGATACAATTTGGCATCCCCTAGTTGTTAGTATAGGAGGGTTAATCTAAAATGAATTATTTCTTTAATTCCTTCAGTCAGAGCTTTCTATAGAAATGTTGTTTCTGTTAAGATGTAATGAAATAGTAGAGATATTATTTGCTGTTAATAGTGCAGCTACATTCCATTGCAAAATGAAAGCATGTTTTGTGGAACAGGGACAAGCAAAAATTGCGTCCTTATTCTGGTGCCTGAATCTACATTCCCAGTTCTGTTTTCTGCTTTTGGTATGCGTGACTATTGCAGAGGAGACAGGGAGCACCGAGCCCATGGAATGGTGTCTAATCTTCCAATACTGTTGCTTTTGAAATGTCAGATTTAAATAAAACAGGTATGTAAAGGGTGGGTCTTCTAACTAAAGAGTGGATCTTCTTACTAATCTTTAATTAGTATTACTAATTATCAACACATGAGTCTGAGTGCTTTGCTTCTCAAGTAGTGCTTGAAGCTACCGGGGTAATACTAAAAGGCATGCTGCTTAGGAAGAATGAATGAAAGGTTTAAGCAAGGTGAAGATAACCAGATGGAAAGGGTGGAGGGATAAATCAGCCTGAGTAACTTTTGTTCTTTATGTGCATCCTCATCTGCATCCCTGAGAGGGGAGGGGTGGATTTAGGAAACAGCTGTTTATTTTAGGAGACAGTGAATGTAGAACCAGAACCAGAACATGTTTTGTGTCAAATCATGGTGGTGCATATGTAGCTATGCCAGGACTACTTGCGTAGATTGCCAAATTTAAAATACAAATGTTTTCATTTGTATTTGACTACTGAGAAATAAGTGAGCAGGGCTTTTGTTATCAAATGCCAAGGCTTGATTCTCATCTGTTGACTGCCACCACTTCTTGTGGTCATGATCAGTGTGCCAGAGATCACTCCTTTCTGAAGAGCTGTTGGAACATTCTGCTCAAAGTGGGCAGAAGGGTTGTCCCTTTCCCTGGCACTGTTCTTTCCTCTTCCTCCTGAGCTTCGTATGGAATATTTTTTGTGCCTACAGCCATCAGAGGGGAGAAAATGTAAGTGAAGGAAAGGTCTCACAAAGGCTGTACTATTGTACTAAATGATTCTGTAGCTGCCTATGGGAGATACTAAACTCTGTCCATGTCCTGCCTCTGAAGTAGTTCACATTCGCAGTGCTTTAGAGAGGGATTTTGGGTTTCGTCTTTTAAATGGCATTAGACAGTAAGCCACAGTGCTTCAAGAGCTCTTCATTAACAACCCTGTCATCTGTGTTAAGGTGGGGCAGGCATCTGGGTTATTAATTCAGCAACCTCTTCTAGGGTTGTCATCTGTAATCGGAGTCCCAAATACTGGGAATTTTACTAGTAACTGCAAGTAAATGTTTTAGCTGAAAACTAGTACACTGCCCTAAATAGACCTCTTATTGAACACTTAGCCCTTCTTTTTCTCTCACACTCACACACACTCCCTTTCATAACAATAGTTTATAGCTGTAAAGTTAGATGAAAAACTGTACTTGTGTAAGAGTACCATAAAATAATATATAGTCTGTTAGAAATTATTCTTGCCATCCTCCATGTTGTTGAAATTATAAAAGTCAAGAAAGACCTTACTACAGGGCCTGCAGTGACAGGACAAGGAGCACCAGCTTTAAATTGAAAGTGGGTAGGCTTAGATTGGGCATACAGACGAAATTTTTTTTACAATGAGGATGATGAGATACTGGAAAAGGTTGCCCAGAGGAGCTGTGGATGCCCCACCCTGGAAGTGTTCAAGGCCAGGTTGGATGGGGCCTTGAGCAACCTGGTCCAGTAGAAGGTGTCCCTGCCTACAGCCATGTGGCTGGAACCAGATGATTTTTGAAGAGCTCTTCCAACCCAACCCATTCTGTGCGACCTCACAATTGCTAGCACTGCTATCATTTATCTCCAGAACAGATGTTTCAATAAGCAATTAGATTTTACCACTTTGCTGCTTTAGAAGTGTTTGGGTTTTGTTTTTTGAAAAGAGTAGAATCACTCATTGTTTAAAATCTTACCTTGTTTTCAAAATAACACAGAAATTAGAATTTTGTGTAGTAGAATTGCCAGGTGTTGTGGTTTAATGCTGGCCCAATGCCAGGCACCCAGGAGCACTGCTCACTCACTCTCCACTGCCACAGCTGGACAGAGGAGGGAAAAGGAAAAAAATTAAAAAAGGCTTCATGAGTGAGATAAGGACCAGGAGAAACACTTCAAAGGTGAAATAGGCTCAACTTAAGTTGCAAAATGAATTTATTTATTTATTAATACAATCAGAAGAGGATAATAAGAAGTAAAATAAGCCCTTAGAACACCTTTTCCCCCCAGGCCTTCCCACCAACAATGCAGGGAGACAGCACATGGGGGTTTGGCCAGTCCATCACTGAGATTTCCTTCTGCTTTCCTTCTCCAGGAGCATCGTCCTTCCCCTGTGAGGCCATGGTCCCACAGGAGACAGTTCTCTGCGAACCTCTCCAATGTGGCTCCACTCTCACAGGCAGCAGCTAACTCACACCTGCTGCAGCGTGAGCCCCTCCCACAGGCACACAGCCCTCCCAAAACTGCTGTGCCATGGGTCTCTCTTTCCACGGGGTGCAGTCCTCCAAGGACAGGCTGCTCCAGCCTGGAAGCAGGGCCCTTCTCTCCACCAGGTCTCCTGTGGATCACAGCATCCTCCAGGCATCATGCGCTCCGGCACGGGCACCTCCCCACGGGCTGAGGGTGGATCTCTGCATCCCCCATGGATCCCCATGGGCTGCAGGTGGATCTCTGCATCCCCTGTGGATCCCCAGGGGCTGTGGGTGGATCTCTGCATCCCCCGTGGATCCCCATGGGCTGTGGGTGGATCTCTGCATCCCCCGTGGATCCCCTTGGGCTGTGGGTGGATCTCTGCATCCTGCATGGACCCATGGGCTGCAGGGGCACAGCAGCTTCACCATGGTTTTTACCACAGCCTGCAGAGGCATCTTGGCCTGTAGCACCTCCTCCCCCTCCTTCTTCACTGACCTTGGTGCCTCCATGTTGTTTTCCCTCACATGTTCTCACCTGCTCCTCTTCTCTGACTAGACAACAAAATCTTGTGACTTTGTTTTGATTTTCTTTTTACATATGTCAGCACAGAGGCATTACCAACCTCTCTAATTGGCCCAGCCATGGCCAGCAGCATGTCCATCTTCAGAGCCATCAGCCATTGGCTCTGCTGGACAAGGTGGGAAGCTTCCAGTAGCTTCCTCACAGGAGCCATCTCAGTGGCCCCCCTGCTACCTAAAACCAGGCCGTGCCAAACCAATATACCAGGTATTCATTCCTGTGTGTGTTGACTTTTCAGTTAAAGCTTTGGGGCCTGCTTTGAGATACATATTTTTCTGAAGAGGAAGAGTTGAAAGCACATGGTTTCGGTGGAAACAAATCTTTGGCTTCATTCTCTGAAACATGTTCACTTCGGCTTATGTGTTTAAACTGAGTGATTGCATCATTAGTTTTTAAGGCTCACTGAAGATGAGTCCTTTAGCTTGCATGTGGCTCTTCTATTCAGAGCTGATCTTTCCATTTTCTGCATTTGGAAGACTTCCCCTTCTTTGTAAAGCTTTAGTATTTAGAAAGCAAAGTTCCTGTAATAATTTTCTCAGAGCATTAAATCTTACTAAAATGTGGTTGGCAAAATCTAATCGTTTTGTTATTCCATAGAGGCTTGCTTGCTAAAGTACTAAGTGAGTCACATCTGGGTCGATTCCCTTCTTATCACTTGAGTCCTTGCTAGGGCAACATCCTCTGCTGCTCAGTCTTTATCTACTATTTCTTCATTAAAAAAGCAAAAAAACCAAAAAAACCAAAAACCAAACAAACCAAAAAACCCCTTTACTTTTTGCAAAATCTTCTGCTTGTAGGTGATTAAGTACATCTAATACTTTAGAAGTATTTTTATTCTCTACACTCAGCATGATTTGCAGTATTAGGGAGTTAACAGTGCTGCAGTTTTGGCAGTTTTTAAGTGTGGTTCCTAGCAGTCTAAAACTATCCTGCAAGAACCAGAAAGTGTTTACCATCAGGTTTGGCTTCCTTCAGGACACCCAGGAAAGAAGAGAGCAATATTGTTGTTGAAATAGTAAGAGCATGCCATACACATGACCAAAATGTATACATTTGGGTAACAGGTACACCTGACACTGTTGCTGCTTTGTCTTTTTATCCCTTTTTGTGCTTAATAAATTTTAGGCTATGATATGGCTGTGTGGCATGATTATAAGTTCCCCTTACTTCTCAGTTTGGAAAGGGAGTAATTAATATGACTTGAAATAGCACAAAGAATGTGTCTTTCTCACCAAAACGGTCTAGGTGCACTAGAGCATGTACAGAGCAAAAGCATGGCAAAACAGATTAGATGCTATAATTGGTAACACTTTGAGATTTCTTGAGAAATTACAATGCACACCCTCCTCAGCTTTTGTCTACTTTAAATTTTCTTTGAGAACAAAGAAATACTAGACTTTGGATTTGATCCCAAATTTTTTTCTGGTTACAGATTAGCTAGTGTTTAGTCTCTCTTGTAAGCAATATCCAAACTTAAAGGTGATCCCTGGCAAGCTGTGGACTACAGAGTACTGTGTCAAGTAGGTGTGTCTGATGAAGCAGAGGAGGAAGAAATGAATGCATCTATTTTTTACATAAAGGGAGGGGATTGTATTTCCTCTCACATTTGTGCTTTGAGGTGTAGCTGCAGGTGAGGGGGGTAGTAGTGCTGCTGTGACCTTCCAAAAGCGTGTCCATGAAGAGCTGCTCAGTGGTGCCACACACANTGCTGGGGTATGGGGGCCAGCAGGGAAATAGAGAGGCAGTGGCTGAGGAACAAGGGTCAGTGGGGGAGCAGAGAAGGGAGAACATTCTGGAGCAGGGACAGTTGGGGTGGAAAGGGGCAGTGAGGCCAATGGATCAGCTGGGGAAGCAGAACTGGGGTACATTAACATAATGCAACAAAGGTCCCTGGGAGAAGCTTCTTTTTGTCACCCTCACCTGGGGGATGCCTCTTGGGGTCTTCCCTCCAGAGGGCTCCCATGGTCCCTTGGTTAATAGGCCCACAGGCCACCACACTGAGGTGGTGATATTTTGGCAAAACAAGACAAAGAACTTTGTTGCCTTTCACAAAAGGGGAGGTGGAAGAAGAAAGAGAAAAACAGGCAATACTGTTTAGTCTCCCTACCTGAAACCAAACCAAACCAAACATCATCCTTATAGTTTTGCAGGTAGTCGTGTGCCAAATCTCCAACTCTGTGATCTCAAAGAAGGAACAGGTGGATATTTTTTTCTTTAATTGTGATTGCAGAAAGCAGAAATTACTGAGTAAAGTAGGGGGTTCAGTAGGTTTCTGTATAACACAAAGATGCTGGGTTTTGTTCTTTAACCCATGACAAGTTCCTGCCTCTCATATTTGAATTCCGGAATTGTAGCCTTTGGGGATTAATTTACGTGTCCTCTTAGTAGTTGTGGTGGTCTTCAGGTATGGTCAGCAGAATTACCAAATTTCATTTCAGTGAAATAATTTAAATAGTACCAAAATTTATGAAATATGAGCAGTGCTGAAGAAATGTAATTTCTGGACTTGTGAAGGATCAGTTAGGATTTTCTGATGCACTAGACATTTAAAACACCACCCAAACAATAAGTCCCTGGTGTCCACTGTGCCTGGGCTTATAACACAGGGAATATTTTCCTGAGATTTTAGATTTTCTTGGGCAATATGACTTCCAAGTCTTGACTCGACTAGATCCTTACTTAACACTGAAGATGTATGGGATTCCATCCTAGCCTGTTGGAGCATTGGGTACATAGTAGTGCTGTTCTCTGCATATTGTGACAACAGGCCGGGCAGTCTTAAAAATTTACTGATGGTAGTGATGCTGCAGAAGTGGAACTTGTATAAAGCATGATTTCTTTTAAGAAAAGGTATCTCAATGTGAGAATCTGCTTTATGCACCTGGGCTTTTCAGAGGAAACAGTCTTTTCTGACTAGGAGGGGAAATGGGAGACAGAGCTTAGCTGTAGTCTGTAAAGCTATTACAAGTAAAATTCTCATGTAACTGTATAATTTAAAATGTTTATTGGACACTTGATGCCATATGAAGCTGTTGGAGCACTAGGTTGTTTTATATCTCTTTGTGCCAGCAACTGGGATTCTGGTAGAGGCAAAGAACTTGCATTTTCTGCTTGTTTAGGATATTTTAGCTCACCAGGAACAAACAAATTGCAAAAGCACTGCTTTACTCAGGTGATAATTTCCTTCCCAACTACTTTTTAACAGAGAACTGTGTTTGCATGAAAATTTTTGAATTTAATCACTTGCTTTTCCTGGTCTATCATTTTGATGATGGTGTAGTCAAATGAAATCGGAATTAACTCTTTCTAAATGTATTTTGAACTGGTGAGGTTTTAAATTTCAGTTTATGAACACTTGCATAAATTCCTGTCATCAGCCTGGTGTGGCTACAAATAACATGAGGACCTGAGGAGCCTCGTCTGCAGCTGTTGTGCTTGAGCATACCCAGCACTGAGCTTGCAGGCATTGTCACTAATCAGCAGTGATTTTTAAAATGCAGTTTTAAAGCTGGAAAGCTCACTTTGCATCTTGAGCAGCTCATTAGTTTTAGGTGGCTTAGAGCAGAAGAGGGCTTCTCTGCACCAGCTCTGCTGCTCTGGCCCTTCCTGCTTGGGGGGCTTCACAAAGGAGCTGACTGTTAGTAGTGGTGGTCCGGGGGCAAAGATGAAGAGGGAAGAATGAGGAAATGAAAGATTTGCCTTAGGGCTGAGAGAGATGAAGGGACTGCTCTGAAAGTCATTATCTTGCATTTATAATTACCAGATGGGAGGGTGGGTTAATGAAGAGATTTTTCAAATGAAGACCCCCTCCATAAAACGCATTCAAATCTTTGAGTGGGTAAGCTGTTCCAGAGGAAAAGCAAAAGAAAACTGCATAAGAAAAATACATTATTTCTTCAATTTAAGACATGGATTTCATAGAGAAGACATAGACAAGTTTTCATTAAAATCTTGCAGACTCGGCAAGAAAGAGGAGGAAATAAAATTATTTGTCATTTGATTTCTGATGTGCTACTGCGATCTGTGTGGAAAGGCTTAACTGTGTGCAGATACACAGTTGGCTTTCAAGTTGGTATAAAGTAATGGCCATAGAATTTCCTGGAGAACTACTCAAAGGGTGGAGTTATATCAGCTGGCTTGCTGGGAATTTATTAAACCCATTACAGGAAGCTCACAAGTCATGTCAGGAGACTTTCTTGTGTGTACTGTGGGTACAGTCAGTTCAGAGTCCAGTCCAGCATTGTCTTCTGCAAAAATGGGTTTGCTTCAGCATGTCAGGCAAACCCCAGATGGTGATGAGTTTTGGTTTGATCAGAAAAGAAAGAGGAGCTTTTTATCAATAATGGAAATTCTTGACTGCAGTGACATTGATTGTTTTCTCAGATCCCAGGTTCTTCAAGGCTTGCTGGAACCAGGTAATTCAAGCACGAGTTATCTTTGTGCCCTCGTGCTTAAATCTCTCATCCTGCTTCATCTGCAGTCAGGTGCCTCTGATGGGATGGGGTCAGGTCCCTCAAAGCCATCATCCTTTATCATTGAGACAGGACTATCAAAGCAAGATTTAAATTGGATTAGAAGATGATGTATCTGTAAGACTGTGGTTCACATTTTTAGTGAGAAAATGTGTCTTTTTTGTGTAAGAGCCATATATTTAACTGATTCCTTTATGTTAGTAAGATGACACTTCTGCCCTCTCTTACACTCATAATTTGAAAACTAGATAATGTGGGGATTTTTTTAAAGAACCTCCAGTTGTCAGCTTAGAAAAAAAGCTTTGCACATTCCCAGCTATTTTATGTGTTGGGATTTTTAAAAATAGTAAAAAAAAAGCAGTACTAACTTTAGAGAACCTTGTTATACTGTTCGTTATCACCTACAATATCAGATGCACTATAATTCCCAGGGGCTTTCTTTTAAGCTTCTTAAATGAGCTCCTCAAGAAAGACAGGATATTCAAGCATGTTTTGATGCAAGCAACATTTTTCAGCAATGAATTTTGGATACAGTAAAACAGACAGACTCTTAGGTCTCCGCTTTGAAAATATGTGTGTAAAGCAGAAAAGCCCGAACAGGGAAAATAATGGTCTGTGAATCTTAAACTATTCAAGTAGAAGTGGAATTTGATCCTATGAAAATTCCTTAGAAAACAGTGCACGGATTTTCAGTAATTCTGTATTTTAATGTGCACTTAATTAGCTTTACAAAAATGGAAATGGTCCCTAAGGAATGTAGCAGGTGGCAGGTTCTCTATTTAAAGAATATTTTCAAGAAAATACTTTCCCCAAAGGCCATGAGAGTAAGGAGTATGTGCTCTCACAGTCTACTTAGCATGTGTGCCTTTTGTTGCCTTATCCTTTTAAAGAAATAGCATATTCAAGTAATGATGGACAATCTTAAAGTGAAATCAGATTGAACCCCAAACAAACTGTGATAAGCTCTCTTTTCCAGAGGGATGCTAAATGGTGCAGAGCAATGAGTTTTACAATTGCATCTCCTGTGAAGGAAAACAAGATATTGAAGAGGGATTTCTGGCTAAATCTATGGGTGGTGATACTGAGTTCAAGTGTATCCTGTTGAGCTGCTGGATGTGACCTGTTTGGCAATTCCAAGAGTTGCATTTCCTTGAGCTTTTTTTGTGCTGCTATTTTTTATCTCGGTTGTTTCAAATCAGCTCTGATCTTAGTGCATACTTGGCTTTTAGAAGTATGTCTTGAAACCGAATTAGCAAGAGCAAGATGAGATGTGCTTTGGTGGAGGGAAGTGCAGCAGGAAGGGCAGTTTGGTGTCTCAGTGGACACGTGCTGCTCCTCCAGTTGCAAATAGATGGGCTCTTAAATTTGACTTAAAACTGAGTTTAAAACCAGGGGTAGGAAGAGACTGTCTTTTCAGTGAAGGAGTATTTGACCAGTGTTGTGGGGCTGGCCTGTGTGCGTGGCAACAGCTGCTGCTCCTATCAGAGGGAACACTAGAGCAATCACATCTAGACTTGGGTATTCACATGGTACATGTCCGAATCTTAGTGGGATTGATCACAGGGTTACATGGGGAAATAATGATCCTTATGTAATGTTACCTAAAGAATTTCTCTTCCTTGGGAATGTCCTGCTTCCTTCAGTGTTGTGCGTCGTGTATTTACATACATATGCAAAATTCAACTATTTTACTATATGCTTAGGGTGTAATGCTGTGCAGTAATGAAAATTATGTCTGCCTGTGACTTTAGGCAGGATAACATTTTTTAGACTGATATTTTCCCTTTTTCCATGTCCCACCAAAAAACAGGCAATGATCCTGTAATTACGAGTTTATATTCAGGTTAATAGGTCCACCTGCATGTGTTGGTTTGCAGAATCAGAGCTGTTTAGTTTTTTAAACACTGCTTCAGGAGGGCTCCTTGTATTATAAGGCACAGGCAGCAAAAATAAACTCTAAAATCCTTTTATCTTTGGGGAAGTGGGGTATTCCTCTTCTGGAAATTACTTGGCCATCTGAGATTGGAGTTTTGAAAGATCTGTGTTCAGTGTTCTGTTGAAAACATCAAAATGGTGACATAACTGAAGGTCTGGGTGAAATACGACTTGACAGTTAAAAGTGTCCACTTACAGATTTGATGGTGTGGTATGCAGAGGTCTTCTGATCAGGCAGCAGTTCTCCGGATGCAGGAAAATAGCTCTGATCAGTGTGTGACCTTGAAAGTGGTCATGGGTCTTCCTCTGCCCAACGGGACAACAGAGAACAGAGAAGTTCTGTTTCACAGTATAAGTTCTTGCTTATCTGGCAGAAGTAACTGAAAGTGGCTTTTTTGCTATTCTCAAATAATTGCAGTTCTCAGAATTTTACATCTGTGAGAATTGCTCATAGAAGTGAGTGTCTGTCTGCTCAGGATCTAGCATTTGAAAGACCTCAGTGACAGCAAGTCCTTGAGGACCAGAGCTCTACTTCAGCTTGTACTTCAGTGCAGGTGACACTTATCCTTACATTAGTTTCAGATTTTTACTTACCTTTCCTGTGCACATTCACAGCTCTGAGTGTCAAAACCTATCTTAATGGCATTTCAATGTACATTGAAACCCAAAACTTCAATGTCAGCACAATGTCAGATTAAAAGAAATGTTCATAACCAAATAAAGAAAAAGCTGTGTTATCTCTTCTCTACTTTTCAATGAGGCTAATACATGGAATAATCATTTTTTAGGAATTGCAAAAGAGTAAAACTTCTTGTTTCCTTGGAAAAAATGAGATCATACTTTATGAATGAGGCAACTCTGTCATGCAGTCTTTGTCGCAATCAGTGAAACTCAGGTTTCTGCTTGACCTCTGGAAACATGCTGTGGGAAACCCTCTGCTGAAACCCTGGGACAGAAAACCAAGGGTTGGGAAAGCAGAATGGTTGTCATAAAGCTGAAGTAGAAGGGCTGGGATAAAAGCCTAAACGTTGCTTTTCAGTGTTTAGGTAAAGTGTGTGTGTGTGTGTTTTCAAGGGGAGGATGTACTATCTAGCCAGTTCTATCTATCTTGAATGCTGCTGTCTTGGGATATTTGAATCTAGGCAACAGGCTAGAGAAAACATAAGTTTCTTGGTTTTGTTTGAATTGAGAAGATTTCAATAAAAATTGAATTTAATATGTAAAAATCCCACTGTTTAACATAATTACTGAAGAATATTAGTTCTACAGTGTTTTGTTCAGTGACAGTTCTGTATTGCTTCTAAATGTCAGTAAATGTAAATTCCTATTTTATTAGTGTGCTATTAAAAGAAAAGTTTGCCCTTGGCGAACACTTAAAACACTCCAAAGATTTTCACGTATTTTTCAAAAGTTAGGCAGTTTTCTGAGTGTTTGTGTTCTAGGAATGATTTTTTTTAAAATGTCTGCTGTTAAATTTTACATAAAATAACTTTGCAATGCAAATTTTTTTTTTTCTCTCCACAGATGAAATCATGCATCAGGATATCATTCCCCTCTATGCTGCAGATATTCAGGACCAATTAAAGAAACAATTTGCATATCTGTCAGGTAAGACTGTGGTGTTCCCTCCTAAACATGTTGCTTAATGCACAGTTCAGCCTGCTGTCCATTCACAGTCTCTGAGGACTCTTATGTGAGAAATCAATGGGTAACTCAAAATGCGGTCTATCCAGAATTGGTATTTAAGGATTTATTAAAAGACTTTTTTTTAAGTATAATAGAAATTTTAAAATTATAGGTAATCTCCCAGCTAACTGGAGATTGCAGCATGGATACTGTGGTGGTTGCTATGGTCTTGTAGTCCTCAGCTCACAGCCCTAGCTGCCATGGGCTCTGCTGTCATGTTTGACACTGAAGCCCGAGCTGACACCTTGGTCTTGACCAAAGTGGTGGAGCAAGCACCATGGTACCACATTTTCCACCAGCCTCAGTCCAGGGGTCAGACAAGCATAGCATCGAGTTCTGGACAGGATTTTTGGCTTGGTATCACTGACTTCTGCAAAGGAACCTGGTTTTGGGTATAAGGCTCAAAAGCAGCACAGCCACTTTCACACGGCACAGAGAGCCTTTGCCCCTGTGCCAGGCAGGTGATGGGCGCCGCTCTTTGTGCCAGGCAGGTGTTGGCTGCTGGGCTTTGTCTGTTTCCATGCTGAGCCCACAGCTGGCTGATAATGGGCAAAGGGAGATGCTGCCTTTGCTCACTGACCAGGCTGCATGGAAGAAGGTGCCCAATAAGCTTCTGACATTGTTCTCCTGTCTTCTGCCTGTAAAAGTTCTTGCAGGTGTGCAGCAGTGAACTTGCTGGAGTTATGTCCCCGTTCTGCCCTCCCTCCAGTACATAGAAAGGGAGAGCATCAGTGGCTTTGCAGAGCTGCCCTGCATCCTTAAGCATAAAGGAAATTTACCTTTCTGAGCTGCAGCTGGACTCTGACTGTTCCTCTCCCTCTGAATCCTGCATCGGATCCAGAGACAGAGGGGAATGAAACTATGTACAACTTTACTTGGCAAGAGTTCACTGAATCTTCTTGTACTCATAATTCACTATTAATTATGATTTATTTCTGCCACACAAGCTAAACTCTGGGTCTGAAGTAGTGACTGTGTTTTCTGTGGAGTGGTGGTAGCACTTGGAATAAGATTTTTTTTAGGAAGTTGGCCGTTCATGCTTCATTTGAGATTATAATGTTTAAGCTACAATTCTTCTCTGGAAGTTTATTTTTTTGACTTTCCAAGCTCATTCTTATCCATGGGCAGAAAATGTCTTGTAAGAGTGTTATGCAAGAATCAGCCCATCTATGAAACTCTAAGTAGGGTCTATATTTTGCCCCTCTGATGTGAGGGGGAAAACTGATGACTGTGCTTGAAGAGTTGTTGAGTTCACAAATCCACAAGCATCTTCAGCACTCAATAAATACACCTGGCAGTAAAGCTTAGTAAGAGCAGCCTCATTCTATTTTCTTCATGTCAATTAGAATTTTGTTTTATTTGCCTCAAGTAGTAGGTCAGCTCCATTACTGTGACTAGGTTCTCCATTGTATTTTATTATTCTTGGGAAATTTGAGCATGAGGCATTTTTCATTTCAAAATTGCTGTTCAGTTTTTTTCATCCTAATGTTTTTTCATCCAGTGCAGGATGTTGATGGTTAATTCTCTGTGCTGTACCAAAGAGTGGTGTTACAGGTTCTGTGAATGAAGGAGCAGAGCCAATGTTTTGATACTTGATTTATGTATGATTTGTTTGTTGTTAGAGTTGAGCTTAAGAGGGGTTTTGCTCCAAGGCCACTTAAGACATTCTCAGTGTGTGAGAATGGGACTCTTTTGCTTATTACTAAGTTGCCTTGGAAATAAAATCCAAGGACATGGCATAAAACTCTTTAAAATGGAAGTCCATAGATTACTAAAGCTTTTGGTAAAATAGTATATTTGCAGGTATTGCTGAATGTTGTAGATGCATTTCTTATTTTAGTTGTTGGCTTTTTAACAGCAAGTCAACGTGTACTTGAGAATTGCTTTAGTTTCTCTAATAGGATGTATCTAGGTCTCATGGGACACTTGCTTGAATAGTGAATGAAACCTAGTCTGCTTCTGTGGCTAAAGGCTGTAGCCCTTCCCAAGCTGCTTTCTGTGTTTTGATCTAAATCGGGGTCACTTCTTACTCGTGTCCCTCATTGTGCTAGATTGTAATGGAAATGCTACAGGAACATCCAAATTAGACTTGAAATGAAACAAAATAAAGCAAAAACTTCCACTAATGCTTCACATTGTCAATAAATGTATCAAGGTGCAATGAAATCAAGGTGCTCACTACTCCTACAGACTTGCTCTTGCTCAGCAGCAAGTATGCAGTCGTGTTCAGCTTAAATCTAGTGGTGGTGCAAGCTGTGGATGAGGTTTGTAATTAGTCATTCATACATAAAGTTTATAAACCCCAAAGTTAATATTTTACCTCAGGCACAGTTGTTTACTTTTTGCCTTGGAGTGTTTTCTTTCTGTGGAACAAGGTCCTTATCTGTGCTAAAATTGTTACTCTTTTGTTATTGCTAGGCTATACCAAGGGTTGTGTCTACATGGTTCAGTGTTTCAACTTTTTTACCTTTGCTTTCTTTAGTTACTATTTTTCTTCCACATTGAAAAAGGTCTTCTGCCTGTTTATTTCCTTGGTTTTTTTGTTTTTTATCCCATGAAAGACAGTTCCATTTAAAAGTCTCTGGAAAATGTATTCTTTATGTATTCCTCACAGTCTTTCATTCATGTTCTATATTTTCTTCCATAAGTGTCTTCTCTTTCCATGATTGCTGTGTGACTTTCATACCCACCCAGCCTTGCATCTATCTGCCATCGCAGTGTGCAGATGTGTTAAAATAAATGTAGATGGAAAAGAGTGTACAGGCACCTGTGTATGTATGATATGCATCTTAAATCATTTAAGCTATGTGATGTGCAAATGAGACTCTTGGCCACCATGAGTCCTGAACCAGTTTATTTAACTCCCTTTACTTTGAATGCCTATTTATGCATTGAACAACTTCAAAGTGTTTCCATGAAAGGAAATACAAATATAACTTCATGCTATTTGCACTTCTGTCTATTGATTCCTACCTGGTTTTCCTGCCATTGAAAAATTTAACATTGGTACTAGCTTTCAAAATGGTTATATCTTTGATTTATAAATTTAAACATATATGCTTATACCTTTATCATTGCAAATAGTAAGCTTCTTACTTTGTCTAACTTTATTTTCTCGTATGTGCTCTTGCTTTCCTCTGTGGAAATGACCTGGCAACACCTCACTGGTCAAACTGTAGCTCTGGCTGCTGAGTCTGTGAAATTATGTTTGAGATTTTGTGAGTGGGTCTGGTACCACATCCACTGCAACAGTTGGTTAAAAATATCAGCCTGATTTTTGTTGCTGATATAATATAGACAGTGTCTATGTTGTGTATGGACAGTGGAAGAGGTAGGTATTCCTTAGAAGCCTTTGCCTTGCACAGGTGAAAGCTTAGCTACTGGTTCTTATCTACTGTGCCAAACCTACTGTCTGTAGGGATTTTTAAAAAATCAGACCAAAAACATAGTAAAGAAAAAGAAAAGGAAAAAGTGAATCCTTGGCTAAGAGATTTCCAGTTCAAATATATTCAGATGCAAATTTAGTTATTGCAATTCAATTTTAAAGGCAGTATATTTGCTGCTGATCAGCCTGGGCAAAATGCAGCTTGTGAAGTTATGCAAGTAAAACTTCTCTCTCATTTCAAGAAAAGAACATTTTAATAAATTCATCTTGAATCTGTTTTTCTTTGCAAAGGATATGCAGTGAGGCTTTTCTCTGCTCCCTCATTGAAGTCTACATGTAATTTCAAATACTGAGTTATCCAGTTAAATATATTATGCAAGCAGAAAGGAGAAATTCCATATCAGAAATGTACAAGCATAATAGCCAAACCACTACAATAGTAAAAAAAAATAATCTGAAGTAAGCCCTTCTCTCAGTCATGTGAGGACTTCACTTTTTACATGACTGCAAACAAGATTACTTTTAAGTAGGGTCTTTTGAACTAAAGTTGTAGATCTGAGCCATTCAACAAGGATAATGCTCTTGGATCTTGTGTGTGCACATTGATCAACACAGAGATCATATTTTTTCTTATAGTCTTACTAAGTCTTGACTCTTTGCTCTGTCGTCTAATTTTATCCAACTACTTCCTTTTTGTGGGGGTGGTCAGAGTACTTTTGGGAATACCATTTTTCATACAAACACAAGCACACTAGTTAGGGAAACATTACAAAATTACCTCCTACTTATCCTTCCTAGAAGTAAGTCTAAGCAATTTGTTTGCTGCTGACAAACTCAAACTTTGCTGTCCATACAAAACCCCAAACAACAACTAGTGTGTCTTTCACAGGGTTGTGGGGAATTACCTTTTCCTCTGTGTTTCTCTGTGCCTGTGCACTTCTGTGTGTGGTTTTTAGCAGCTGAACAATTCACAAGTTTTGTAATCTTCCCTGTCCATGCTTTCCTAAATTGAAAAGAATACTAATTATGTCTCATTTGAGATTGTTTTTAGATACCAAGTCACTAATATGCTTCTTGATTAAAATTTCTGAAAATGCTGTGCAATTTCCTTGGGTTAGCACTTCTCTATTACCCAACCTGCTTAATTACA
>VZTN01024880.1:18106-34053 GCA_013400515.1 Erpornis zantholeuca | reverse complement strand
AAAAAAAAAGAAAATAAATACAGAAGAGATAGCAACTGTGATGGAAAAGTTAGATGTAGCAGAATATAAAGAATAAATGCTAAATCACCTGAACTTAAGGGAAACTTCACTGGTCCCATCTCACAATAGCACAGTTAGTTTCCCATGGATATTTTTATTACTGTTTTCATCCACAAGACCAGAGTGCTCTGGGTACACATAATTTTAGCAGTTGTTGCTATTGCTGGTGTTAATTGTGTTCAAAAGTTAGGAACATGAAGTGCTATTTTCTAAGCACAGTTAAGCCATTTTGCTGCCTAATCTGTGGAGCTAGTAAAATTCAATGTTTTCAAAATGTTTGTTTCTCCAAAACACAGGGCTGTCACTGTTGTAAAAACTGACCTTAGACCGAGGCTTGTAGATCTATTTAGAAGAGCTCCACCTAACAGGGCTTTGCTAGAATTGTCGAGGTTTATCCACTGAAAAATTTCCATTTTATTGAGGCAAGTTGTGTTTTGTTTGACACTAAAACTGTTAAAGAAGTTTCATGTGAATAGGCTGCCAAAGTCATATATAAGTGAGTTAATAACAAAGTTTTCCATTAACAAATGCTCACAGAAGTGGGTGGAATCAGATCTGCTTAATTTAAAGTCATGTGGTGTTTTATTTAATTGCTAAAATGAGTGTCAGTCCTCTTTACTTCTATGGTGCTTCCTTTTATAGCCTGGAAAGTAAGAATCCTCTCATTTGCAGAATGTTTCTCACAGCTGCATGATAAGAGACAAGCACCAAGAATTTCTTGGGAATCGTTTCAGGTGAAATGACTGCAGACTGACTGCACCCACTTAAGGACTGATGCATTGTCTTCTGCTCTTTGCAATAAACAAAAGCTAAAGCTGGCACTCAAGTGGCATTTGTTTGATATTTCATAGAGAAATTATGCTGAATGTATTTCAGCATTTTCATAGAATCACAGAATGGGTTGGGTTGGCAGGAACCTTTAAGGATCATCTAGGTTATCCCTGCCCTGCCATGGATCTTCCACTAGATCCAATCAATCTGACATTCGCATAGCCAGAACAGTGTTCATAATTTTTTAAACAAGAAAAAGGGGATTTTTTATACTTTAATAAATTTATGTTTAAAAAAATAAGGCTAAGATTACACTAAGAAAATGCTCTTAATGCTCTCAGGTACTTGACTGTTTTGAGAACACATAAAACTATTAAATTCTCATTGTGTAGTGTGTCCCTGTGTAAGACTAGAAACAGGAGAGCAGGCTCGTGTGTGCCTCTGTGGACAGAACTTGTCCAGCAGATCAGCTAAGGCTGTTCAACAGCTATAGCTGGAATTTCAGGACTCTGAGCTAGAGGGGAATGTGAAAGAGGTGATTTTCCAATGGTTAGGATTGAGGTAGTTAGATGTGGTCACTGTACCAACTGACCTAAAATATTGCTGTTAAATTAGTAATTTTTTACATGCTGATTAAATTCCAGTAACTCATTTTAAGAATTACTCCGTACATGTTGAATTATTTTCATGTGGTGTAGCATTCACAACATTCATCTAAGTCTGTGTCTTTTTTTTTTTTTTTTTTTAATCAGGTGTATATAATTTTGAGTTGCTGAAAGAATATTATATGAATTGGTTTCAATAAGATATTTGAAATTTTTTGCCTTAAACCTGTATTTCAAAAAGGGTAAGAGAAGTGAAATTGTTCAGGTTTTGTCACTTGAAAGCTTTCCCTCTCACTAAAACCAAAATCAATGACAATAAAACCCCTCTTAGCTTCCTAAACTTCTTTTTTATCTCCTCGTCCTAAGTTCTGTGGCTTGATTTACTTCTGGATAAAAAGCAGAAAATCACATTTTATACAGCTAATTTAATAAACTGTGCTTATTAAACATAATAATTAGTGCAGCCTTTAATGATGCTGCTTTTGCAGAGGTGAAGAAAAATTAGGAAGAAAAGAATGATTCTGAATAAAGGAAAAAAATAATTTCTTGCTGCATCAGGTTCAGTAAAAAATAAAAGACACTTTAGAAAGTGAACTCGCTGCTTTTTCTATTATTTAATACAAACACAGTTAATATGTAGGATTTTTACTTTGTTTTATTTCCCATGCCCTTTTTGTAAGTTTCTCTGATAGGTGCTCCTTTTAAAGCAGCAGCTGCTTTGGCTTGAGTGACTTGTGCACTCTTGATGGCCATGTGTTTAAAGTTGAAATATAGAGAGAAGTTTCTGTAAACCAGTACTGTTAAAGCTGAAATTTACAGAACTTACTATGTGTAGCATTTCAGGTTACTGTGCCTGAAACTCTTTTGAGCAGCAGGATTCTGATAAGGAAAAGCAGTTGAGGAGCATTTGAGCACATATGTGTGCTCAAGTGCCCAGCAGGGAAACACCGAAGGAAAAGATAATCAGTGAAGAACAACCTTGTAACAGCTCAGATCAGGGCAGAGTCATCTCCACCCAAGATAACCACAGATGACTGTACTAGAAACTGAAAATTAATAGGCACTGTCCAGGCAGGATGGCTCTATTTGCTCTTGACAATCTGTGGTGGTCTGGGAACTTCCTGAGGGTCATAGTCCAGGCTTCTGCTTTTATCTGCAAGTCTATTGTTGTTCTTTTGTTTCTTATGTCCTATTTATAGAAATTAAGTAGAACAAAGCAAGTAACCAATGAAGATACTACAAATAATGTATGATTGTACCTAAAAATAGATACTTAGAGCAGAACACCTCATAAGCAACAGAAATAATCATTATCATGCTTTTAAAAAGAAAGGTAAATGCTTTAGTCATGAGAGCCTGGGTAGAATGAAAACCAATAGAATCAAATTTGGTCTTTACTTACATTTGTGTTGTGAATATTTGTATAGCTAAAATTAGCTCCCTTGACTCAGTGTTGCCATGTTTGGATATGTCATAAAGGTCATGTTTGCAAACTTGTGATATTTGCATAATAGTTGCATTTTGTTGTTGTTTAAATACATCCAGAGCACATTATTTTTTCATGTATTTTGATTCCAAGAGCTTCACAGTGACAGCACCATGTCATCTGCAAGCTGGTAAATGGAAATCAGATTCACCGCAAATTAACATAAAGATACTCTTTGAGCTCTTCTGATTACATGTGGTTTGGAGGGAAGTTGTGATTTCTTTCATCAAATGAATCTGAGGTCAAATATTTCTCTTCTTTTTCTGGTGAGGTTAGATGCAAAGTCACTGGAAGTGGGTAATAATCTTCACAAATCACTGTTGCTCTCATAATTGATTTTTTAATACAGTTTAATGCTGATTTCTGCACAGTTATCAGATTTCAAGGCTGGAAAAAGTAAACTTGTTATTTTACAACACTAATTTTCATTGTTTTTCTTCTCTTTTTGAACTGTGAAGCAAAGATAACTTCCCAGCAATGTGTTCTTGCCACCCCTGAACAGTTAACTTCATGCAGTTAACTCAGCAAGCACCTTGTCCTACCTGTCTTTATGTATATATACTTGCTAAAGACATGAAACATTAATAATGCCTTTAAAAAGAACTAGTTGCATTTTGCATGTAAGAATGTGTGTGAAGTGCATGTAGAAGGATTGTGAATGTCTGTGAATTCTACCCAGTGGTGCAAACGCTGGGAAAGATACATATAATGGTATCTAGTTCATCGGCAGCTCTACTGCAGTGTAGGTGTTCAGCTCTGCTTTACCTTCTGTACGTAATCTGGGACTGGGAAATCTCATTTGGAACACCTACACCCATTTCTTTTAATGTTCTGCTCCTTCTGTTTCACCAACCCAGAAGCAGAGCAGCCAGCTGAGCAGAGTAGGGGTGTGTTGCATGAATGAGTTCAAATTGGTAAGAAGGTTGAGTTCAGGTCAAGATGGAGATTCGCCTACATAATTCTGAATTAATTTTTTGTTTCTAAATTAGTTGATTTCTTTCTCCCAATTGGTTCTACATACGTGCAACAGAAAGGTGCACTGCCATCTGGTGTCAAAACTGTTCACAGGAGCCAAGGCATTTGTCCAGAAAAAATCTAATGTTGGGCATGTGGTGTAACAAATTCCTTTCTATAAAACTTCCTAAGCTCTGAAGAAGAGAGATACTGTTCAGAATAAACTGTCCACACATGAGCCCTGCAAAAGGTTTTTTTAAAAATTGAGAAAAAATACAATTGTTTCATTACTGGGATATTTCAGTCTAGGTAAAGAGACTTGCATGTAAACATATTTGCTGATTCTTTTATAGGTGGAAGAGGGGGAGATGGCTGTCCTGTTATCACCTTTCCAGACTATCCAGCTTTCAGCGAGATCCCTGAAAAAGAGTTTCAGAATGTCTTGACCTACCTGACAAGCATTCCGAGGTGAGCACCTGTCTAGCAGAAAATAACTTTTTATCTGTTATGGGACTTTTCACATTCGATCCCTTACATGTGGTGTAAAAGTCAGGCTTGGTATTTAATTAAGGAAAAGGAAAATTAAGCCTTATGGTGCAAGTGTTGGTTAGTGACAGCTGTCTAAGGTAGTTGTTAGATGAATTCTGTACTGGTATTAATATTTCATCAGAAAATTACTTCCTGGTATGTATGGATATAGGTTCTATCATGGACATTGTCCTCTTGGTCTTCACTGTATCTTAGAATGCAATATTCAGTGTTTCAATTAAACACATGTATAATTTTGGCAGAATATGCTAATTCCTGGATGCTGCTCAGGATATTACTCAGTGAGGCAACACTCTGTAGCTACATACAGAGGTTTGTCCTCAGCACTTGCGCTGTTTCCCTGGCTTAGCTGAATGGATAGTGTCTGAAGACTTCCAGAGCTTTGCCTGAGGGTGAGAAACAGGCCCATGGATAAATTCTGGCTCTCTTAGAGGACACAGTAGTGTTATCAATGGGCTGCTCAATAAATATAATGATTTTTGTTAATAGTCCTTTAGGGAAAAAAATAGTGGGCTCAAAATCCTGATGGAGGAGAGGAAGGCAAGTAGCAGAATAAAGCACAAACCCTTGACTTCAAGAGAGCAGATTTTGGGCTTATTCAGGGAACTGGTAGGTGGGGTGCAAAGGAAGGCAGTTCTGAAGAGTAAATCTGCTGCGGAAGGCTGCCAAGTTTTGAAGGACAGCATTCTCCAAGTACAGGAATGGTATGTCCTGGAATGTGAGTAAACGTAACAGGAGACCGACCCCACTGTCTGAAAGAGAACTTGTGACTGAGCTGAGCTACAAAGGCAGCATACAGGAAGTGAAAGCAGGGTCAGGCTACAAAAGAAGAATGTAGGTATGTTGTCCAAACATGTAGGAATGGCGTGAGAAAAGTCCAAGCACACCTGGAGCTGAGGGACATCAAGGACCACTCGAAAAAACTTCCAGTGCTTTAGCAGTACAAGAATAAACAAGGAAACTGTGGACCTGTGCTGAATGGACTGGGCAAATTAATAGTAGCTAACACAGATGAGGCAGAGATACTTGAGTTCTTCAATTCAGTCTTTGTGACAGTGTCTCTCAGGCCTATGTGTTCAGAGAGAGAGTTCAAGAACATGAATGACAAGCAATGGCTGAGGACAAAATAAAGCATCTGTCGAGAAATCTTGACCCAAATCTTGTGTTTGGGATAAGATGATCTGCTTTGAGAGTGGCCAGGACACTGACCAGCATCATAGTAAGGTTGCTCTCTCTAACCTTTGAAATGTTTTTGAGATTAGAGAAACCATGATGACCAAAGTAAGGTAAATATTGCATTCACGTTCAGAAAGGATAAGAACAGTAATCTGAAGCACTACAGGTTGGTCAACCCCACTTTTTTCTGTGAGAAAATTATCGAGTGACTCCTCTTAAAACACACTTTTTTCACTTAAAAGAAGAAAGTGATGTGGAGAAGCCAGCACGAATTAAACAACAGTAATTATGCTTGACCAGCCTATATCTGTGATGATGATACTGGATGCATCAACAAGGCAAAACTGTGCATGTCTTTTGCCTCACCCTAAGCAAGAATTTCAACTTAGTCTCCCCCAGCACTCTTCTGCCCACTTTGAGTTGTTATGTTTTGGCAGATGGGCTGCTGAAGAAAGTGCTTGGATTATTTGGTTCAAAGAGAGGTGTATGTTTTATCTGGCTCATGTTTTATCTGTAGGTACTGTAGGGAACTCTAGGTATTCATGCTGTCTGATGTCCTTTGCAAAGATCTGGAGTAGGAGATGAAGTGCATGCTCATCAAGTGGTACTTGATGTAACCAGCCCTTCCTGGTTGTACTTCTTCATCCCTAGTTTATCAGCAAATGAAACTCGGAAGCTAAAAGCCAGCTTTTGCATTTTCTTTGTTTATCCTCGTGGTGGTTAAACTGCATGGTGCTAAGCATCCCTTGATTGTATCTTGGATACTCTTTCTGCAAATAATTATATACTAAATTCACATCTGCTTCTCCTTTTAAGAGTCCTTGGTGGTCCACTTCATGGTGGCCCATTGAACTTCGGCACAGAATGGGGTTCATGTGAGAAATTCTGATCAGAACAAACTGCATCTGGTACAGGGGGCAAGCACTGGGAGCAGCCCAGCACACCACTTTGATAGGAGCAGACTTTCTGGAGGTTTTTGTCAGTTGCTCCTACCTGACAACAGTTATTCTGTGAGTATTGAGCCAGAAGTGGTCATGCCTTAAGTCTGGCTGTTCTTCAAGGATTTTCTTGTTTCTTTAATTCATATGTATTTAGAAAGAGATGACTGTTCTTTGTAAACAAAGGAGATAGCCCAGCCATCTGGATGTTAAAAGTAAGGTATTCACTGTTGTGAACAGTTCTCTAAGTTTAAAGTGATGACAATTCAATTTCAAATCTTGTAAGAATAATGCTGCTTTTAAGATACTGTTAAACGTGCAACCCTTTTGTGTCTGAGAACCAATAGAATCTCAAAGGGCTTACGGCATCCTTGATTATCTTCGCCAGCAGTGTTAGAAGCTTACTGTGTAAAATTGTGTTTGTGAGCCCTTCTGCAGGTTTATAGGAATAAAAAACTACAGAAATGACACTAGCTAGATGCCATATACATCCCCTTATGAAGGATGTTTTGCACTTGATATTTTATGTATACTGACATGTGTATAACCTTAAGAGGGGCAGTGCTGCAGTTGTTCTTGAACTGAGATACTTCTAGTGCTGTTAAAGGTGTTGTAGGATTTTTGCTGCTATCTTAGTGTTCAAATACTGTTTTAGGTGCTTTGGAAACTGCTTTTGAGGGAAGTGGAGACAGTTTTTTAGTTTCTAAATTGCTTAAAGAGGTGTAAGGAGTACAGATTTACAGAAAGGATGGAAATACAGCTTTTATGCATGGAGTGTTCTCCCAAGTTATTGTCATTTAGTTTATCAGATATGTAACTCTGTCTTTTGGCTGTTCTGACAGTCTAAGGGGAAATGGACTTTTCTAAGAGCACAGACTGTACAGCACTGACACATCTGGAGCCACCCCAGTTCCTCAGAAAACTCCTTGTGCTACTTGGCCCTGTACAAGATCACAGCAAGGGGTTGGCAGCAGTAACTCAAACTTCATTGTCTGACTGCCTGGAGTCGCATGTTAAGGGAAATTATATTTCATGGGGATGACAGTAAGGAGCTACTAAGAGCCTCATAAGAAAGGACCTTTCTGTGCTCTGCAGTAGAGTTCACCCAATAGTTTATTTACTGTTATAATAAATCTTAGCAGTGAGTTCAGGTTTTCAAGATCACTTCCCAAGTGAAAGAAGGCTAGCTTAGGACTTAATTGAAAGAGGAAAAACTAAACCTCTCAACCTACCTTTTTATTCCTTCTAATTTTATAGAGAAACATGACCTTGTCACCTCTTATGGTGTCCTTGTTCTGTATTATCTAAACACTGAATTTCGCAAGATTTTTCTGTGTGAACTTTCTCTTGTCTTTTTCACAGTAAACTTTAATCATGAAACAATAAATGTGTCATGGAGAACCTTGCATTTAGGAATAGAACCATTAAAAGTTGCATGCTGTCAACTTAGATGATCGTGGAGTAGAATAGTGTAAATAGTGGAGCTATTAGGATGTGCTTAGATGTGTAAATGCCTGATACATGAGGATGTTAAGAAAGGACACAGTGGAAACAGAATACCTCATCTCAGTTTAAAGACACTCAGTTAACCTTGGTAGGACTGTATATCATTAAGCAGAGAGCTGAACCGTATTCTTCAGGTGGGTGTTGTTAATGTTGCAAGGTAAATTCGTGTTCTATAGATGGCCAGATGAAATACGATGTCAAACATATGGTTTGTAGTAATCTCACCATATTTGGTACAGGTTGTTGATGTCATGGGTGACAACAGTCATGTGCCATGTGTACTGCAAGGTCGCTGCTTTGTCAGGAAAAAATGACAGATTAAATATGAGTACAATAGACAGTGGAAGATCGCAGCTAATTAGGGCTTTTATAACTTCTGTTTTGGTAGTGAAATATATGTTGTAAAGGTGTATGTGTAACACTTCTGAAGCAGGTTTTTCCTTTTAGCAGATAATATTTTTTTATTATTATTCTTGAAATGCAAGATAAAGTTGTATTAAAAAGCTGAGAATTTTCTTAGAAAGATACATAGGCTACCCAAGTAGGAGAATCCATGGCAGTACGTAAGGCAATACTTTCTAGGAACAGTAGTTTAACTGAAATGCTGAATTGCTACAAATAGTTAACCTGTAAATATTGATCCACGTGAATTAATAGTTCTTATCAAGGGAGTTGTTGATTACAGTAATACCTCTAGATAAAGTGTCTGTAAGAGGTGACAACTTTAAATTCTACTGGGTTTCAGTAGAGGACAGCCAGCCATGTCTTGCATCCTTTTGAGATATTTTGAGATTTTATAGTGTCCATGTAGCTGGTCTGATTCTCTTTCTACAGAAAATGTCTCCTAATTACTTCACATTGAGTTCTTTGGGGATGACTGCTGAGCTCAGTAGGAAAAAAAGGCCATGCAGATCAAGGTTGTCTTATCTCTTAGCTGAGTAAAAACCTGACAACCTCCAAACACCATAATTCTTAGTGCATAGTGGGAGAGGCACCTGTACAATGTACTTTTTATATCACATGTTTACTGAGGCTGAAGGAAGAATATTGCATTCAGGTTTGCAAAAGGCTCCTGAAATAGCTGCCAACTTTACACTTAATATTACATTTCACAGCATTCAGTGTTCTATGTTTTGAAAATATTTTTTTCATTTTTCTATTGATCCTAGTAAATAGACTTCTAAGATTTGCAGTGTACTTTGAATGCAGGTGTTATTCATATTTAAGTTTTCTCCATCATATCTGCTTCTTGAAATGTATTTTATTACCTTGTGTAGACATTGTTGGAATATGAATTTACCAAATATGGGTAGTAGCATGAGAACTTGCTCTGAAATAAATTAATAGATAATTGCAGTGGTTAAAATAACCCTAACTAGACAGTATTTTTCAACATATGGTTTTACTTCTGGTTAATTAG
The DNA here is from genome assembly GCA_013400515.1 of Erpornis zantholeuca. NCBI lineage: Eukaryota > Metazoa > Chordata > Aves > Passeriformes > Timaliidae > Erpornis > Erpornis zantholeuca. The sequence goes on along the minus strand of VZTN01024880.1, from coordinate 24,588 downwards.
CAGTTTCTACTGCAATTAGAAAACAATATGCTGTTTATGAGAATAAAAGAGTATAGTTTCAAGTCTTTTCTTTGCTGTTTATATAGTAGGCTCATCTTTGAACAGAGAAAGCAAGCTGAAATTCTTGTGGTCCCAAGAGATTGGAAAGTTAATATTTTAAAAGTGTAAAAGTGAGTCTTAAACACAAAATCCCTTTCAGGAGAAATAAAAAGTAGTGTAGATTAGAAAATTCAGAACAGTTTTTGATGGCCTGTGTGAGTCCCATATTGCTGATTAAACACGATATGTGGGCCTTTTTTATGTTTATTCTGCCAGAGCCTTGTACAGCTTCTCTTTGTAATGCCCTTCTGTCCTACTGCATCATCTTGAGCATAACTCAGGCTTAACTTGGCGAGTTCAGCAATTTCCTGTTTTGAAAGGTGTCCATCAGTTTCCTGGCTGGGAGAGCGTCCCCTTCTTTGAGATTCCTGAAGGTTTACAAATGCTTGAACATCACGTGGCCTTCTAAAAAATCCTGTTGTTTTTGGTATTCTGTGGCATAGGAAACTAAGGAGCCATCCTGTCCAAGTAATGGAACAGAACAAGGTGACCTCCCTAAGTGTTGATGTCCATCGGTTCAAAAGCTCAGTTGTTAGTGTTTGCTGAGCTTCTGGTACACTCCTCCTTTACTATACCAGCTCCCCATTCCTTAGGATAACACTGGAAAACTGGAAAAGTGTGTGTGCTAAGCCTTTCGGGGGGTTCAGATCTGTGTGGGCACAGCAAAACATGATGAGGTGGACTTAGGCAGGGACCAGAAGGACATGCAGCACCATGGCATGGATGTTACTGGAGCGAGCAAACCTCAGTGCAAGGGACACAGGAGAGCACAGGGCACCCACAGCTTGGGCCTGGCCAGTGTCCTTGGCATAGATCCACCCCTTGCTCTGAAAGCAGAGCCAACAATGTTGAGGTAATGCTATGTTTTGAGCCTCTAAGTCCATCAGGGTCCAGTGGACCTTGTGAAGAGCCAGTGTCAGGGGCTAACTGCCTGTGTTTCTTCATTTATCTGCAAACTAAATGGGCAGCCCACCACTAACTAAGAGTTAACCAGTTTTGTTTTATAGAGTGCCAGGGATGAACATCACCACATAATGGGGATAAAGTGCCAAAAAACAGATGCCCTGACAGTTCATACTGACATGCTGAGCAACAGCTTTGCAGCTTCAGAGTTTATTTCTGTCAGCTGTGCTTAATTTCCCTGCTCTGCTCTTTGTTGGATTACAGTCCAGGCTGAAGATATGGAACCTGTACCCTGCTGTTACCTTGGCAGCCCCTCAAATTTGTCAGTGAGAATATCCCAGGACTTCCAGCAAAATCTGTCATGCTGTGTGTACCCTTCCTTTCTCAGAGCACAGCTGCCAAGCAGTTGTAAATACCATATGTTGCTGTAAGCAGACAGGAAATACAAGGTCTTAGGTTTGAAGTAAGAGCATTGTATTTAAGTGGTAATTTAAGTGGTAGTCCAAAGCTTTTGTGTCAGTTACATACCCTCACAAGATTAAGGTCAAAGCCCAAATCTTTACTTCGAGTCTGAATTTTTACAGGATTTAGAACAATTTACACTTGTTTTTATGTCCACCTTGTCAGTGCCTTAAACTTGTTTTAAAGCTCAGCCTTGTACAGGTAAAGCCTTTCCAGTCTTTAAACCCCATTTATACCCTTAGGGTTTAGAGGAATTAGGTACTATGTATGACACGCACCGTCTGGTGGTAAATTTAGTGAGCTAATAAGACAAAGTAAATAAAGCACTGTAAAATTGTGAAAGTTAATTACTAAAATTCTGGACCATCACACAGGGTTTTTATCAGTCCAGTATTAAATTCAGAAAATTTGACACCCTATTTAAGTGGAATGGCACGGTTCTGAAATAAATTATGCAGCATTCCCTGTAAGGTTGTTCCAATACTTCGTGCAGTAGCATTAATGGCTGTTGCAGCGTCCTGGAAATAAGTGGAGTTCCAGTATCGCTGTTCTGAATAGGTGGAACAATGCTTTTATGGAGTTGGACTTAATAGATCTAAAATGAGGGTCGCATAGGCTTTCTCTTGCTCAATTTACTTCAGCTTAAACCAACATGGAGCCCTTTTGCCTTTATTGACCTATTTATCTTCAATTGTCCCTCCAGGATAAGGTGACCTATTTCAGCCATCTGTACTTAAGTCTAAATGAGTCCTCAAAGTTGTTGTCTTTCTTCAAACAGACCTTCTAAAAGCAGCTCTGCATGACCTGAAGAAATCACACTGTGTTTTCCATTTAGAAAATTATACCTCTTCCTTAAACACCCTTATTTTACCTAATTTCACCCACTAAAAGAGGATCTGTTAAGCGACGACTTGTTGAATTTATTTTTCTTTTACCTGCAAAAATGCATTAAGGTCATTCTGATTTTAGTTCCTTGGTGGGATAAAGCTTGTGAAGTTCTGGGCAGTCAGAACTAGATGATCTTTAAGGTCACTTTCAACCCAAGTCATGCTATGGCTCTATGAAGTTACCATAAAAAGAGGCTGATGGGCACCATGGAAAGGCAGTAAGTGCATGTGGTACAAGCAGATGTCCAGGCCCAGGCAGATGATGATGCCTGGACACTTTAACTGTTATTTTTAACTCTGGCTGCATTCCCTCAGCTTCCCCCCCGCCAACAGCATCAGCTTTTTGGAGCAGAAAGGAGGTCAGCATATATGATGGAATATAGCCAGCATTACTGTCTTCCAGTAAGTCGTGTCTAAGGAGGAATTGGTGAAAGTGGAAGAGGGGCAGATTTGAGGACCTAAAGGTGCACAGGAATAAAGAGGAGATATAGGGACCAATCAAGGAAGATACTGATTCCCATATCTTTGAATTTGAGTGGGGAGATAAAACAGAAATATGACTTGTATGTTATATAAATTGACATAAATATTTTTAAATAAATAAGGGGTGTACCAATGCTCTCCATTTGGCCAAGGAGCACAAGCAGTGCTTGAGAAAGAATTACCTGAAGTAAATATGTTTGGATTTGTATCTCACAATTTCAAGAGACCTTCTTCTGTGCAGGTTAAAGACCTCTGGTTGCTTTTGGGACCAAGGCTGGAGGGCAGTTCTGTTTGTCAGTGAGTTGGCATTTGCCTTGTTGATAGAACATCTCTGATGGTGGCCCATCTTCCTTGCAGGTTCTTGGTCTGCTGGAAGATCCAGTGAGCTGTTGTTATCATGGTCCTGTGAGCTGCTGTTGTCACAGTCCTGTGGTGACTGAGGAGTTTTCAGATCAGGCATAGCTCTACACATAACCCCTGTGGCCATCTGGCCTGCAATAATTGTGAAGTTTGGGTGAGAAGTTTGGATGAAGTTTTGAATTGTTCATAACCCCTTAGACAGAGCTCTTTGAAGCTGCTCTTATTATTTTTTCTCCTGTTTATCTGGCTTTTAAGATCTCCTGCCACTGACACAACATCATGTGTAATTATTCTTGCCTATGCTTATAAAGTGGCAAAAGGCATTTATTTTCATGGTGTCACTGCCAGGCTGCGTAATTCTGCTTATCTCTTCTGCTTCATGAACAAATTATAACCACTTGCCTATAATGTTTTTTATTTATGCCACCTCACAACCCAGCATTCATCTAAATTCTTCTTTGCTCGCTTGCTGAGAGATTCTAAAATGCAATTTTGGATATCTGATGGTTCCCCAGTCCTGGAACAATGGCAGTACAGTGTGTTTTTAGACATGCCTGGGGCATGAACTAATAACAGCTGAGACAAAAATTAAGCATAATAGGAAAGGAAAGAGAGGTTTTCATCAGTGGTGTATACTGGATAAGATTTTGGGAGAGTTAACTGGAATGTGGAGAAATATGAGAAAAAAGATGCATAGCTGAGGCAGGGAAATGCATCAAATTTCTCATCTGAACCTTGTCTAATGATGAATCTTTAACAGGTTCAGCTCCAACACAGAAGCTCAGATTTTCTTAATTTCCTGTGCAGCTTCTGTTTGTGTGAAGGGAAGGCAGTAACTATCAAAACCAAAAAAAAAAGAGGAGATCTAAATGCTTTGGGTTTTTAATGTGCATTTAAAAATATATCTATTCACAAATTTCAGTATAGAATTAATTAGACTGTAGAATAGTATGCATGGGTTTTTTTGGGGGGTGGGGGAAGGGAAGAAGTTTTATTTTAAAAATCAGGTTTGAAGTGTAAACATCAATAAGAAATGGTGCCTCCTTGTTTACAGGTTTTGCTGCTGCTATGGAGTGTCACAGCATCAGCTGTGTTGGGTGACATGCAGCTGTTAGTGCCAAGAGCTTGAAAGAAAATAATTTTTACGTGGCATTCAGTGATTTTGGACAGACCACTAGAGGCTGCACTTGTATAACAGCACTTCTAGCTGTCCAATTTTAAATTTCTTCTGCTGGAATTCCTTCTCTTTCCTATATTTCTTCATGAACAGTGGTCACCCTTAGTTTGAGCTGGGTAGGTTTTGCCTTCCTCAGTTACAGTTCATTGAGCTGACTGTGACAAGGCCCAATAATCAAATAGAACAAATTCTTCTACATCAGTAGTCTTCTTTCATGTTGAAGCACAGTACAGGTTGCTCACTAGTTAAACTCAGTAGATGGCAAGCTTTTTCCCTGACTCCAGAGATTAGGATATGGAGAGATAAATGTAGTGTAGCAACTTCCACACCAGCAGGCACCAGCTTTAAATTCAGCACCTCAGGAAGTTTGAGGTGAGCCTGTTCCTTGGGTCTGCTCTGGATGATTTTTCGATGAGATAGAAGTGATGGACATGTCCTTCCAGCACTTCTGCACTAGCTGAGTTCTTCAGTGTTTTCGGCTGAAGAGGTGTGTTACAAAAACTAAAGCCAAAACTGTATTAATTCTGTCTGAAATGATAGAATTAATGTATGAAGTTGTTAATCATTGCATTCCAATTTTGCCCCATATGTAGTGCCATGTACTATAAATAGAGTGCACCTGTAATTTCTGTTTTTTTCTCATAACTATTGCTGGAATAAGGACTGATTACTGATAGACTGGTTACACACCTCAGCTGAAAGTGATTCTTGTAGGAATCTCAATTGAGGTGTCACAAATGAGGATCACCACAAGATGTCAGGCCCACTGTGTGAGTGGGAGCCAAAATATCGTGCCAGTTTGCTTTAGGGGCTCAGGAGGTCTGCTAGGTAGCCAAAGAGCTTTATCTAGGTGTTTATGAATGCTGCCTCTGTTAGGGACAATTCTGTCCTCAGATTTGTTCAGTGTTCTTGACCTCAGTTAGTTACACATCTACATCTGTGGCAGAACTTGGCACCAAACTGCTATTTTCTGTCTGAGTGATTGAATGCTATGACAGCAACATGCAGTCATATATGCAGCAATCTTTTGGAAATACATTCTCATTCTATTTATTTTCTTGGCAGATTGTTTCTTTGTCACTGATATCTCAATTACAATGCAAACCTCAAATCTTCTTTTGTAAAAATAGGAAATACAATTTTAAAGTTTGCTAATTTAGAGCAAGTGTAGTTAATGGGAAGGTATTAGTCCAGCTTTCAGGACGCTTCCAAGTTGTCTTACGTGTGTAATCACTTTATAATTACCTATGATATAATTTAATGAGTATCAAATACTCATTAATTGCAAGTTCAGAATATTATTTGTAATATTATGTAACTTTATAAAATATTACATTTGTAACATGTTATACAGGATTATAACTTTTTTTTTATTTGCCAGGCTATTCTTCAGTTAAATGCTTTTAAGTACTAATTTAAGTGCAGGTTTTTAGAAAACTCATTAAGTAAGATCTGAAAGAGCAGCAGCATTACAAAGCAGTATTCAGCTTAGATACAGTGTTAAAACCCACAGGCTCACTTAACAATTGAAAGAAGTTCAGTGTAAGAACTCGTATGTCTAGTTTATAGTTCTTCTTCAGTTCATGCTATCTCAAAATTGTTTTAATCAGGAATCTTCTATAGTGAGGCTGGGTACTTTGGGCTATAAAAGCCTGCGATATCTGAAGCTTTCAAACTGTATCTTTGTGGAGTGTGATATGTCATCCTATTTTCATCATTTACTCAAGAAAGCACAAGTCTGCTTTCTTCTCTGTAGAGACAGTGGCTTAAAATGATAAGTCCTTAATTTTAGTTTTACTTTGGATTGTGAGAAAGAAGCTGTCATAAGATCAAAATATTTAAAGACCAGTTGAGTACAAGACATTTAAAAAATATTAAACAGCTTTTGAACACTTTAAAATTAGGGGTACATGCCAAATATATATTTTTTGGTCCCTTTTTTAAAATACCCAGCTGGTGGATTTCTTCTGGAATGAAGTGGGTAAATTGACCAGTTCTGAAACAAAATAGACTTTACAATAATGAGCAATCAAGAATTGTAAGAAAATGAAACTGCTCTAGATGTAATTACTGTTTAGTGGCGGGGTACAATGTTACAGCTGAATTTTCCT
>VZTN01024880.1:1342-17784 GCA_013400515.1 Erpornis zantholeuca | reverse complement strand
TTAATGCCATTGATATCACATTCCTCACTATATTATTTGGCTGTCTTCTAGAGCTTATAAAGGCCACTAAGGAGGTGGGTCTTCTCTGCTTCCATTAGTTGCCGGGGCATTCTTGGTTTAATTTTTTTGATGCGTGGAACACTGATGCTAAAGAAGGAATTCTTGTCTCCAATTCACCCCCAAGAAATCATTCCTAGCAGGAGAGATGGAGAAGTGGTCTTTGAGGTGGCTCAGGTTCAGTCAGTTGAAGTGTTTCTGCAAATGTAGAGTGCAGAGTTTCTCTTGGGAAACAGCAACCATGTTCATTAAGTGTCTGATTTCCAGTGCCCTTTTCCTAGCTAAGTGACCAATGATTAGTGGGTGAGCCAGTTCCAAGTCCTTCCTACACAGTTTTACAGTTGCATGCCAAAAAGGAGGAGGATTTATGAGGTGCCCCAGACCTCACATCTTTCGGAGCAGTGTGTGGGTGTCACTGATGCTCATTGATGGTCAGTGACAAGCTGCTGTGGGTGAGGAAGCTTTAAGATAGGGTGGTACCAGAGTTCTCCTTATAATACAGATTGCTGCAGACATTGCCTTGGTGCTCTGCTCAATGCAGTAATTTTTCATTTTTCATGGAATGTTGTTGAAGTACTACTATGGAAATAGCTGTTCAGCCCTTGAGAGCAAGAATTTCTAGTCCATTTGAATGCTGAGGTAGTTGAGGTAGGGAAGAGTCCTGAGTGTAATGTAGGCCAACTGTTTTATAATAAAGCTATAAGACTGAAATTCAGCTTAAAATAACTGAACTTACGTAACCTAAAATGCTGTACAGAATTTCAAATGCTCAAAAGTTTGATATTTTCAAGTCTCTGGGATGAACCCAAAGATTTGCTTTGTTTCATTTGTAGCAGAGATCAATGTATACTAACTGCTTTCATACAGCAGTGTAGAAGCAATAGGAAATTATTTGTGTAGCAGTTGTCACCACCCAAACCTTGGAGAAATGCAAGGATCTTTCAGAGGATGTTTATGCAATTGCTTCCACATACCCCAGAGGGAAGTTTCTTTCCACAGTCCTATGTACTTTAGCTTTCCCACCCTTTCCCCCAAGTGCATGAGCTAATAAGTCTTGCAAAGCAGACAATGAGGGGATGTCCCCATAATCTAAAGCTGAGGAGTCACTAAGAGGAAAATTCAGTTCCTGCTCTACAGTCTGTATGGAAACTGTCTGCTTGTTGGGCAGGTATTTCAACCTCATTGTCACCTTCTCCAAAAGGTTTTACACTGACTCCCTAAGACAGAGGGAAGAGACTGAGCAGGAAGCCTCCCCTCGGCTGCATTTACTCCTGTTCTCTGTGACCCTGCTCCTCTTCCTCCTCCTTCTACCTTTCTAACCTGGCCTTAGTGAGTTTGCTGAACACATTTCCTGCAGAGCAGGGATGGTTTCTCTGCCTTTCTAAAAATGTTCTGCTCTTTGTTCTGGTGAATAAACAGAAGAACAGTGCTTATCCCATGATGTTTTGGGTTTTTTGTTTTGGTTTGGGGGGTTTTATTGTGTGTGTATTAGGAGGGAAACAAAGGAAGGAAACACTAAATTTGAATTAAAAGCATATATAAATTATGTTTCAGAAAGTACACCGGATACAAGTTAATACATTAGAGACAACAAAGGTTGTAAGGGAAATGTTAAGAAGCCTGAATAGGCAGGTGCTTCTGCTGAGGTTTTGCAACGTTTGCCACTGTAAGGGTTGGTTTCCAGTCATATACAACTCCACCAAATTTTCTTTCTTTTTGTGAGGTGCCACTTGATTTTATGGTGTAAAGTTCAGCCAAAATAGCTCGGTGTTTCCTAAGATGCCAGAGAACAAATCCACCATGTTTTTCAAACTTTGAAACAATTTTTTTTTTGAGAAGCTCAAGTGTCTACTTCTTTCGTTCAAGGACTCAGACTTGACACTTAGAAGAATGATGGCCTTTGTGTCAAGAAAGGACCTTCAGGAAAATCTGCCTAAACCCAGGCCACAGATGCTCAGTAACTACTCAAGCCTGTTGTCAAAAATGTCCTGTTTCATCCTGGGGCTGAGCAGGGGTTGCAGGATGAGCTGCTCTAGAGCCAGGTCTGCTACCAGGGCTGAGAGCAGGGAGGCTGTGACGTGGGATGTGAGTGCCACCTGTTGACCAGCAGACCGTGCAGAAAAGCTGCTGGACTCCTCAGGCAGGACCTCAGCTGAGAGAAGTGTCCACCCAAGGGAAGATACTGGGAGATTGAGTGGGACATACATGGAGACTCAGGTGGAGGATGAAAGGACTGGGATAGTCAGGAAGGAGTGAGAACTGATGTCATTCATCCTGACTGCCTAAAATTAAAAGGAAACAAAAAAGACTTTTTGAACTGTTCTGGGGACAACGAGTGACAAATGAGAGACAAATGTCGGTGGTGGAGACAAGTTTATTGGAGAGTGATACAGAGGCATGAGAAGATGTGAGCTAAGCTGATGAGTACAATGCAGCTGGACCAAGGCAGATGAGCAGGACAGGGTGTGCCCATCAGAGCATGCCTCTGCTTTGATACAATTGACAAGCCAAAATCCATTCCTCTCAAGCACATGGCAGGGGGAGGGGGTAGGGAAAATTAGTATCAGGATAAAATGTAATAAATGTGGCTGAGGGAAACAGGAACAGCTGGCACTCACACTTAAATCAGGAGCCAAAGGTAGTTTGAGTATGTGCTTGTTGCCAAAGCACCATTCATCCTGTGCCCTAGAAGAGAGGAGGGTATTGCAAGGTGTCTTGCAACTCCATATGCAGGTGCATGTCTGGCAGCAAAGAGAGGTCAGTAGAGCAAGGGTACATTGGCAAACAGGCCTGTTTTCAATATTTACTTTTATTGAATACATGACTTTGTTGTCTTTGTAATGTTCTCAGCTTTGTTGTACACAATGTCTTAGTTTGGTTTGTTGCTTCCTGCCTATGACTTGCTGGAGCTGGATCCCAGACTCCAGAGCCAGGCCTTTGCAACAAGCCACTGTTGTCAAGATAACAAATACTTTTCCCACCCTGATTGATTTGGAACAGGGCATTTAATTTATTTTTTTTTCCCAGCAGTCTATATTAATGGAGTGTTAACAGTTTGAAGTCAGATGCTCAAGACTTTGCCACTGGGTCTCTTCTAGGCAGCAATGGGGAATCCTGGCTTTTATGTCTGAGCTTGCTGATTCATGCAAGCAGATGATGTATTTGATCCTTCTATTTGATGCAGTGGAAAAAGAAGGTTGGCTGAAGACATCTTTTGGGCTATCTTAGAGATGTGCTTTTCTTTTTTAATTCTTCCAGTTAAGTAAGCCTTGTCTTTTTATTTTTCCAGGATAATGATACTAAGCTCTGCTTATTGTCATGTGTTGAAGCAGGTGATTAACTGTGTGGAGCTACTATGTAGATAATTTCTGGGATCCCAGCTGAGCCTGTATTTTCCTGTGTTCCTAGAGAGAAATCCTATTGATTCTCTTTCAGAGGCTTTAATTTTATTCATATTGCACTGAAATATCAGTAGTTTCTTGAAATATTATACAGATGTTGCATTTAGGTACTCTGAGATTATGGTTCCTCTGTATAGAAGAAGTATGGAGAAATTTTAGGGCTCCTGGGAACTTCTACTGAGCACAGAAAATAGCACTTTGCGAGTCTTAATACACTCCAAAATCCACGCTGACTCCTGTGGGAACAGCTGTTAGCACCTTTTTGACTCCATGCATCCACATTAAGGCTGTGTACCCAAACATTTTGTTTTGCTATCCAATTATTGTGGCACATGGTTGCAATTATAATTTTATTTTGCTCAGTCACTAAAGGTTAAAATTGTGAGAACTTTAAAGGGGGAACAGGAAGAAGCTAAAATCAGTCTGGATCTCTCTCCTCCTCCTTCCCTTTAAATGAAGAAAAAGAAGAGGAGAAACTTTAATAAATCGTGGAAATTTACTGTAGTGGGAAGCTTATTGCTAATATAAAGCCCTGGTTGTCTGCAAGGGTTGTCAGGCTTACAAGGCAAGTGCTCAGATGTTGTTTATCAGTGTTGTCCTAACCCAGAGGCAAGAGTTAAGTAATGTGCACTGAATGTGGGCACTGAGGATTGTTGCTAATATTGTGCTGTGCTAAAAGGACTGCTTAGCTTCTGAAAGAAAGCAAGGGTTCCTTGGCATTTTTAATGATTATGTGTATTTCCCACTAAATATTGTGTCTGTAAATTTGAGAGATACTGCATTTTGTCTGTAAATTTGAGAGATATTGCATTTTGTTAAAGATTGGGAATAAACTGTGAGTCATGTTTAAATTTGTAATTTTGAAGAGTAGCTTAAGATGACATATCTGGGTACCTGTGTTCTTCATCCTCCTAAACATCTTCTTATTATTATGCTGCTGACATAATCTTATAAAGCAAAGCTGGTGTTCCTATGAGTCAGCAATCTTGAATAAAGAATCCTGACATTCTCTTGTGTTGATTTGTATTTTTTAAGCTATTACCGTAACAAACTGATGCACAATATTTCTACGTGTCACACAGTGCCACAGCAGCCCTTGCAATAAATTACCAGGACTAAAAATACAGCACTTATACTGAAAAAGGACCAAATGTATGAGAAAACAGTAAGTCTGAGCCTGTCTGCCCTGTATTTGCCTGCTGTTTCCATTTTGACTGCGATTGGCTGGCAGGAGCTGCTGCTGGCATTGCACAATTGGCTTAGATGGGGAATTACAAAACAGGAGCATATCCCTTGGTCAGGGCTCGGTAGCACATGCAGCTGAGCACAGGCAAAAGGGAAAGGTCACCCGTACGCCAGGATTTGAGCAGAATCTTTCTCACAGATGTTTCCATTCCAGAGAAGCGTGCCTGAGCTCGTTGTTCTCATACGTGATTTGAGGAGTTTAAATGCAGTAAGGTTTTTTTTTCCAGTGAATATGAAAATGCACCTAGGAAGAAGTTTACAACCTGGAGGTATATGAGAATTTCAGATGCGTGGAGCAATGTCATGGAATGATCAGAAGGATCTGTGTTTTTATGGAGTTTTAAATATAAGAAAGATTTGTGTTTTTAAGGAGTTTTAAATATCAGTGAGGAGGAAGACAATTCAAACAGAAGGTCAAAAGCAGATGCAAAAGAAAATCAACTTTGTTTTGATACTGAGATTATACTGACAACATCATGAGGAAGGGATTATATCAGCATCAAACAGTGGAGAATCAATTGGTCTTATTTTCTTCTGAAATAATCCCTGTGCAAGAAATGTAAATACTACCTTTTGTGATTAAGAAGAATTCTTTATTTGAATGCATTTTAAAACTCTGTGAAATGCATATGGGACTGCTGCATCTTTGCAATGGTGTGTAGTATATCTTAAATAAAGATATTATATGAAGAAGATTCTGCACAAGAAGGTCAAGCTACTTTTGAATTTTTTTTAGCTATTTTTTAACTGCTTTTTTGTGTGAGGAAACCAGGAGTTACATTTGTATTTTTAACTAAACTTTCCTGTTTTCTTCCTTCCTCCTCCAAACTTAGTTTACGAGATGCTGGAATTGGATTTATTCTTGTCATAGATCGCAGACAGGACAAATGGACCTCCGTGAAAGCTTCCATACTGCGGATAGCAGTGAGTACTGTTTTAAATTACCTCCTTGGAAATTACTTTTCTGTGTTGAATCTTCCTCTTACAAGTGGAAAAAACTTTTTTTTCTTTTCTTCAACAGTATGTCAGCTACTAAATGATACAGAAGGTATCCAGTAGGTCTTTTGTATCCCAGCTGTCTTTTGTGTCCCAGCTGACAGAGCATCATGGGTCTATGATGTTCTTTTAATGCAGTCTGCAGCTCAGGACATCTTCCTAAGTGTGCACTTGGAGAGAGTGTGTGAGAATGTGAATGTCTGGGCATTCACATTCACTAATATTTGCATGGTCACCCCACGTGTCCCATAGAGTTTGGGTCCACTTTTGACTATTCAAGTGAGCTTCCCTTTTATGAAGAGATGAGGATGAGGGCCCTCATTGAATTTGCCACTTGTGAAAGGAATTCACATGGAAAAGCTGTTGTTGTGATGTTTGATTTAAAACAAGGGTTACTTGTAAGCAAGAAAATCTCATGTGCCTTCTGTGGTCAATCAACAGTACATGTTCTTAACTTTCAGCCTCCCAGTCTCCCTTTCAATTCATATTTTTAAAATTGGAAAAGAAGCTTATTAGAGGCTTGCTATTTTTTTCAGAAGTAGGGAAAGACAGCTTCATTTTTATTATGTACTGTTGCTTTACTTGATTTTTAGTTTTTGGTTGGTTGCTTGCCTTTTTATTCTTCCTAGCTATCATTGCTTTAATTGTTAGTGTCAATAGTCTTTACAGTAAGGGCTGAAAAACAAAGATGTAACTATCTTTTAATGGCTGAAAATTTTTGACTTTGTAAGATAAAAGTCAAATTAAAACAGTAAATGTCATTGTTATGTAGCCTGATTATGGCCAAATAATTTTTTGTTTATTATAAGTTAAAAGGTATTTCTTTAAAGGTAGTACATTACTCCCACTATATGATGCTGTGTGAATGAATATATAATGATATAATATTCAGACAATATAACTTTTTACACAATAATAATGGTAGGAATGTTAAAACATTGAAAATACATTGAAGTATCCGTAAAATTTGCTTTTGCAGCTCATCTTGAAATTTTGAGGTGCAGCATTGAGCAGATTCCAGTAGTGAAAACTGAGAGCAGCATAATTTAGTATGATTGAAGAAAAAGGACTCTATCTGGATGTTTTGAATCTCTTTCAAAAGTCAGTGCTGTACTTTCTGTTCAAGGACAGATAAGTGTTGCACAGATGATAGTCCTTTTATTTGCATAATTGGGGTTGTAAATGTTAGGGGGCAACTACAGACAAGTTGCTTATAGCCATGATGATATCATTTATGGTAATGTTCCTCCAGTGTGTGTTATTTTGCTTTGAAGCACAGTGAACAGAACTGAACAACTGTTCCCCGTTATAAGGGATCTGGCACTGATGATGTTGACACCTAAGGGATTTGCCCAGAGAAGGGTATTAAGTGCGGGAGCACTGCACAGTTGCAGTACTGCTCTTGATGGGTTATTCTGCTTTTTTCATCTTTTCTCATTCTTCTGCGAGCTTTTTTTTAAAAGAGAAATTGTGCTTCTTAGCTGATGTCTAATCCATTAAAGGCAAGATTATTTATGTTTGCTTCTCTTGTTGAATAGCAACAGTATTGGCTTTGAATTGTACCCATGTATATATATATTTATAGCAGTCCTCCTGTTGGGCTTCAGCAATAGTCACATCAGCCCTGAAAACTTGATAATTTGGTGTTCCTATTCAAAAAGAAGATGTAGTGAAAAATTGTTGCTGTTGTCCATCATATCTTTGCTATAGTATTTGATGTAAATGAAATCTAATGCATTTCAGATGTCTGTTGTTTAACAAAAAAAAAGCGCCAAATATACAAGATATATACATTGCACCAAATTAGTGAGTTCATATTGATGGACAAGATTTCTTTCAAATGGCACAAGGGTAACAGAAGACTTCAACTTATTTGGTTTTCGAGGAGTCAGAGTTGTCTTTTGGTGGTTATGAAGCATCTGAGTGTTACTTGGGCTATCCAGACTGTACTTGATGTCTGAAAGCCTGGTAGCTCTGGCAGTTTTGATCACAGAATCACAAAATGGTTTGGATTGGAAGGGATCTTTAAGATCATCTAGTTCCATCTCCCCTGCCATGGGCTGGAACACCTTTCACTAGACCAGGTGGCTCAAAGCCCCCTCCAAGCCTGGCCTCGAACACTTCCAGGGATAGGAAATTCCCAGCTTCTCTAAGTAACCTGTTCTAGGGCCTCACCAGCCCTACAGTAAAGAATTTCTTCCTAATGTCCCATCTAAACCTGCCTTCTTTCAATTTGAAGCCATTCCCCCTTGTCCTGTCACTCCCTGCCCTTGAACACTCCCTGTTCAGTGCTTTTTTTTTCAGTTGCTAAAGCTTATTGCTGTGTGTGAGGATAGGAGTCTCATGTTACTTGAGAGGAGACTTTTGGCTGTCGGTTTATTTATTGTCATTTCTGCAGCATCCTTTCTGCCATCTTTCCTGATTTTTCTCTAATCATCCTGAGGGAGTTGACCCTCTTGATTTGTGAAATCAGAAATGCCAGCATAGGGTGCTGTGGCTGGAGCACTGCCCAACAGGAATATCCTGGCTGGAGCTTCTGCCCATCACTAATACCCTGGCAGCTGTAGAAAGTGCATTTGTAAGCACCAAGCAGCTGTTAAACAGAAATTCATACTGTATTTTTTATTATTATTTCTTGTTATTTTCAAGTTTCTTCACACAACGCACAATGGTTGGTACTAGTGGGTGTTGGAAGTAAGTTTTGAAACAAAACTAACAAAAAAAAATTTTGTTGCAGGCTAAAATTATTTTGGAAAATATATCTATATTATCAAAAATTTTAAAGTTTCATTTTTCCTTCTTTGTTCAGGATGCTTTTCTTTTCCTGGGGCAGAAAATGAGCAATGATAAGCTGAATCTGTATTTCATGCTGATACTTAAAGCTTGCTGTAGCGAAGACTCTGGAGTTGAGGTTAACCTATTTTTGCAGACATAGTGGAAGGTCAGTGACTGCACTGCTTGGCCAGGATGACTGCTGCAGCACATGCAGTGCAGTGGGACTGAGAGCAAAGCCAGAGGTCTGGACTGAAAGATGGCTCTACTTTTCCTGGGATGTGACAGAGATTGTGGCAAGAACATGCCCAGGCACTGAGACTTTGCTATTGCTTTATTCTACTTGATGAAGTTGCAATGGACAGGTGGCCCAGGAGGTTGTCCTTAGCACAGGACTTGCAGACTGTGGCTTAAGAGACACTGCAAACATCATTCTTTTTATTTTTCACCTGATTTAGCTGAAGTGATTAGCCTAGGAAGAATCTGCCCTACTGAGATAGTCAGGCTGAGAGGTGAAGTTCTGGTGGTGACTCCAAGAGCCAAGTTTCATGTTAAGTGTGAAGTCTTGATAGCAAATTATCATGTTAGAGAGACAGTAGAATCTGAAAGTTCTTACAAGAAAAAATCTGAACTTAGTAGTTGCAAATTGTTCACTCATATTATCTTGCTGTTTGAGGATACAAAATTTTTTCAAATTTTTGCCCTGTCAGCTGCAGCGATTCTTCCAAATTTGTATTAGAATGTCCTGTTTTCAGTGAAATACAGTATTCAGAGTATACAGAGATATGCAAGACCTTGCTGAACCTTTTAGCTCCTGGTGTTGGGCAATTGGGTAGTCTCATGGATAAGTGTGCAAGGAGGAGCAGTCATGGTAAAGCAGCTCTGTATTGTCCCAGCTGAATTTGGGTGGCAGATGACAAATGCCAGACAAATTCATCCTCTTGTCCTTTCCATGTAGTCAAAAATAACTCTTTTTTTTTCCTCTTCTTTTTTTTTTTCTTTTCTCTCCTAATGTTATCATACCCAATCAAGCAATATTCAATCCACAGTTGTAGGAGCAAGGCTTTTTACTGATGAATGTGTTCGGCGATTTCACACTGCTCAATTCATAGTTCCAGTGTATTTCCTTTAAAAAATGAAGTCTATGTCATTACATTGTATTAGTCTCTCGTTGTCCTGTCATCATTGTCTTCCTCCATCTTGAGGGAAAGGTTGTAGTGTGAACTCACTCTTTTAGACAAACAAAAAGCTGCACTCAACATCATTAAAAGTTTCACCATAGCCATCCATCAACCTCATTTTGAAGGTCCAGAGGAAATGGGCTTCCTTGGTGCGTGGGGAATAACATACCTGTGGGCCACTGTCAGCAGTTGGGATGGAGGTTGCTTGGGGGTGGTAGTGAGGAATTTTTATCCAGTTACAAAACTTTGCAGCCCTTTCTAAATGAGACAAGAGATGGGTTTTATTCAGCCTCCTGGAGAAGAAGTTTGCTTTGTGGTTTGCCACCACTTACTAAGGATGCATTGCATGCAGATTTCGTGCCTTCTGCTTTGGACAGCATTGTCCAGAGCACTGCTTTTCTTAACTGTTCACAAATCAAAATGCAGTCTTCACTGTAACAGAGGCTTAGCCCATTAATTACTTTGAAGATTAGGGCCAAGACCAATGGCTGGGAGGAAGAAACCAGAAGCCAATGGACACAGCACACCAGAGTACTCAGGTTGGACTCAATGATCTTGGAGATCTTTTCCAACATAATTGATTCTTTGACTTTGTAATACCAGCCTAAACCTTGCAGGAGTCAGGCAGTCCCATTTTTATGCCATCTGGAATCTCATTGGTTTGACATCCAAGGTGAGAAATGCTGAATTGCAATAATTCAACTTTGAGTTCTTTGGCCTTGTTTGTAGAGATGTTAAGTTTCTTAGTGAGTTCTTGATGTAGAAAAGATATGTTTTGGGAGTGGTACCCCATGAAAGGCTCTATTTTATATTTGTATGGGATAGGTATTTCCCATCAGCCCAGTTTCTAGTTAGCTCTTTGCATCATGTCCTGAAAACTATAATGACACTTAACACTCCATTATGGCTTAAGTTTGAAAATACTGCTCTTCTTTCAGCCCTGGTCATGTTTCTCATTTTGCTTGGATTCAAGAAAAGAACTTGGCAGTGTGGTGAAGCTGGAACAGTGTTTGTATTAATTTTGTGGCTATTGTTATGAATGAGTACAGTAAATGATAAATGAGTAAGTTTATTTTGAGATCAGTATGGTTTTGTCTGATTGCTTTGGGTGTTTTGAGACTACTACACATGTCATTTTCGCAGTTATCTTTGTGTTAGCCATTTTTCTTTATTTTACATATTTGTTTAATATGTAAAAACAGAGAAGTGAGTCACTTAAGCTCAGAAAGCAGGATCATAATGTCACAAATATTAAACACAGATCTAATGCAAAACAATTCTATGTTTTTAAAACTAGATTTCAAGCTGCTCTTTTTATGAATTAATTCAAGATTCTTTCATGACAAGAATTATGTGTAAGGCACTTCTTCATTCTAGCCAGGAATAAACAGTCTTAAAAATAGGTAAGCAAGTACTTACTAGTTCCTTTATAAACAGAAGTATTTTGGAAAGAAGTGCTCTGTGGCTTATTGCATACAAGTAAGTGCAGAAGGGAAAACACAACCATAGAGTTTGGTAATGTGGGTATTTTGAAGCTGTTCATAAAATGAAAATTAGTGTTGTTCCAAATATTTTAAGACAGAACTACTAAAGCTGAGTCAAGTGTTAGCTCTTTGATGGCTCACATGGTTATGATATTTCTGCAAGCTGGCTTAACTTCAGGGTTAGTACTGGTGGTACACACAGCCTCTCTGTCAGTAATATTCAGTGATAGGATTATATGCAACTAACATGTGGTCCAGATGAGGCCACAAAGGTGATCAGACATCCAGAGCATCTCTCCTGTGAGAACAGCCTGAGAGAAATGAGGTTGTTCAGAAGAGAAGACTCTGGGCCAGACCTCACTGCAGCCTTTTGTCTTATAAAATAGAGGGGCAGTGACTTTACATAGTCAGATAGTGATAGGATAAGGGGGAGTTGTTTTAAACTGAATGAGGAGAGACTTACATTACACATTAGGAAGAAATTCTTTACTGTAAGGGTAGTGAGGCACTGGAACAGGTTGCCCAGAGAGTTGTGGATGCCTCAACCCTGGAAGTGTTCAAAGCAAGGTTGGATGAGGACCTGAGCAGCCTGGTCTAGTGGAAGGTGTTCCTGCCCCTGGGGGGGGCGGGGGGGGGGACAGAGAAGGTGGAAATAGATAATCTTTAAGACCCTTTGCAATCCAACCCATTCTGTGATTCTATGATAATTTGATTTTACATTTTGCTCAGAACTCAACTGGGTTCAGTCTCTCTACATTTTCCCCTTTTCAGAAACCTGGGACGTGCAATGGAAGGCTCCCCATCCCTGAGAAGCAGAGGCTTGAAAGCAGGCAGGTTAACCTGCTCCTGAGAAATTATTAACTGGTTTTCTGGAGAATTTAGGGTTGTTCCTTATTTTGTCCAGCCAGAAAACGTTCTTCCCCATATTCTTGGTTCAGGGTACTTGTAGGGCAATAAAGATCTCAGTGTATTGAAAAACTTTGATTCTGGGGCTGTGCTGTATACAGATTCCTGGTTTGGTCAGATTTAATTCAAATCTGATAACAGTGTGCACATCTCCATCTTTTTCTGTGTCTTTGGAATTGGCACTGACCTGACTGGATGAGAAAGTGAAGGAGATGAGCAGATAGAAAACTAATCCCATGCCTGTCATGAAGTACCAAACCAAGTGAAGGTGAGATGAATGGATATATGGGCTGGTGTCTCCTAATTTTTGCAGAGATGTGAAAAATATGACCCCTAGTCTCTTTTGCATTGGCATTAAATCACATAAATATAATATTTGAGACAAGATGTTGGGGGAACTGTTAATATTAATTAATCTAGTAAAGAAAGACACTTGAAGAAAAAAAACAACCCAGTTTTTGAGCACACAAACCCTTCAACAAGTCTCAGTAAGGTTCATTGACTTGGGTGAAACAGTCCTTGAAGGCACTTTATTTGATAGCACTGCTAAACATAACATGAATATTTTTTGGTGCTTAGCATTTAGCAAAGCATTGTTGAGAAGTCATTGTTTGTTGTCTGGTTAGCATACAATGGCTTCAAACAGATATGCTGCTGGGTTGGAACAGAGAATTTTTGTTTTGTTCCAGTGTTCAGGGTGAAGTTGACTGGTCAATGAAGTTCACAGGCATCTACGGAGTATCTCTTACATCATAGTATTGTCTCTGCAAGTCACCAGGGCTTTATTAAAAAAATGTTAGGAAAAATAATAGTATTTTGGCAGCGCAGATACAACCTTTGATAAACTGTAATAGTTGGCACAAGTCCAACATTGTTTACTGTAGCACTACTTCCCTTTCTTGTTTCACAAAAATCAGTTTGCAGATTTTACTCCTAGCCACAACAAGGGAAGGAGGCATCATTTTTTAAGACATTGGATTTTTTTTAAGAAAAAAAACCAAAACCAAATGGAGATAGACTAGTGGAGACAAGTTTATACTGTAGACAATGTCACAGTAATCTAGAATTTGAGCTTTTATTCAGAGAGAAGGAAAATTTCTGTCAGGTTTTGAATGGGAATTCAAGTGATACAAGACTGTATTGACTTCAGCAGCATCATTTTGGGTTGACACATTGAGATGGAAAATAATTGTAATGCATATTCTCTGTTTTCATTGAATTGAACACCATATTCATTTCATCATGCAATTAAACTCTATTTCATAATAAGAAATACACAGTCCAGAAAAATTTACTATTAGATTGCATGTAGGTACTGCTGTTTTCTTCAGGAATAGCCTAAATGTCACAAAATCACAAATTGGGTTGGGAAGGACCTTGAAAGAGCATATGGCCAAACTTTTTGTGGGAAAAGGGAGCCTCAAAATTATCTAGCACCCTGTCCAGTGCATTTCCCAGTGCTCCACATAAGACTAAATGGGTTGCAAATATTCACAACCATAGACAGTTTGTCAGGACATCATGTGGTGGGGTAGATATCTCACAAAGAGGCACCTTATTCTTTTCAAAATGTATTATCTAAAAGATATTTCTTTTATAATTTTTATTCTGAAATACTTGCATTGCCAGTGGATAAACTTCACATTTTGGAAGTTAAAGGTAAAAAGTAACAGCTCAGTCAGACTGAACAGTGCTGTTACAGTCACAAAATAAATTGACATGTCTGTTGAATGAGAAAAGTAAATATGACTGTTGTTCTGAAAGACTTATCCAGGAGATTTAATTAAAGAATTGTTATGTCTGTTGTTATAATGTCTCTTAAATAAATTAGTGGTTTTGCTTTGTATGATAATTCAGAAAAAAATCAGAAAAGTATCACCTTTTCTTTTTCTTTTTAATACAGCCAGAAATTTTCTATGAAAAATTTTTCCTCTGATAACTATGGGTTAGTAAGGTCTCAAGCTGTACTACTTTTAATGAACAGTGTACTTTTTTAGCAAACTTCATGGTGCAAGGTTGAGGAGCTAGTGAGGGCACTCAGAATTACCTGGACTCTGTTCCCAGCCCTCAGACTCCTTTGGGACTGAACCACTGTACTTTCTAGAAAATCTGGCCATCACTGAAGTGGAGGCAGATTGAGAAGCTCAAGCCTTTAAGGTTCCTCAGTCAAATTGAAACCTTGGTTTTATACTGAATATCTGAGGAACCACAATGAATCTGTGAAGTTTTCCAGAAAAGTGTTAAACTACTTTTCCCTTTAAAAGTTCTTCATTTCTAATGCTGAGTACCTGAGCGCTTGGAAACCTCAAAATGATTATTAAATCACTCTTCAACATTCCAGATACTAACAGTTCCACTAGGCTTGGAACAGAGCATAGCACAACAGCTCCTTAGGTCAGTGGGGCTTTTTTTGTTGGCCTTTTTTCTTCCCTCCAGTAAACCAGTTTGCTAGAAAAGTGAAGTAATTTCCAACAGTATAATGAAGAAAATTGCATACTTAATCATTATAATGATCATTTCTTTAGTGAATTTCACTGCCTCCCTACAGTGGAAATACTGAATAGAGGAGAATGTTTCCAACAGTGGCTAAATGCCAAATATGCAAATCTCTGCCACAGCAGAGGTTGATTTTTAATAATTTAATGCTTTTTTTTTTGTTTCTCCTCTCTTCTGTTTTCCCTTTATCTGTTGTAGAGCTGGGAAAGATCCATAAGATTGCTAGTTGGAAGTTGATGAATAAAAACAGAACTGAGAATTTTTATGCTTGATTTTTATTTTTGTCAGTCAAATTAAAGCTTATTTCTAAGTTTCTGCATAAGGAATTCATCTTCTGTGGCAATAAATTGTGTAGGCAACTGGCAAGTTAGTATATGCACAGGTTAGAAATTTGTTGTTAGGTTTTCACACAATAATGGAGGTTTCTCTTGGCACCTTCTATTAAAGAGAAGATGAAGTAACCATGGAAGTCTTGCTATTAAAAAAATACTAAGCCATTGCTGTTTGTTCATTAGCCTCCTTGGGTAGGTTGTAATCTTAGCTGAAGAGCAGTACAAGCCAGCCCTGAAAAAAAAATTGATTCCAAGAGAATAGATCCCTGTTCCCAAAGACAAGTAAATGTCTTTTGAATGACGCTCTTTGTACTAGCCATGCAACAATATGATTGGTCACCCCATTATGGGAGGCCTTTGATACAGTTAGTTTGTGGTTTATCAGGGGCTTCAGCTTGTTCAAAAATATTTTCTGGAGCTGAGACACAGAAAATAACAGACTAAACTTGCTTTGCAGGCATCTTTCCCAGGAAACCTGCAATTAGTCCTCGTTCTGCGCCCAACGGGATTTTTTCATCGAGCTCTCTCAGACATTGCTTTCAGATTCAACAAAGATGAGCTTAAAATGAAAGTACCTGTAAGTAATGTTCTGTTTTCACTTTACTACCAGGAATCTGTAAAAGTACTGAAGGTAGCCAGTGAGGACCAAAGAAACCCCGACAAAAAGCCATGCTTAGAGGCAGTTCTAGCAATTTTAGCTAATTCATGATGGTTTATTCATGATGGTTTATACTTGAAAGAGTATGTGAATTTTGAAGCAGATGCATTTTCCATTGACAAATGCTGTGGTTTCTGTCATTTGAGCAAACATGCAATGGATGCCTGTTGTTATATAGCCAGTAAATCCACAGATTGTCCTTTTGTTTGCAAGTGTACAGCATTTATATTTTAAAATAAATTTTGAAACTATATGAGCTGATGATATAAAAGTTACTGTAGTTATCAGATGTAAATTTCAAGGGTGAAAGATGGTCTTTAAGAAAATTTTCACCCATCTTTCATTTATTTTGGGGAACATGACAAATCCATGTAGACACTATTGTTCTCTCGTTCAGACCCAGGATAACAAGATAAAATGAACAAGAAATGGATGTTGCTTTTAGAAAACAACCAAGTATGGTTTACCAAGATAAAAAAAATCTGGCAGTGTTATTCTGTATAATCCATAAGCTTTTTTTTTAATATGCCTGGTGCCCATGGTCATATTCAGTCCTTTACATCACCTTCAACTGAAAGAACTGTTAGGTTTGTTTTTCTATACCCACAGGAACCAGTTCCATCTCTCACTTCTATATTAAAGTGCATCTTCCCTGTCAGTGCCTGAAGGATGGGGCTTAGAATCCTTAACAAAGGACTTGTCACCATTGATCACGTTCACTTTTTTCTGTCCTGCTGCAGATCATAATGCTGGGCTCAGTATCAGAACTGCAGGGTTACATTGATAAGACACAATTAACAGAAGATCTTGGTGGCACCCTGGATTACTGCCATAACAGATGGCTGTCCCGTCGCACTGTAAGTCTTAGGGTTTGTCTTAACTTTTCAGCTTAATGAACCCTTCTGTTTTATACC
>VZTN01024870.1:5208-17201 GCA_013400515.1 Erpornis zantholeuca | reverse complement strand
TCTCTAGTCCCAGTAGATGGAGCAGTTTTTAATGTTGCTGCAGTACTTGAATTTAGTAATTTTTTTCTGACATCATGACACAACTGTTTCCTGGCCTTCTTTTTCCAAGTGATTGTTTAAGTTTTAGTTTGAAAGCATAATATGCTGGCTGCCTTTCAGGAAGGCACAGTCCATTAGTAAATCAAGGTAACAATGCCCACCAGTGACAGCTAACTGAACATGGCATAAGTCTTCCATTTTTATAGCATCAATAAGAAAGAATTACAGTCAAAACCAGAAAATACAAATCCTTCCCATCTCCAATATGCATGACTTTCTAACCTCCAATTTACAGGTCTCCTATTTTCCCCATCCAATCTTCTTAATTTCTGCTTTATATGCCAGTTAAAAAAAAAACCAAAACAAACAAAAACACCCCCAAACTAACTGAATCAATATGCACGAAAGTTAAATTAATACCTATTTTAAAGTCATCACTAAAAGTTTCTGACATACATTTCCCATGACAAAGGCCATAAAACAAGAACTGTTATCTTGGATATAATGGAGGGGGGGGAGAGGGATTAGGTTTTTTATTTGCTTTGACTGCAGTGCAACATCCAAAGGAAAAACTTTTGGAAGTGTCTATAGCTGCAGTAGTATAAAGCAGTAGCCTCAGGTTATATCCCCATTTCAAACACCTGCTTTAGAAACTGTTTCTGTCAGAAAAATGAGGAAATAAATTTCTCCTGATGCAGTTATAGCAGGAAAACGCTCATATATACCACTGGAAAGTATTTTGAGAGTCAGGAAGACAGAAGTACTGATAAGTCTGATACTTAGCAAGATGAACATTGGCTGCCATCTGTGGCAAACCAGTGTTGCCCATGGTACGTGTGGCAGAAGCAAGTTCAGTGAGAGCAAGCTTGGTTTAGCTGACTGCTCAAAGCTGCAGGCAATTCAGCCATGGACCATTTATTTGTTTGTCTGTTTATTTTAGCACAAACACCTTTTACTTGCCACTTGGCAGTTAGGATTGTAGCCACCATCATGTGAGATTTCAAATTATGCATAGTTGTGTGCATGCAGCCACTACTTGGCAAAGTATTCATAAAGGAAATTAAATGCTTTTTTCAGCAGTCATGTAATATGGCTGTATATTTTCAAATATACAGTGTATTTGTTGAAAAAATGTTTGTGTTTGTTGAAACAAAGCTGAAATTCTCAAGCGCATTTTTATTATGGTAAAGCTGAATGTTTTAAAATCTGGAAAGCTGCTTTGATAAATGGTTGTGTGTTCTCATGTCCCAATGCTCCAGCAGGAGGTCTTACAAGGCTTGAGCAAGCCAGTTCAAGTTCTACCTTCTTTCTTCCTCCCAATTTGTAATTGAAGCAGGATAAGCAAATTTAGGCCTTCTGCACCCTGCAGTTCTTTTGTCTTCACTGGCTTCTAGATAATGCCTTTGCCTTTGATAGATTTAGACAGTTGTACTATAACAGTTAACAGTCATATTGATTAATTTGTTTTCACAGAATACAGTTTGCTTAGTGACACCAACTGGGCCATACAGACCGCATTTAAAGGCACAAAAATACTCTTCTCTGTCAGCATGGAAGATATTGCTTGTAAAACTGTTAAGAGGATGACATATTGTAGCTTGTTTTCTGATTGGAACAGAAACTTCAGGATAAGGATTGGTTTGGCTGAAATTATTACACCATACAAGACTGATATGCATCATATATTGTTCCTTTAATATAGTAGTTAAAAAAAAAAAAAAGAAGAACATAAGCGGATTACTGACCAGTCATTAATGAAGTATTTGACACTTGTATTTTCCTATTTACATTTAGATTCTTTCTTTGTCTCATCTTCTTTTTCTTTCCTGATGGGGCTCATCTAGCTTCAGAAATTGAATTTTACTTTAAATGTTGATGTTATGTATTATCAGAGATGATCTTTTAAGAAATCAGCCTCTCCTATTATTTCCCTAATATTTACAAGATGTTTTATTACATCTACTTAGGTATGCTGTAATGTTAGAAGAAATTGCAGAGGGATTTTTGCTACCAAAATGCCCTACCATTTGAAAAAATTTGAAAACACTTGAAGAAAATTATATATATAAATATTTTGAAATTTAATGTACAATAGGATGGTTGCTTTTAGAGAACAAACCGTTGCAGATTTTCTTCACCTCTTCAGCTTAATGAATGTAAGCCAGGCATCAAGCAAAGTATTAGAATTGATGTATGGGAAAGCCATCAAATTATGCACTTTAATAAGCACTTTTTTCTGGGGTAATACTCGAAGTCAGCTTTCTTTAATTTATATTAGGCCATTGTCCTCTTTCCATGGAAGAGTCAAAACAGACATCACCAATTTGATTGGGTTGCCCACATTTAATCTTCTGCTGACTTCCCTTTCTGTCTTCCAGTGGAAAAGAGTAGCAAGCCCGCAGAGATTACTCAAACTATTCATTTTCAGAAAGAGAAAATATCTCAAGTCTACTCCTCTCACCTTATGGTTTGAGAAAATGGCTAAAATCCCTCTCACAACAGGCATCTTAAATGTTTCTCCTGGCAGGATGAAGGCATGTCACCATGCTCACTTACTAAATGGGTGCACACAAGTCTCTTGACAAAACTGACGCACACAGTATTAAGAAATTTTATCTTAAACATATTAAATCATTGAATGCACAGTATTTTTTAGGTTAAGTATATGAATTTCAACTGATTTATCATTTGCTTAAGGCAACAAGCAATTGTAAACAACATGAGGTGTAGATAATAGTTTATTTTTTCTTTTGTATATGATTGTCTTAACATTTACTACATGCAGTCATATAAGATGCTAATTTTTAATACTTCTTTGGCTATAAGAATGCATGTTTGCTTTCTCTTGATTCACACAGAACAGATGGATGCTTGACTGCCTGCTAATCCACAGCTGGAATGGTTTCAGCGGTTTCCACGTTGCTGGGTTAGAGTGGCTTTTCTAGTGGACTGAGAGGGCAGCAAGAGAGGGATATCATTATTCATCAGTATCCCAGTGGGATCGCTGCCAGCAGAGATTAATTTTTTCTGTTATGCTTGTAAAACAAGCTCAGGTGGAGTCTCTAATCCTCAGGGCACGGGTGGCAGATCAAGGAAGATGCTACAAAGCTAGTTAATTTTCGGATTCTAGAGGAAACAGAAGCTCTGTTAGATGTATAAATACATGATTGCAAATTTAAGTAGCTCAAATCCAAATGGGATCTTCCTAGACATCTGGCCCTGAAAATCTCTGTTTTCTTTGTCTTTTAAAATAAGTTCTTAAAACTTTATGGCAGAGGCAAAATATCTGCAACTCTCTTAATTGTCAGTTATCATTCCTCTTTTTTTCTTTTTTTTTTCTTTTTTTTTTAATATAGATCTTACTGTGTACTTTAGATTAATGCCTTTATTTACACATAGTAAAGACATGGTATATGTCTGTGTAGGAACACTGAGTTTAAAGTGTTCTTACAAATTTGTGTGCAGTGAACATCACCAAGAAAAATTATCACTTGCCATCGAAGAAGGGTTAGATTGTGCTTAGTAACACATGGTACATCCTATTTTGGTAATGGCATGTCCTGTTAAGGTCCACTGTGGTACAAGGACTTTTTGCTGTGTTATTTTTTGTATCAGACTTGTCATTTGTAATAGAAATGTTGATAGAAATCAAATCAAGCACCCCAAAACGCTCACAAATTGTCTATTTGTATATTAGACTTCAAATATTTTTCCTTTACTGACTTTTGTGTTTTCTCAGTAATCACCCTTCTTTCTCACCCTTGTAATTACCAGTGTCTTTCATCTATATATTTCCTTGTAGCTCTTGAGTTGTTCAAAACATTTGGTCAGATTTTCAAGCAATGTTAATCCACATAGTTACACTGAAATGAATGGACATGTGCCAGTTTTTATCAGCAGGGAACTACCCTTATTGAAATTTACTTGCAACAGCTGTCATTTCCTCTTAGAGTTGTGGTTTTTTATTATTATATTAAACTATTTTCATTTAAAAGTGCTCAGAGTGAGACCAGTAGCACTGGCTTGCTGAAAAGACATTGTGCATGTAGGCACCTTCCAAGTTTCCCATATATTTCTGCCAGCTTGTATTGTTCTTCTGTTATTTTGGGCTTGAGCCTCTCTTGAACAGAGGCTGCTACTCATTTCACCACATGATGACAGGTATTCACGCCTGTGAACTTTTTATTCCCTTTTGTCTCTGATCACATAGTAGTCTAGATCCGGAATTTAATCCAGTACAAAAATGCAGCAGTGTGCATTTGTGGCTCCCCACTAGGGGACCTGCCACAGGTCAGCAGATTTGAAATCTGGTTTTCAGCACACAGAGCTTTTACAGCTCGCCATTAACATGTACAGTACGTATGGGCCCCATTTCACATAAAGAATTGGTAGTGCTTACTCCTGTCTCCATGCAGAGTAGCATTAACTTAATGCAGAGATCTGTTAACTTCTTCCCTGGGTCTGAGCTCTGCACTGAAAGATCCCAGTGGAGGATCAAAGCCAAAGATGGAAAATGACTGATCACTTTCCCGGGGAAAGCTGTGTGCCAGGATTTGCTATTACTGTTTTTATTGCTATCATCATCTCAGTCAGTAGTTGGGCCAGCTGATTCAGCCAAGCTCAATTTCAAAATGCGGAGAGACGTCCAAATGGAACTGAAGTAGAGTTCTCGTGACAATGAGACTTTTGAATGTACACTCCGAGAGATTTTCCCAGTTTCATGTTAGCAGATTACTGGGTTCATGCACTGTAGTAGTGCAATACAATTAGTTTCAGTACAGCCAAAACCAGTCAGTTTTATATCTTTTCTATAATATGACTTGGGATTACAGGGAAAGAAAACTGTGGGTCACTGCCCCATCTAGGTTTTAAGATTAAAAAAATGGAGCAATGATAACAGATTCAGAATGTGCAGGTTCAAAGCCTTCTCATGAGAACTAATCAGGAAAGTCAGGCATTTTAGAGAGGCAAAAACTCTTAATATACCATTTACAGCAATAAAATGTAGTAATTCTCTCACATTATGAAAATTCACTTTATAAATGGAATTTATACCATTCCATTTGTGTTTATTTGCTGTGGTCAAAGGATCTTATTTTAGGTGAATAATGTGTATTCAGTACCAGATGTTTGCTCTTATTTTTGTCCTAATTTAGTCTTCTTTTGCATTTATTTTTTCATAAACTATGCAAGTATTGCAGGCCTACTTATAAGCAATAATTTAACTTAGAAACCTAAGAGCGAACAGGCTTAAGTTGTACAAGCTTAATACTATGAAAGTACATATACATTCAGAGAAAATATATTTTTAGAACCGGTTTTATTAGGACTGGCCAAAAAAAGTAGCACTGAATTATGGCCGTGATCATAACCTTTATGAAATATGGATTGTGAGAGGTAGGACTTAAAATCATGAATTCGTTCCTTTTAGTACTGTTTTAGTAAAGTATGTAACTTTAAAAGGAAATTTTCCTGAAATAGAATGGTTCTATAAGTATATTTTTTAACATTTAGTAAGACAATTACAGTAACTTTATTATCTGTTACTGTATCTTCCCCTAGACTGAAACTCAAATTCTCTAATATGCTTAGGAGTCCAGGAAAAAAAAAAAAAGGAAAATCAACTTTCAAGTTAGTATAGAAGTCCTAAGAACTTCTTTCCCATATCAAATCATTGTTACTTTATAATAATCCTCCCTCTCCTGTATGCTAGCATGTTTGCATTTTCTTTTATCAATTCCATGTTGAGGCAAAGGTCTCTAATTTAACTTTGTAGTTTAGAAGTTCCCAGATCTGTCAGGTTGCTCTCTGCTACTAGTAGCTAATATTGCTGACCTCCTATTGCTCTGTGCAGAGTGGCAAAGGTCTTTCAGACTCCTGACCTCTGGTCATCAGGAATGTCATCAGTAGTTTGTAGTTTGGATATTTTAAGTAAGAGGTGAACTTGTGAAATCTAAACCCTTTAGGGTGTTTTTAAGTGATCACTCAACTGTTTCATTGCCCGAGGTTGTACTTTTTATGATGTCTGTAAAATTTGTGGTGTTTATCATATGCAACTGTTTAAAAAAAAAATCAAGCACTTGTCTATTTAAAAGTCTGAGAATACAATTAATCTATTGTCATATTAACCTATTAATATATTATTAATAATTAATTTCTCTGATCACTAACATAAGAACTTTATAAGAATTGTAAGAACTTTCAGGTAGTATGTTCTTATAAACTATGTTTGTAGGTCCCATAGGCAGAAATGGGCCCATTTTAAATCCTGAAAGATAGTTACAAATTAATGTTTAAAACATAATATATTTGCATAATTGCATGTCAGTGGGTTTTACAACTTTCTCTCTTCAACTTCTCTTGTCCAACTGGAAATTTCCAGTCTTTGCTCTGGTGAGTCTTAAATCTAGAGACAGAAGCCAGGGTAACCCAGCCTCGCTGTTTTGCTTTTACCCAGTTAATTGGGTAAATGTTAACACTTTGAATTCATATTTGGTTTTTTTATATATATATCTGTTATCTCTGGAAGTGAATTAAATACTAACTATATAATAAATAAAAAAGTTTCTATTTGTTTTTGAAGATAGTGAGCTGGTCTTTTTCCTTGGACAATGCTCTCCATCATATTCATCTGTTTCCCTCCTGTCATTTTTACAGAAGTAGAGGGTGAAGAGTGGTCTGATGGGGTGTTAAAAAAGTGACCAGATCATTTTCCTATTGCCTAATCTGGAGTGGAGGGTTAGGGCAGAGAGAGTCCCCAGTGAGGGTCCCCAGTCCCAGAGAGGGACCCCCTTTTCCACAGCCAGGGACAGCTGCTGCCCGGAGGCTGTGGCTCTGACTCCTCTGTGCCCTGTGGCTCAGGGCTGGCACAGGGCTTTGCTTCCTGCCTTTCCTCCCTGAGAGCCACCAGCCCTGGAAAGGAAGGCATGGGAAGGCCTGAGGGGAAGGAACTGCACTGCAGAATTGGCTCTGATGTGCTGGATGCTGTTTGATGGCACTGCCACATATCCGTGTGGCTGATGGGGAGATGTTGTACAGTACATGAAAACAGGGAGCTTATTTGTAAGCATGGTGTCTGTGATGAATGACAGTATCATGTAGCAAATATACTTTAATCTTGCCTGAAAAGTGTTGTTGTCTTCTTTTGAACCATGTTAGCCATTTTTTTTAAGATCTCTACAAAACCTCAGCCTGCCCTGTGGTTTAGCAGAGCCTGCCAGGCTGCCCTGAAAATCTGGAGCACTTCTGCAAAGTTTGTCTTAAAAGTCTATTTTTACATGGGTGAAACAGAGTGAACTGGTAGAAATGAATTTTTTTCCCCTTTTTGTCTGTAATATGAATTTTGAAAACATGTGTCATGGTTGTTCTTAAAACTTATAACTAGTAACATATGTTTGTAAGTGTCTTTTAACTGGAACATTGTCATAGACCTTTAATATCTAAGAGTAAAAAAACACCCAAACGTTTGGAAGTTTAAATTATGTATCATAAAACTGAGACCAAAATGCATACATTTATAGGGTACCAATAAACTCCATTAAAATAGGAGTTTTTAATGGAATCACTAACAAAGATAAACTTTTCAGAGCAGTAATTCTAGCAAGTACTTCTCCAATTGTCAATCTACTTTACTTTTTGGTATGAGTTGAAAAACCACTTTTAAGTTAGGGTTTGGGGTTTTTTTAGGTTTTTCCTCTTTTTTTTAAAGTGTGTTTCCTCACCTTTATTAGTTTTCTGAATATAAATGTAAGCTTGATTATCTTCTAGCTGCCTGTTAGGATACATCTGTATAAATGTAATGTCTCTCCTTATAAATCAAACTCACACTTGAAAATGTGAAAATAAAATATACTATAGATTTGTTGATTAATTTAAATAATTTTCATAGTATGTACTTGTGCCATTCATTTGTCACATAATACAGTCTTGCTCTTGGGAAGATCATGGGCAAAGGAAGATCAGCTTGGAAACTTTAGTTAACCAATTTCTTAAATTTTCCTTTTGATATAGGTAACAGGATCAAATGAGATTTCTGTCAGTGCATGAGTGGAGATATATATGTGTATTTATAAAAAATGGAAATAATTCCGAATGGTTTTAAGTACAGAAGCTCAAGTATTCTCAAAGAACATTTTAGAATTTATGAACCTGTTATAAAGACAGATGTTACCTAGCTTCTCACAAACTATCAGTCCTTGTAATTTCTCTATTTTGAACGTGCTTCTTTTCTTATCCTATATTAGGGGTAAGTAGGTATCACCTAAATGAGGACAAGTACAGGTTGCTTCAAATTTTGCATTCCAGCTGCTTCCTATACCATGTAGCACAATGTGGCAGGTCTGGATGCTGCACTAGAACACTCTCTATCACTTTGTACAATGCAACAAAAAACGAAAGCCAATTACATAATAATAATATTATTATATTCAACCTATCCAGTTTTCTAAAGATCAAAAAATGTTGTTTTCACTTAGAAAAATAAGTTAGATATTGGCATATCATTGTACTTCTGGTAGCAGAGAAGTAAAAATCATAATGCATTGTTAGTGTTAATTTCAGAACAGCTGTAAAAAAACACCCACATTTATTTATTGCAGGTTATTTTTTATCATTCATTCTATTCACAAATATATGGTTTTTGCAGTCCTTCAGCATGTACTTAAACTGTTAGAGAAGCTTATGTAATTTAAATCAAGTTTCAGGTGAAGAGAATGGAATTACTTTAGTAAAAAATATCCTCTTTTCTCCTTTTTTTATTATGTCGGTAATTAATTTTAGTAATAAATTAGTTGGTTGGTTGGTTGGTTTAGTCTGCTGCAAGATTTTTTTGTACTTTAGCATAACAACTGTGTATTTTTATAGCAGATGTTCTAAGAATGATTTTCCCTTGTTTTTTTCTACATCAGAAACTTGAAATAGAGCAAAATACATTGCAAGTTTATTGAAGTTGAAAATATGGTGTGATTGGGTTCAGAGTATCTATATGAAGGAAAGGAACATACAGACAGTCAATTTTAAGGTAGTTTCAATAACACTGCTAAAGAAAAGACTACTGGTTCAACTCTGGAATGTGAGAAACTATTTTTGGTTTGGTTTAGACCCTCATTGTTACAAATTAATCAACTGCTCTTTAAAGTCTAGAACTCATTAACTTTATAAGTTTTACTGTTCCCATGACTGAACTTAACTTAAAATATTCAAGTTTACTTTAGTAGCTCACCTTGATCCCATTTCTGTCTGTGGTCCATAAGTATCCTCTTCTTTCCTGCAGACAAGGTGGCAAGATGTATTTACTTGAAATTTAAAATATTTTAGAAGATCTACAGTGGTATTAGTTTATAGTTCTGCTCTCACTATAAATCAGTAATTTTAGCCAAACTTACCCACTTTTTGTGGGTAGAAAGAAAATCTGGGGGCTTTTAAACCCTATAGACTTTGTGCAGCGCAGTATTCACCATGTTGGATACCTTATTTAAATTTTAGTTTGGTCTGACTCCTCAAATGCTTGATAGTACCACAAAACCGCAAAAGATATATTTTTAAATAGGATGAGTTGTTTCCTTTTAGGACTATTCTAACAGTTCAAATAAAGGGTGATGGTGAGCTGCATATTTGGAGCATGATATTGCAGATAGGACTTCAAGATGATTCTGTGGCTGCTGTTATGCAGGAAACAGAATTCAATTACCAGAATAGCCCTTTGGCCTTGTAAAATGTAACTGTCGAGTTTATGCAGGTCTGTGTGTGACATTTCTCACTGGCAGTGCAAGTTGCTGTCTCCTGTATGACCACCCTGTATCGCATGCAGGTTGAAATGTCAGTCTGAGATGACTCCTACACCCTTGAAACGATGCAGCAGTCTCTAATGCCCAAAAGAAGACATTATTGGGAAAGTCCATCATGGAAATGTGGGAGGGAGAGATGTGACATGACTACCAAATGCACAGTTGCAGAACCTGTAGCTAAAATTCTTTAGTAATAAAAAGTTATGCTTTACTGTGTAGGTACTTGTAAACATGTTATTTGCACGTGGGCTGCAACAGCTCTGATTTAAGAGGATAAAAAGGGAAAGTGAAAAATGCGCAGCAGTACTTTGTGGTTTAACTATGAAGCTTGTATTAGGTTTCTTGACCTTAGAATGAAAATTAATGATTGATATGTAATTTGATCTGTTTCCTCACCCATGGAAGTAAGAACGGTGTTCAGATATGATGTACTAAAACAATATATATTATATATTGCCTGGAATAGTTGAAGCTACAGCCTTTGCAGAACAGACTGAGATTTGCAATGAAAAGGAAAACTAAAATGAAGAAATATTGAGTGAACAGCAGGGCCCATTTGAGGTGATTACAAAGGATGTTTCTTTATTCTGTCTTTTCTTATGCAACCTGAAAACAGTAGCAGGGGGTTACAAGCAGAGTTCATCACAAAGTTGTCAATCACTGTCATTTAACATTTTGCAATGGAAGATGTCTTTATTCAAGGACAGCTGGGCAAATCAGAGAAACAGATTTGCAGTTAGTAGTCTGTCCAGCCTACACTAAGCAAACAAGGACAGGGCAGACATACCGGCCTCTCACATAAAAATATAATGGACTCTGCTGACCTCAGTGCCCTCCATTCAGCTTCATTCTCAGTTGTATAAAAGCTTCACTACCCATTCTCAATTTCCTTTAATTACCTACATGATGCAGATAAGAAAATGAACCTCACTTACTTACAGTCAATGATCACAAACAGGAAATTAAGTAGGCAAGTTGTTTAAAATAAGAGGAGTGTTTTGGATGTAAATAAAACATGTGCTGGGGAAGAATTAAGGAAAATGCATTTTCAGGGGTACCAGTTGGTCTCGACTGACTTGGCTGATCCTTCTTCTTTCTGCTACTTTAAACTGCAAAGCAAAACTAAGTAAAAAATCTCCTTGGTAAATATTCTTTAAAATATCTTTGAAGGAGAAGCCAGTTAAATAAAGAGTGAAGCAAACATGCAGCCTTCTATAGGGCTTAAAAAGATTGTGACCTTAGGTTCAGAGAATAAATGACCACAGTTTTCACAAGAGATCTACCAGAGGCATCCAGGATTAAGCAGCAGTTGTCTTTATTCAGTCTTCACTTCTAATCTGCAGTCAAGATATGAAATAAATTAATGACATTCTGATTTTCTTTCCAAATCTTAAATTGTCTAATGGTTACCATTCCTTTTACATTGATATCACAGTTTAGACATAGTTTCCTAGCACCATTAAAGAAAATAGAAAATTTTCTAGTGCTGTCAGTTTTCAAGGAGGTGAAAACCAGCTATCTAACTGCTTTTAGTAATTGTCAGAAAAGGTTCTGTGTCCTAGGATATTAATGAGGGGATATGGTTCTTTGTAAGTCAATTAGGTAGTTCAATTAGGTGTTCTAAAATTGCCATTTTTCTTTACCTCACTCATCACTGGTTACTGTTGTGAATATTTCATTAATATGGATTTGCAGGAAGTCTGATGAGATTGAAGACTAAAATGCAAAATATTGAATCTGTAGTTTAAGAGGAATATAAAACCCTGAACACTTTAATTTAATGTTCTCTGCTAAGCCTGTAGTTTGGAAGATATTGCCCTTCAGGCTCCCCAAATGACTTTTTCTTTTATGACAAAAGAAATACACTCTCTTAAATTACAGATGGAAAAGATGTCACATATTATAAAGCTCTTACCTTACTTGCAAGTTTTATACTTTAGAAAGATCATTCTCACTCCAAACGATATATACACACCTATATGCACAAGAGGATTTTGTGGCAGAGAAAATTGCCAATTAAGTCACAAAACCGACTCTTTAGCCTAAATTATAGTTCTTAGGATGTTTCTGTTGAATTTTTTTCAAAGAGAGTGGATTTCCCGAGCAGGTGAATTGACACCTCTGCCTGGGATACCAAAACAGTTGTTCTTGCTCCTCTCAGCCACTAGG
>VZTN01024855.1:3074-14144 GCA_013400515.1 Erpornis zantholeuca | reverse complement strand
TAATAACAAGTCTACAAAGAGTCAGTCAAAAGATATGGTCAATGTTAATGATATGTTCAAAGTCTTAATTTTGTAGAGAAAATATCTATACTGGAAAAAATGTTATATGAAAAACAAACAGTCCAGACAAAAGCTGACCATCTAAGTACTCAGCTAATACATTCTAAATATTTTATTAACATCACTCTTGGAATAGGGCTTTCCTGTGATTTGGGTGAAGATGCTGTGGACTCAGAGCAAAATTGGCAAGTTGGTTCTTACCCTTAGAAGCTGCGTTACTAGAAAGACTATTGGGTACCTTTGTCAAACCTTTTGCAGTCTAACCAGCACTCCTGTGGCCCTGACCCTAAATAAAGCTGATCAAATACAAAATTTTTATTAGGTGAAAGAACAGTGCTTCTGTATAAAACAAATCAGTGACTGCAGATAGGAATGAGTCACAGGAAAGCTCTCAGAAAAAAAGAGTACAGTGAAATGAAATGGAGTATTAAAACACTCACTAACATTAGTTTCTGACTTATTTTCTCCATACAAATGGCTGCACAAGAGGTAGCAAAAGGTTGCAAGAGATAGTAGTAATACTGTGCTACCAAAAAGCAATGTGGGCAATCAAAGTGTTTAAACCACTTCATTTTTTATGAGTGTTTGTGCAGGAGTAGTTATTGGGGAAAACAAAATGCGGCCATAGGTGGAATGGGTCAGACAGGTCTGACAGCTCTTGGCAGACTCTAATTCCTCTTACAACTTAGCAGTGTGTAACACTGGTATAGCATTGGATATATAGGATTGAGATGTGTGAGATTCAGAGCTTTTTGTCCACATAACTAATTTTTCTGAAAGCAATATGGTAAGCCAGATATGAGTATGAGAGACTCCCTGTGCTTAGGGTCATCAGCAAAATAGTTGATTCTTTTGTTGAACTTCAGACTTGATGCCTCACAGATACACAACATGAAACCACACTGCTGACCAACTGTACCATAGCAAACATTACTAGCCAATTTTTACCTTTACCATCGTATTTTTGTCCCCTTAGACCTTCCTAACTAATGTGAGCTTTCACATGACTCACATGTTGACAAACTGTACCTGTTCACGTTTCTCTGATATTCAGCCAAAAAAAATTCCTTATATTGCTTTTATTTGATGGGGTTTTATTGCTGAGAATCTGATCAGCCTGTGCAGCAACAAGCCTACTGGAAACAGCTTCTATAGATGGAGAGGAAGAGACACAAAAGTAAGCAGAAGATGATCACAAGAAAACAATAGGGGTTTTGTACTTGGAAGAGAAGCATTTGCAGCTTCTTTCCTAAGCAGTGAGTTTAGGGCAACTGTGAAACAGCAGGAGTCAGGAAGCCTTGTGTGATTACATGGTGAGAGCCCTCTGAAACGCTAAAGACAGCATTTCTCTCTGAATATCCCTGTCAGTGTCATCTCAGACTATAAAGGTTTATTCTTTGCAGGGCAACAAAAGAAAAAAAAATTAGAAAGATAACAAACCCTCTGAATCTGCTGAAGATGTATTTGCATGTCCAAGATTCTTGGGTTTCAAAAGTAACTGTCTCTTTCAAGGTATCGACTTAGAAAGGAGATGGACTAGGACAGAAAAAAACAAAGTGAGCAAAAGTTCTTTCTTGAAGGATGGTTTCTTCCCTCTGTGCTCTTGGCCTTCTCACATTGTGTCAAGAGATCTTGAGTTGTTTCTACAGTATTCCTATTATGTTTTCTTCTTTAGCACAGAGTGATTAAGTTTCAAGCTGCAAGAAGTTTAGAGTTGTAGGCTTATTAGAAAATCAAGGATTATTGTAATTTATTTTAGAAGCACATTTTATGCATATGGTTTCTAAATTAATCACTACTGTTATATTATTTTAAAAATACTCACAGCCTCCAAGTATACCTAGTGGAATGGCAATTTGGTGCACAGTGCAACATAGTTTCATAAGATATTTTAAAAGTAGTATGGCCACAAGTACCATTGTCACAAGTGCCCATTGATGCTCGAAGTGTGTCTAAAGTTGCAGTTGAATGTCCATGTATGTCAGTGGGATCTGCACATGCTTGATACCATGAAAAATTGAGTTGTTTGTCCTAGGGAATGAAATATTTGAATAGTCACATTTGAACAATTTTGCCCAAAATGCATAATTTTGCATATCATCTGTAATTGTGTAGTATTAGAATAGTGGACTTTACCCAGATGAACTTTACATGGCACTGAACAGAAAGAGTAGGTAAGAAAATAGACTGGGGAGACTTTCCTAACTCTGTTGCAGGTTCTGATGTGGCATGGAGTGAAAGAAATAACAAGTATTTGATATAAAGCACTCATCTCTGCACAGAAAAATGAAATAATAAGTGGGATCTTGTGATTTATTGAGCACAAGGGAAGTAGACAAGGCTGTAAGAGAGAAGTCTGGGTGTGCTCTCTGACGGTAGTCTCTGTTCACAGTCTGCAAAATCTAGTGTGACAGTGAATTTCTTATCTTTGTATTTTCTTCTTCCTCAGATTATAGGAACCCTTGCTTTTCATGTATATAATACATTGAGTCTTCTTACTGTAAATGTTTCTGTAGCTTCAGAGTTGTGTGTGAATGTACAAGGCAATGAGATGCGTGTAAGGAGGGAAGAGAATTAGTGCTATATTAGCAGAAAACTGAAGAGAAGAATATGAGAAGGAGGCAGGTGAAAAAAGTATAAGAGAAGGTGGAGTGCACAATGTTAAATTTTAGTACAGGGCTGGTTATTGAGTACCCTACATCTGTGTCTTCTGACAAATTCCAGTGGTACTTCCTGAATAATGTATTTAAGCAATGAGACTTTGCAGTGCATGTTCAACTTTACTCTTGGCTAAATGTGATTCAAGAAAAGTGCTGCAGTAAGTCTGCTAGAGAGTAATGTGAGTATGAGGGGAAATAAAATTTAGGGGTTTTTTCCCTGGTAGCTTGTTCCAGAAGGTGGCAGTTCAGCATAGTGAGGAGGTAGTAGGGAAGAAGCTTTTTAAGATCTCAAGGAGCCACAACCAAGTGTGGTTGCCCAAAAGGCTTTTGCAGAGTTGCAGCATGCTGCTGGCTGTTTGCATTTAGGAGTACTGACACTCCTGGCTGTAGTGTTGCCAAGAACATGTTCATTACTGAATAGAAAAAATAACTGCCTAATCATAGAAACATATAAGCAATTTCATATATAAATTCTGAACACTTCAAAAATTAAATATCTTACCTTCATCTGTATGGGATTTTGAGCTACAAAAGCACATGCTAATAAAAATTGGAGGTGGAACAAAAGCTACAGCTTTGGCTGAGAAGCAAAGCAGCTCCAGGAGTGAGATTCCACCCTCTTCATGGGATGCCTGCTGTGTCTCCACTCCTTTCCTTTGCACCATCCCACACATAAGCAAGTGAGGAGGAGATAAAGCACAGCAGGTCCCAGCTCACCTATGAAGGAGGCTTCCTACGCTGGTGTGAAGCTCTACGGCAGCGCTGGCTGCCAGTCAGGCTCAGAAGATAGCAGCAATGTGTTGAAAAGAAGCTGCACCTATGGCTGTGTTGGCCTTGGGTGGAGGCTCTTCCATCAGCCACTGGGAACAAGAGACAGTGAGACATTATTTAACATTATTTGTTTTGAGTAACACTTTCTGCTTACTGTCAGAGTTGGCATGGAAACTGAATCTGCACTCGTTTTTAAACGAATAGTCCATTCAGAGTGGGGTTAGTCATCAGTGGGCTTACCAGAGGCTGCAGCTGCCAGCACTTAAACCTTACTCATTAATAGATAGAATCCTCAAAATCGTGACGGTCATACTACCCCAACCTTAGGGAAAATAGGTGTCTTTTGATAATGACTTCATGTCATTTGCATTTGGGTCGTGGTAGGGTTTTTTTAAAGAGGGAGGCTTTAATTACCAGAAATCCACAAGAGAGCTTTCTTATTTCAAGAAGATGCTATCTATTTTTATGGATCAGTTGAATTTAAAGAGTTAACACAACTCATGTAACATTGTGGTGAAAAATGGCATAATTCTTAAAAGGCTCCAAGCTTAGC
Organism: Erpornis zantholeuca; assembly: GCA_013400515.1. Lineage (NCBI taxonomy): Eukaryota > Metazoa > Chordata > Aves > Passeriformes > Timaliidae > Erpornis > Erpornis zantholeuca. The sequence continues at coordinate 10,100 of VZTN01024855.1, read as the reverse complement.
ACTAGGCATCTGTGAATAGTCAAGATGGAAGCCTACACAGCATGCAAAAATTGGCATTTTCAATTGCTTTGTCTCTATTGATGAAGAAGATTAAGATATGCTTATTTCCATTCTATTTTATTCCCACGCACAAGGGGAAAAGCAAAGAAATGGCTGCTGGTTTTCTACACCAGCAAGGCTGAGAAATACTGATGGATAAATTGCTGTTTGGTGGCATTTCATAAAGCACCTACTGTGGCATCCTGTTCTCAGATGCAAAATTATAAGTGTATATATAAATTTGAAAAGTTTAATTTCATCTGTAAATTTTGACTCCTGGCTTTTTGTATTCTCATAACACAGACCATACATGTCTTTGTCATTGATACAGGAACTGTTTATACTAACTATTTACATTCAAGACTATACTGTTGTTACCAAATTGATGAGGACACTGATTTCTTTTTCCTTTGTGTTTATCAAGCAGATAATTTAAGTGAAGCCCTGAAAAAGCTGAAGATAACATCCACTGACAGCACAGCAGATAGCTTGGAGGGATGCTTGGACTGTCTGCTTCAAGCTCTGGCAGAAAACAGTAAGTTGCATGGACCTTTGAAATTTTAAATTATATGAGATCAGTGAATTAAAATGTGGCAGAGAGACTAACTCAAGCAGTAGCCTGCTAGATTGGCTCTATTGAGTTTGGGGGGTTTTTAACTCATATGTCTGTAGCATTCCACTAGCAACAAAGACAGTGACAGGTAAATACCTGAATATTTGGAACAGCTGTTGAAAAGGACTGGTCCTTTTTCTAAGATGAAGTATAACAATTACTTTTCTAATTGATCATTCAAGAATAAAAGAACAGAGATGGAGAAATAAGCCTGATAAGATGGGGAGAACGATAAGGGAGCTGCTTGCTAATTCTGATTGAAAAAGCATAGTTTCCCATTTGTAATGTATTTCTCCTCACATTTCTGATCACAGATTTCTCAGTTCCAGGAATTTCAATTAGCAGAACTAGGCTGGATATCCAAAGATGGTCCAAGTTTGTTATATAGTATAGTAAAAATAACATCAGAATGGAACAAGATGTCATTTTCACCACAAACTTTATAATGCTTGTCCCCCCTCCCAGTAAACAAAAAGATAAGGTAAATGAAGATGACAGTTTATAAGACTTTTCTGAGTTTAACTTCCTTAGTGCTTCAGATTGTGCCAGAAGAAAAATATGTGTACCATTTCAGGTTGAGAAACTTCTCAGGTTAGGTTCAAGCCATGGTTAAAAATTCTTTATTGAAAAAAGAGTTAGTTCTTTGGAAATGTCAATACACTCAGAAGTACATACTATTGTAAGTCTTGGTTTTCTTCACATGATAGTATTCTACAAATCAAAGCATTTTGGATTAGTTGTAAAACAGTTCATGAGGTTTTTCACAACTGAATATAAGCACCATCCAGATCAAGTCAAAAATGGATTATAACAGTGTCTGCATTTAATAGTAGTCTGGTTTTAATTACTTTAGAAGGCTATATTGGCCAGAAAGTAATAAAATCTTTGGGGTTTAGATCAACCATTTTTTGAAGATGCTGAATCCTTTTTCTTATGGATTTATTTATAAGGTATATCTAATACTTCAATCCAACCTCCAGTTGGATTTATTTCCACTGCTTTTAAGTCTAATACTTAAATAATAAGAACTGAAAAGATTGTATGAAAAGCGACAACTTATTTGTGTAAATAACAGAGTTTGCTATTTTGCCTGTGGAGGTGACAGAGCTGTGTCACCACAAGTGTGGCAGATACAAAATAATTTTAGTGATGTACAGCAAACTTACTGATGCTTTCATGCAACCACATGACTTTCTCTGTCTCAGTCTAGAGCTTTGCTCTTCACTCCAAAATCTTTGCTCTTCTAGATTTGTAGCTGCCAGAGCAGGTAAACAGATTATTAGGATTTTGACCTCTCTCTTTGGGATAGTTTTAGAAAATTTATTCTCTTTACAATTTCCCATGCTCTTTTTGTGTAAGTCAGTAACATGGATATAGCCCTGCTGAGCTGCTGATACATATCTGCACATGTTTACATTTGCCCAAGACTGAAGGCAACTAAAACAATGCACTGAAAATTAGATGGGTCAGATAGGACAGGTTTCCTAAACAGCTTACTGATAATTTAGCAACTAGAATATCAATTCTGTTTCAAGGGAGTTGTACACTTACCTAAGTTTTGCCAAGTCTCTTTGGACAACAGGCTTTAGTTCTCGAAGTCTTCTGATGATTTGCAGAACAGACTTCTGTCTTGAGATAACTTTATGAGAACAGCAGTACATCCAAAAGACTTCAGAGACTGAGGTAAATTGCATATAATAGATTGATTCAACAAATAGATACAGAATCAACTTTGTAAACACTTTCTCATAGCTCTCATCCACCCAGTTAACATCTTAATATGGATTTGACTGATTGATTTTTAGTTATAGGGTATATTATCATATTTATGATACCTGGTTATGAGATACGCTGTACCTTTGTGTATAAATGATTATACAGTAATACTTAGAAATAAAAAATTGTTTATATAAAAGTATCTGTTAATTGTAATACAGAGATAATTTAAATAATATTTCGCAAATAATTATCATGCTCTCTTTTAGCATATTTCCATGTGTATGATTAAATTAATGAAGTATATATTTAGATTATAACTCAGTAAATCATCATATTAATGTGAGAAAAAAAGCCATGCAAGGAATAGTTTATTTTAAGATAATTTTATACAACTATGATTTTGCTGGGAGATGATGGTAGTATTGTAAATCAGAGAAGTTAAACTTTTATTCACTGCATTAAGACTTGGAGATAAAAATATTATTTCATCTTCTATAAAATTTAGTGCATTACTAATATGATAATGCAGCCCACTCCCATCTATTGCCAGCCAAAATCAGTAGTTAAACCCAGTGTTACTACAACAAATTTTGATTTTCAGCAAAGGACAACTTCAGTTTTGCATACTGCATGTACACGTGAATGTTTCAGTGACCACTGTGCTGCTTTTAATTGCTGTCTGCATGCAGCACAGGCTCGTGGCTGCTGCAGAAGTGTTGGTTACATTCCCTATTCTCTGAGAAGACAGTCAAAATTATCGTTCCATTTACTCTGCATACAATCCTTTAAATCTTCATTTTGTTAAAACACTACTTTCTTCTCATATTTTGTACTGTATAGAAAGAGATGAAGAAGTTATGACGAATATTGTAATTTTTCATTTCTTTCTATGTAATCTGCTGTGTTTTCTTTTTGTTTTCACTCTCCTTTTCAAAGCTGATCTGTTAATAATCCTAGACAGGTGTAATGCCCTGGAACATGATACCTCCTGACTGACTAGGAGCTATTCTGCCATTTGTCACACCAGTCAAATTAAGGTGCATGCACACACATATGCTATACTACAGAAGGGTGAGTCAAATACTCAGCTGAGTGTGATAACTGCTGGTAAATATTTGGTAAGCCAAATTCAAATTGTTTTAACTACAGTTTGTCTAGGAGAAAGTTGCATAGCTCTTCACATCTGAGATCTGGGTCTAAAAACCCTGCACAGATGGTTTCCCTACGAGACATTGTTTGGAAATATATATATTCCTATTTATGCAGATATTTTAGTTCTTGTCTGTCACTAGCACTTCTGTCTGAGGACAGTCATATATGGTCTAGCTTGCGGCACTAGAGAAAACTGAGGAGGCTAAGATGAAAGAGGCGACAATGACAGAAGACATAAACAGGCATTACAAATGCTTTAGAATAATGGCATACCTCATTTTGGCTGGAGTTCCTTCAGCATTCTCAGTGAAGCTAAGTGGCATATCTGGGGACTTTGCAGCCATAAGTTTGCAGTGACATTAGTTGAGATTCACAGCTAGTATAAGATCTCCTTTCACCTCTGTGGATCTACCTTATTCGCATAAGCTGAGATTCTGTCCACCTTGCTTCTGAAGGAAAAACACATATACTTGATCTCTCTCCACCTGCAAGTGCTTACCATTTGCTAAACATGCCATAATTCAGATTTTTAAGGAAAGGCTGGGGTACATAATCCATAAGCATTATTAGCAGCAAAAAAACAGAGCCAGCCATGCTCTAAATGACTTACTGGCTTGTATTCAATCAAGACGTGAAAGTCATGTATTACATGTGTTTTCTATTAACAATTGTACATTAAAACAAGTTACTCCATTGTCTGCTCCATAGAATCTGGGTTAATTCTATACAGACATGTATTGATGTGTTACTGTCATGAAAGAATTTTGCTGATCTGGAAGCAGGCTGTTTACAATGACATGGAGCATAGAATCATCATAACAATCAGAAAAGGCACAAACCTGCTCAAAAGAATGAGTAAGACACATACTGAAGAAAAGTAATTTGAAAGATCACATGCTTACATTTCTGGAATGAAGTATATTCTGAAGTATAATTGCTTTATTTTTTATCTCGCACCCAAAATAAAACATGGGTTTGTACTGCTATTGGGTATGGGAACCAATAGCATATTAATTCCCATATTAACCAATATGGGAATAATTGGTTAATTGTCTCATATAAGGAATTACAAGAGAAAACAATATTGGCCATCATTTTCAATCAACATATGGAAATTTATTCCTGTTAAGAGCCATTTCATAAATACTATGCTTATCAAAAAAGTGCATTTATCCAAAGATGCCCAAATAACAATCCACAAGAAAGGATTGCCAGAGAGAAAGAAAGCAAAAAGGAAATAGAGGTTTTCTTTTAAAAAGCAGGCTCTCTGGGACATAATTCTTGCAGTATGTTAAAAAGTTACTGCTAGTCCTGACATGCTGTGTTTCAGATACAAGAAGTTATAGCAGACATAAATAACCCAGTTGTGATAAATGAGAAATCTGGAAAATCTGCTGAGAATGTTATTTTTGGCTCTGCTGTACTCAGTGTAAGAGGCTGAAAATGCCCACTTATCCCAGCTTTCAGCACCTGGCTTTGAAAATGTCTGACGTGTAGTTGAAGTGCAAAGGCTGGCACATGCATTTGAAATATTTTTTTACATATACCTTTTAGGAGACTAAGAATATGAATTTACATTGGTTGAATTTTTTGAATATGAATTTTACCATTGGTAAAAATGGTTAAGCAAAATCACAGCACTAAAGAGATTAGCTTAAGTGAGAGAGCAAGGCCCCAGTTTTGAAAAGGCTTTAAAAATGTTAGAGAGATTTGAAATAATGCACTTTATCTTCAAGAGATGCTGTATTTCATACTTGTTGAGCTTTTCTGATACCTGGTAACTCAAGGAACCATCACATGACACATGAAAATTTTAAATTCATGCTTGAAACTGGAAGTCTCTGCATTATTCAAAGGCTACTTTAGCATGTAATTTTTCTTCCCATTATGGACACGGTTTCTTAATAGTATTTTGCTTGGCCCCAATATGTATTTTGGCTGTATGGTGGAGCCATGAGTTGTTTCGAACGTACTAGCTGTGTTGTATCAGAGAAAATAACATTCTTACAAATTCCCTGAGCAACTTGTAGTAAGCCTTTGCCATCACTTCAGCTGGAACATCTGAAGTGTCGGTGTCGGGACCATGAGCTCATCCCTCCTACCTGAAGCTTCTTGTTTAGGTTTTCTCTTGGCAGTCACCAGTGGGTTTGCTGAAATGTATTTGATGGCAACCCAGAGGAGGATGTGATAGCATCTGGAGTGCTTAAGGAAATCTTGGATATCTGCAGAGACAGCAGATTTCTCGCATGCCTTCATCAGTGGTGAAACTTTTCATCAAACGCCCTGAATCTTTGGTATGCACCTGCTTTCACAGGCACCCAGTTTTCTTTCTCTGATTATTTTGGTGGATTTCCAGTTCTCACAACCATATGTTTACACAGAGGTTATATTTGAGTTGGAAAATAATTTTATACTGTTCTTTGTAGCCTTTGCTTCCATATGTTGTTGAATTTAGTTAGTACTCCTGCTTCCTATACTTGATGTTGCTTTTTCTGATTTTCACTGGCCATAGAAGATGGAACAATTCCTCTACTGGAGCAGAAAAATCATGGAGAATTTAGTTTTATAGTTCTGTAATTCAGAGCTCAAGTAAAGAACTCTGAAATTTTAAAATGTATTATTGATACTATTAGTGCCTTTGATTTGTAAAAGAAAATCAAGCTTTACCTATTTTTATCTATTTAGTTTTTGGACATTCTTGATACTGTTTGTACTCTTATTTATTCATTACAGAGTCAGGTAAGGCAGTCTTCTTAACTGGTAACATTAAGTGCCATCTGATTTCAGTGAAGCCTTGTACCTTTTTAGTACAGAGAGGATTAAGAAACATTCATTTGTCTTTTGTTTCCACAGTCCTCTCACTATCTTCCTGCCCCAAACATAGAAAAAATTAAGTTGGAGAACCTTTTGTCATAGCAGAGTTATTCTAAGGCACAAACAACTGAAATCACTTTCATATTTTCCCACTGGCTAGACATCTTAAGTTTTCTCTGTTCCCTTTCGTGGAACAGACCATGGAGAAAAAGCTTCACATTTCAGAGCTCACTCGAGCAAATATATTCTTAAACATCAGCACATGAACCTTCTCCTGTTTTGAAGAAACTGTTTGTGCAGAATAAGAGTAAAATGATGTGACTGTCATTTCATGCAGATTGTGGCTAGGAAACAATGCTTTCCTGATTGTGAATGCTTGCATAGTATTAAAGCTTAAAACAGTACCTGTCTCTAGGTCCTATTCTGACACTCTAACTTCTGGCCATGCTTGTTCACATAGAAAAAGAGCTTTCAGCATCCCTGCAGCTTTAACACACTTTACAAACATGTAAGCTGTGACAACACAAGGCAATGCATAAGCACATCAAGAGAGCTTAGCACAGCCAAGGGGGTAGGCAATGGTACTAATTGGATTAGTGGCCTACTAAAACAACTGGTAACTAGTAGAATTAAGTTCACTGACAAATTGCATTTCCTTGCTTTCTTATTCCCCTTTGATCTTTAGCATC
>VZTN01024849.1:0-11007 GCA_013400515.1 Erpornis zantholeuca | reverse complement strand
TTTCTAAAATACAGAATATGCTTCTACTTCTGTCATTCACAATAGATTGTCAGCTGTTCAAGCTGGGAAAAAGAGTAGTGGTATAATGAAAAACTGAAAATAAATTCGCTTATCTCAGGTTTTGCCTCTACTTCTCTTCTGTGTATCTATACAAAAAAATAATTTTTTTGTACTGTTGAGAAAGAGACATACTGATCTGTGATAGTGAATGATATGCTCAGATCACTGTTGGAATAAACACACCAAGGGAAGAAAAATACATTGGCACTTCAGACTAGCTAGTACAAATGTTCCTCTTTTCACAAAGTAGTTTTCAGTTTTAACCTTATCTTTTCCTCTGGTGCTGAAAATATGAGGTAAATGCAGCTGTTTGGGAGACAAAATAATAATTAAAATAAGGCAATAAAAATTGATATCAGACAAAACACACAGGTATGAAAGGCTTAGTTTTACTCTGAGAAAAGGATGAGAAAAATCTCCACAGGTGAAAGTATTAAATTCTTTCTACAGTTGCTCCTTCAGAACCACTAAAGCAAGTTAAGTAGCAAACTACAAGGAAACTCCCTCACTCACTGCCAGAATGTGATACACTAAAGAGTTTTTTGTGCCAATTTTCATGTGAGGTGCACTGGAAGGGCCCAACTCCTCATCATAGGAGCCCAGCATGACTAGCTTAGCTGGAAATATACTGTAGCCTATTTAAAGGTAACCTCCCAAAAGCACTGATATCAGTAGAAACTTAGAAGCATAAATGCCAGAGTGAGACAGCCCTCGTAAGTTTCAAAGATGCAGAAGCAGGGTCTGATTGTACAAGTTGCTGACACTCAGGTCCTCAGGGTGTCTAGGCACTTATCTCCTGCTGAAGGGAATTAAACAGAAGGCACCAGAGGGTGATGCTGAAACTCCTGCAGGCTTCATTTACATAAATGATGAGGTTCATTTCAAGTCAGTGGTAGCTTTTGTCTTCGGCAAGGCCTTTCAGAACTTTAGATTCTAAATGAATTTTCAAACTCATTTTTTCTCCATAGTTTAACATGAAATCCCTTCACAGATAATTTTCAACCTGATTTATCTTTTTGCAGAAGACAATCACTTAGTACACACTTTTCATGACTCATGAAATTCATTTAGATTCTGCCTTTTTTTGTTAAAGCAATTTACTACTAATTATGTCTTAAAAAAAATGAAACACACTTCCAATATCAAGCACTAAGAAATTAGTACAAACTCGAAAAAATGTAGTTAAAGATCACAATTAAAAATTAAAACTGTCATACATGTATACACAGCTGTATGGTTTTCAGTAAATTCAGTAAAATTCATTAGCTCAGCTACTTGTTTCTGCATTTAATTCCCCAACATCTTTATCCCTGGCAGTAGCAGGAGTGTGTATATGTGTGTTATATCCTCCCCTCAGTTTCATTTCTGTAGTATTTGGAAGTTAATTACTAATCCTGTGCTCTCCCTTCTTCCTCCTCCTCACCATAAATTCCAATCATAAGACACTGTGCTATTACAGCATGAAAGAAAGCTCACACCTTTCCAGCCCTTCACAGCTGTTCTTCCACCTTGGCTTGTCTTTTCAAATAGGACATCCCTGGAAGGAAGGAATCATCTCCTTAAATTAATTTGGACTTTAGGCAGGAGTAATGTGAAAAGGATTTCTCTTCTTTTAAAGTTTTTCTGAGACCCTTCATTCAAATTATTTATATGGATATGTATTTAAAATACTTTAATTAAGGATTTGATGAAAATATTTCTTACTTGAGGAGCTGTTGAATACCAGGAAGATGCTTAATTATGAAATTGTTTAAAATGCAGAGGATTGGGTAAGTACATAATTAAGGAGCTATCATTTCCAACACAGTAGGGAAAAAATGGCTCTGAATCCCATTAAGTAATCAAGGATTGATTAAATATCTCTAATGTAATGCCTGGCCTATGAAGAGTATTGTTACAGAATTTTATGTGTCACTCATATATTTGGGCCATATGATTTGGTTCTAGTAAGAACTGTGGGTTCGGCTGGGAAACACAAATACTTTATAATTTAAAATCTTCACTATCATTCCCAAGAGCTGTAATGAATGCTAGCTTGTGTCTGCTGAAGGTCCCAAAGATATCTGGTAATACTCGATACTGAAAAATAAAATTACAAGAAAATAATTAATATCCTTGGGTTTGAACAAGTGACTTCAAAGTAAAATTGGAAATCAGATAGGATATTTAACACTGGAAAAACTCATTTAAATAATGCAACAGTTCTGAGGAAACTCTAACTTACTTTCAGAAAGAACTGGTAAACTAAAGATGGTGCTTGTAATATACACTTGAAAGATGGTGAAAACAGGGAACTAAGCTTTTTCTCTCAAAAAAGAATTTGAAAGACTAAAGGATGGTATTTTTCTACAATATAAACCAAATCCTTTGTACACCTGGTTGTATTTCCTGGCATAATAATAATAATGAACTTTTCAAACAAAATTTTATTGCTTATGCTTTAAAAACTTGTACCATCTGACCTATTCTGAACACATGCTGAAAAATGTGTAGTCATTGACCTTCCTCTTATACAAGAGGATTCTGATTCTAATTAAATATGTTAATAGCATAAATGAGACAGTTAAAAATAAGCACAAGCCTACTATCTCCAGAACTATGTAAAGTAAAGAGAAATTACCTGGGGATAATTCTAACATGTTTGTATACTACTATATTTTTAATTCTCTGAAGGAGAATGGAAACACAAGGGTCTTTTTGTTGTTGTTGTTTTCTGAAGAAAAATACAATCGAGTGGCAATAGATTACTTCACCTTGATCCCAAGTCCAGCAATCATTTGACCCCTACCCTGGGAGCACAACACACCAGCTGGGAATTGACGGGGGCCTGATGAGCAGGGGTTGCTTGCCTGTGACAGCTAACAAGGTTGCTCTGTCCCCTCTGCCCTCCACACGTGGATGCCTGACCTGTTTGCTCGCCAGCTTTTAAACTACCACAATAACAACAAAGAATCTTGCAGTTCACCTAAACTGAGGATGATTACCTTACAGTGCTGTATGGCAATTGGTGCTCCCATACCTGTGCATGGAGGATAGAGCAGAAGTGCTGTAGTGGTCTCAGATACAGATGTTCCCCCTTGTCTGTTAGATTTTACACTGGACCCTTCATGTCACTATCATATTCAGAGGAAGGAAGACCTAAACCAAATAAAAAAAATAGCCAGGCAGAGGAAAAAGCCCTTCCTGACCACTAGAGTATGACTAGCTGAAGTTCTAAACCATGAGATTTTACTTTAATCATTATCTTAATAGATTTTCAAGCACTATAAAAATAAAAGTGATACCAAATATCTTCTTTTAAAGGAAGGACATAAGTAGAGTTATCCACAGAAGCTGATTTTAGGATGATTTTTTTTTCTTTTGTCAGCCCTTGATTTTTCTCCATCCTTTGAAGTATTTAGAGTGTTTACAGAGAATGTATTAAATAAAAGGAGTTCAGTAGTGTAAGGCTAAGGCTGTGGATCAACAGCAACAAAAAGAAGTCCTGCAGAATGTCTAGCCCCTCTAATGATAAGAGAAGATGTAGAACTCCTCATATAAGCCAAGTTAACCTTCAGTTATCAGAAAATTCAGATTGTTTTTGAGGTGGTAATGGAGAAACCTCCCGCAACAGCTTTTTCAAACTGCTCTAGTATTAATTAACTTCATTAAAAGGGTACTTTGACCTTGTTGCAGATGGTAGTTGCCTAATTTCAGTTTATATGCCTTGGATTAAAAAAACACTTTCTCCTGGTCTAGGATATAATTCCCTTGTGTAAGTAACTACAAGTTAACACTCACTCTCTTTGTTAATGAGCAAAACCAACTGCACTGCATAAACATTGATTATGAGATTTATTTTCCAGTGCTTGCATCATTTTTGCATGTGAAACTTCCATGAAATGGGGCTAATAATGTTGCTCTGGTGGTAGTGTTACCAGTGCTGTATTCAGTGGGAAGATAATTTCTCAACTTCTGCTAGTATTAAGACACATCATGTTTTATTACAGCCATTTAATCAGGCAATTAAATTCTTCCAAGTATTGCATTATTCAGAGTGTCTGCTTCACCAGTATGTGCATCATCTACAGCCTCCAGAAACACAGAAACTCATTGTATAATCTGTTGAGCTGGGAAAGAAGAGGCACTTCTTAAGAGTTGGGACAAGCCCATTTTACATATCCATTAACAACTTTAATAAAACTGTCAGCGTGCTATTTCATAATTCATCCAGCCTCCTATCTTAGTTTTATTAATTGTGATTTAATGGGACATCTTGTTCAATATCTCAGACAAAGCCACTCATTTCACCCCCTGTTTGCTTTATGGAGAAAACTTGGATTTATTTGACAACACTTATTTATTTAATTTATTTTACCCACCTTTTGAAGAAACAGCTGAATTATGATACCGAACAACCTTGTAAAATAGGTATATGTATTTTCAAGTATCTGTGTTTTTAAATGTGTATTTTTCTTCATATCAGTTTGGCCATTTTTTCCATTGTGTATTTATGAATGGAAGAAAGATGATTTAGTAAGAGAAAAGAGAGAGGAAGGAAATTTGTGGAAGGCAAAAAAAAGTATAAGACAATCATATCAAGTATCCTTTCAACATCACCAAATGACATGTCATTAGGAAAGAAGCAGTTTCACAGAGCAGAGGACATGTACAGATGGGTCACAGTGTGAAAAGCAACAGAGCAACTGCTAGAACTTAATACTTTCTCTCCTGAAATACTTCAAGGAGTTGGTTGTAGGTTCTGCAGGAAAGAAATCTCTTTTTTACAGCAGTAGTATCCAAATACATAACTGTTTCGACAAAATGAAGGTCCTTTATTATTCTTATGCTGATAGTCCCAAGTGAAGACGAGTGTGTCACTTCTATAAAACTAATTACTCGACCACATAATCCCTTAGAACAGAAAATAACAAACAAATTTTGCTAGTCTGCATGGCTTCAGCTTCCATCTGTGACCATCGTCTGTCACTGAATCATGTCTTTTTCAGTAACCAAATGATAGAATGGCTTTCCCACCAACTCCGTTTTTCTGGTCCTCTTCTTTCACCTCCATTTCTAGGTTATCAGTTTATGGCCTCTCTTACTTCCTTTATAGGTTAGTATTGGTCAGATTCTGTGTCTAGTATCCAGTCTGATGACGGCTCTTGTCTCTTCTGTCAACAACTGAAGGCCCAATAAGCCATGTTTGTAAGAACTTAGGTTAATCCACTTTCCCCCTTCCCAACCAGAAGGGTCAGAAAATGTGTCTCTTGAATGTCTAAAGAGATTGTGGCTGAGCTCTTGCATTTGCTTGTATTTTTCTGTACCACTGTTTTGAACCTCGGGCAACATACATCACCAACCATTCTTTCTATTTCTTGTGCCTTCCTTCCAGTATGTGGCTCTGTTTCTATGGTTCACCTTTGCTTCTGCAGTCTGTGTCTGTTCACCTTTTGTTCTTTCTCTAGTCCTGAGCAGACCAATTTTTTTCTATTAAACTGTGTCAAAATAATGTAATAAAAATCCCACAAATATGGAGATTAGGTCTCCAGTTTCAGTTGCTGCAACCTCTTCTCATCTAAGGCTCCTTTTAGTGCTCAGATCCATTAGCCATAAACAAAGAAAAACTCCTTAAACTTATCTAGTGGTCATGCTTACCACCCTTTGTCAATCTGAATGCAGAAATATAATTTCTGTTTTCCTTGTATAATAAATTCAACACTTTCAGATCACTTTTTTAGAAGTTCTCTTTTCTGCCTTAAAACTCTTTAATTATATGGTAGTACAAGTCTAGGAGCCTGATTTTCCACTTAACAAATATCTGTTATCCATCACAGTATCCACTGAATATTGAATTAATCCTTTCACAAACAATTTCCTGAGGCTCACTTTCCATTTTCTATTAAATATTATTTCAAGAATAATTTTGTGAAAGATTTCCAAACACACTTATATATATATATATATGCTTTTTCTGAACTCTATTAAATATGACTATAGGCATAACAGATTTTGATGTGTTTATGTTCATGTGTACATGAATACATGAATACACATTTAAGTATGTGTATGACATGAAGATGACATTCATATCTTGCTAGCATGTCTTCCCATACTTTTTCATAGTGCTGCTATCCATGCAGCCAGGAGAGAAAAGAAGTTATTAAGATCACTGCTCATGTTTAACATCAGTCTGAAATCTCCCCTGAACCCTCTGTTCCTTGTCTTTTCAATCCTCAGTACATCAGAACACAGATTGTGTAGTACGATGCACCTTTACACTGCCCAGCGCTGGGGCAGTGACCTCTGGGTGTTACAACATAAATAAAAGCAATGCCAGTAGCAACTGAGAGAAAATAATTTCAGAATTTCTGATCCAAGAAACGTGAAAAGCTGTTGACAAAGAAAAGGGTATGCACTTTGAGGTTTTCAAAACAAATGCATTACTTTAGACCTACTGTGAAGATGATTGTGATTTGATTTCCATCAAGGGAAAACACTTAACTCTACAGTCAACCAAAATGAGAATTCAGAATCAAACTATAATTTTACTTTCACAGATATAGACACGAAAATATTTGCAGTGAATTCTCTTCCTTAGAGACGTATCTACTACATTTGGCATTTTGCAGTACATACTAATTCAGTGACAAAATACACCTACACACTAATTCTTAGTATAATAATGAATTTTCTTAATTGCCCTTTTTGTGCTCCAAAATATAGCAGATATAGTGCTGACAGTTTCTTCTGATAAAGGTGGTTAAAAAGAACTAAAGTCTTGATAGCAAATATCTTAGAAATACTCCTTTTCCAAAATATTTTTAACATATCATAGAAAACCTATTAACACAGAAGATCCTATCACACCAAAATGTTTGGACACACAAGAGAGGGAATCATCTGCCTAACCTTCAGCTGTCCTTTTAAGCAAATTCACCATGAGAGAACATCCAACAGTTGAGCATGCCAAGATAATAGTCAGGAAAAAGAGCTAAAATATTTTGAACCAGATGATACTATAGGGAAAAAATACATAGGTATTTTGCATTGGGGTCACACTGTGGCTGAGCAATTCCATTGGTGTTAGATGCCTGCCAGAGTAAGTAGAGGCACAGGGTAATGACACCGTATTAAAGACTAAAAGTACAATATGGTTATTTCTCACGCTGTAGATCTCTTGAAAAGAGATTGAATCCTATGAAATTTACATGCCAAAGTAGGGAACGAGCATACTTCCAACTATAATTGGGATTGTAACTTAAAAGCTTGAGTATTACAATAGCAACTACTGGCAAACAAAACCAGTAGAGTCTCTTTTATAGATCTTATAAACACCAGCGAGAGCAAAAGATCAGTGGTAATGCCAATAAGGTAATTGCAAAAAATATTTTTATGCAAGCAATATTTCTATATAATCTGTGCTCAGCATGCAAATTAGAAGAAAGATTATCTACAATGAATAGATAGTCCAGTCCATCTGCTGAAAGTTCAAAATTAAAATTTCAATTTTATGGTAATTCAAGTAAACACAACAAATCTTTTCTATGGTTATCAGGAGAAATAATTGAAAAACAGTGTTTATTTTCTTACTGAAAAAATCTTTTTCCAAAGACACAGATTCGATATGTAATCAATGGCATAATTTTTTTCCTGCTTTCAAAAAAAAATCTATCTCACAAGGGTACCACATCTTATTTCCATTCTAGTTCTTTCTGATTATGTGAAGTGGCAAAAGTTCATTACTGCCTTATACGATCTCTTTCCTACTACCAGAGTGGCAGGCACCATCTGACACTAAATATGTATTGCCCCAAGCCAATGCTTATAATAGCGTTTTAAAATTAAATTGAAAATATTAGTTTCAGACTTCTCAAAGGAAGGAGGGATGAGCAGTGTTATTGTTGCCAGCGTATTTATTAAACAAAGATCAGCTTTAAAGAGCTGCACACTCCACTGGTTCAAAGAAAATAGTAAAGAAGTATTCTTGCATATTATTGAATTCAGCTGAAAATAACAAAATTTTAAAGTTGAAAAAAATACTACTGTCATGCATATTTCATTACTTTCAAGAGGAAAATGTCATAGTAGGGTTCTGTTATTATGCCTGATTGCTTTCCTAAGAAGAAAGGTGTTGATTGTAGTTTTCACATGAAATAAAAAACATTTTGGGAAGAATAGTTTATCTAAAAAACATTTTGAGAAGAATAGTTTATCTCTGGAAATGAGTCCACATATTTTTACCATGAAAAACTATTTTAAGCAAAAATTTATTCAGCACTATATTCATTCCTTATTGTGCGTCTTAATGGAGATATGCATGAGTAGAATGGCAAAAAGTTTATATTTGTCTCTTTCAAAACTTGGGTAAAATTAGGAGAAAAAAAGAAAATTATCAGGTGTTAAAAAATTTACATAATGCACTGAAAATAAAACTAATAAATGCATCTTCTCTACTATGGATCCTTTCTTAAAAAAAAAAAAAAAGCAGAAATACGTGAAATCATGTCAGGTTTTACTTTATTGGCCATTGGATTTTTTGTGGCACATCTCCTGATTGTCTCCTGGTTAAATACATGAGGTGCATGATACTGTAACAATCTATCAGCAACATATGCTAAGACTCTTATTTGTTACCAAAGTTATTTGAAAATATTTGTTTAACCTTCAACAACAGTGAAAAATAATTTTACCACCCTCACTTAAAACTTACACGTAATAAGAGCAAAAAATAGAAAATTGAATGCTTTTTCCTAATCCTAAATTTTAAATGGAAACCCTGATTTTTCAATTGATTTGCAAGATGACCATTATTTGGAAAACACTGTTAGCTGTGTGTGCACCTATTTGCAGGAAAGGTGGTCTTTTAAACAGGTTTTACAAAGAAATGGAAGAATTGCTTAACCAGTCATCTGATGAAGACAAATTTTCAGCTAATTATGATGAATAAACACTGATGTTCTCTATATCTTTAGCATCTACAGGTTTTTTTCTGTAAGCATATTTTAACTATAGACTGCTAAATGTAGAAAAGTGTAGTTACGTACATGTTGTGCAATGTTTCCACTAGTGTACATAATAGAGAAATTTTGTAAAAATATTCATAAGTTTTAACTATAAAAACCTGCAGAATTCATTCAAGCTTTTTCAGATTTTAAAAAGAACCAAAATATCACCAAACTTGGACAGATTTTGTGCAAGGATCTAAACATTTGTCAGAAATTAACGGCTAGGCAGAAAGGCTAAATACAGCATTACTCAAACCTTAGGCACAAAGACTGTTTACAGGTTTCACTTAATCAGTTCAAAACTGAGCAGAGCTGTTTGATAAGACACCAGCATCACAAATGTATGTTTAGCATGCATGTAGGAATTTGTCTTGTTGTTTACATAAAGGCAGAGAAACTGAAGCTAGGCAGAGAGAGATCTCCACATGTAAGTTTCTTTAGATGTAGATACAAGGGAGAAAACCACTATTTAAGAAGGGTCGTCTTCTTGGTAGATCTCAAATCATACAAGATGTTTCCCTTTTTAAGCAGAGGAACTAATCTGTCATGTTAGTTTGCTGTAAAGTCTGGCTGTCTTAGCAACAAGCAAATGAACCATTAAAGGACCTGTGGTGTGCACCTACATTTGGGGTGTAAGTCTGGAAACCCAATTAATAACTGAATGAAAGATGGCTGAAAATTCTCACATGAAAGTGAAAGGGGGAAGTGCATTCTTCTATGTTGATAAATCAGTGTGTTATTCACATATCATTTACAAAGTCTCATTCCAAAATAAATAAATAAAATGACAGGCAAAACCTGTGAGGCATTTGGAATAGAAAGTGTTCTTGGAAATGGCTTAACTACACTGTGGGAAAAAAAAAAAAAAGCAATTGGACCAGGTTTTACAAAGTGATACAAGCTTACCATAAATTCATTGACTTAGGTCAGGAAATGTGAAGCCAGGAGTGAAAAATATCAATACATTGTCCCAAAAGTAAAGCTTTGTCAGGTATGTCTCAGTATTATGTTTGAGAATTTTGTTCTATGAGGTACCTAATTTCAGAGTATTCTTACCTTAGTCAGTACCCTCGGTTGACAAACACACCCTCATATTATTAACCTCTCATGGCTCCTTAAATGGCAGCAATTTTTAAATTTCATGACAGTAACAAGAAACATTTGATTTCAGGTATTTTTTGTTGAAAAGATGAAAAAATGCCTCTATCTGATGGAAGAAGCAGTGAACTGACGAGACCAGAATAGCTTTGAAATAGATTTCAAAGCTGCTAGCAAAATGCTTGTGGTGCTCTGTATCAGTTTTTGATTCCCAAAAGGAATGGTTTCATAGATGTCCTTTGACTATGAGGCTATTCAATAATAATTTGGCTCCACAGATTTGGCTTGGCAGCATTCTTTGTAAATTTTCTGAGTCTGATGGGAAAAAAAAACAGCCACTAATGTCCACCAGCTCCTTACATTTCTTGTAAGTGGGCACTGGAATGTGACAGCAAAGATAAACAAGAACCTCTATGATTCAATAAGCCAAGGAATAAATATAGTGTGGGTTTTATCAGTGATGGTACTAAACTACAGTGAAACATTTTGCAAAGATTACAGAGACCCTGTCAAGATTTTCAAACAATACTTTCAAAGATCGTATTTAAAGAGGGCTGAGACACTTTCCCCTTTTTCCTCCACCTCTGAATCAAACACCACAGAGATTTGACTGACCAATACATTGCATAAATAATACAGCATTTAATTTTTTTTTTTTTTTAATACAAGGCGATTTTAGCAAAACATATTAATCTAACTAAATAAAATGCATTTCTCCAGCTAAGAGATCACATAAGAAAAAAATAATTCTCTGCTTAATGGTGGATACCAGCTAAGGGTTAAATACTTTTTGAGATGAATATTATTGTCACGACTGGAATCAGAATGAGTTGGAAGAATATTGCAGGAGTTTCCGAATATA
>VZTN01024830.1:9605-21798 GCA_013400515.1 Erpornis zantholeuca | reverse complement strand
CCTTCCCTTCCCTGTCCACAAGCTTCTTTACTAGAAGCCTTATTATATTCAAGTGGGAGTTTTGTGTAGAAATAAACCTTGCTCTGTCTTGTAAGGTTCTTTTCCAATCACTTCCTAAAGTCTCTAAAACACCTTAACACATGGCTTCTGCAGAATCACTGGGTAAGTAGGGCCTGAAGTCTAGGAGACTATTCTGCTGTCTGACCAACAAATGATATATTGTGCTGCATGTATTTCTGGAAACCATACCATCTGAAGAAGCTTTAAGCCTAAGACTTAGAACTAGGATTAGGAGTGCAGCTCTTATTTGAGACTAAAGGTGGACATCTTCTTTATCTGTAAGGGCTCCATCTCAAAACTTGTATCTGTTTTAGTGATGGACTCCCAAGATTCATCATGCCAGCACCCCTAGTGTCAGACACTATTGCAGAACTCTGTATAATTACACGTGGACATGAATCACAGGGAAGTCTGCTGTACAGCAAGTTTAGTCAACAAAAAAATCAGTAGAGATTTCTTCATGAAAAAGTCCATGGTTTTCTCCTTGAACTACTCACCATGAGGCAGCAAAGTTCCCAGCAAAAGCAATATCATTAAACAAGGAACTGTCAGTTCCTTCATTGTTTTCCATTAATCCGTTTGCAACCAATAATGTAAATTATTCCTTTTAAGGCATAAAGGCTGGCAATAGCTTTTCAGACAGCCACAGAACACTCAGATGATCCTACCCCAGGGGAGAAGAACTTCCAAGTAAGCAAGTACATACCAATTTTTCTGCCACTGTATGTCTGCATGCTAATGACAATTGTGATATATGAGACAGGAACTGACTACAGTGGAAAGACCTATTTCATCTCCCTAGGAACCTATGAAAGCCACTACAATGAGGGACTAATGGACCACAAATAAGGTGGGTTCATGGAATGTAGTAACCCTTCAGCAGAGACAGAAACTACACCAACAAAAGGAACAACCAGTAGTTCCTTTATACATAAACAAAGAAATGAGCAAATTGTATCTCTAAATCCAGGATGCACATTTTTTACATTCAACCTTTTTAATTCAACCTTTCTCAGGTGTAAAGCTAAAACGGTGGCAAAGAAGGGTATAGAGAAATGCAAGGGAAATTAGAAGTCCTAGCAGTACTGATCTGCAGACCTGAGAATATCTCTATATTCAGTACAAGGATGGCACATTCAAGAAGTGAAGGCTTTGGCTTTGTTCTCACCTGAGATTCAGATGATCCACTTTCACTCTGGAGCTTCCCTTTTTCTGTCTTCTCAAAGACTTTATCTTTTGATCTTCTGGTTGACTCAGGAATATTTGCAATCTTTTTTACTTTGAAAGAAGTGAGAGTTAGAGGAGAGTTGTGTTCCTCATCCTTTCCATCCTTTCCCCTGTGTATTACTCAGATGTAGTTATAATGCATGATGAATTAGGGCATATCATTGTTACCCATAAAAGTAGTTCCCCATATAAAACCCAGGGTGGAACAACAGCACAAAACAACCACAAAGAGAGGCAAAGGGAAGTCAATTAATTAGCTGACACTTCCAAGTACTACCAAGAAAGAATGTGAGAACAAAACAACTTTTAAAAACATACTTACAATGTGAACATATTGTGGCAGCCTTATATGTCCTAAATAGCACTTTACCCAGGGCTTAACTGAGAGTTTGTCATGGTGGCTGCCATCAGTCACTGCATTGCTGCCTCATGTATGGGTCAGTACGAAGACTGCAATGCACAGAATCACAGCCTGACTCTCACTTCCCTTACACAGTCTCATACAATCTCTGCCAGTGTTCGTTAGCACCAGGAAGGTAAGAGGCTCAAAATAGGTAAAGTCAATGTTCTCATTATCTCACATCCTAAGGCTGTCTAGAACAGAGAATGTAGATACACCCCACCAAAAATGCAAGGAACTTAAGACAGAGAAACATGTTTGAGACTCGATGAATGTTTAAGAAATGCAAAATTGTCATTGTCGCAGCTATCTGAGAACATTTTAAATTAATTATATTATCAGTACATAAGTATACTATATGTTTGAATTAATGATACTGAGAATTGACATTTGCATCACTTATTTTGCAATGTCTTAGCTGGTGAGGATATAAGCAAAACTTCTTGCATGTCATATTCTTGTTGAAATAAATTAATAAATAAAGCCTGTAGTAGCATATAACTTTAATAGCATCAGGAATGTGTCAGCTGAAACGACCAGGGATGAGCCCAAAACAATTTCCTATGAGAAAGATTAAAAACCTGAGTCTGAAATACCCATTTCCTTCCACCTTCCCACTGCCTTAAACACTGAGACAAGTGCAGAAACCTAGATTTAGCCAATATGGTAAAACAGGGGACTTGTCTCAGAAAAAAGTTGATATGAGTGACTGTTTCACAGTCTGATGATAATAATAAGATACCTTTCACTTAATGCTTTTCAGATAAGCTATCTTACACTTAGTGCTTTTCCAATTTCTTTCCACTGAGAACAAATCATTGTACTGCACGATTAATGAGCTTTGGATGAGATCTGCAATGTCATGGCTAAGGTTATAGGGATATATAAAATTGTAAATACTAAATATACAGAAACATATTTATAATGCACATATAGCTCCACATGCAAATATAAATTATATGGTATGTAAGTGTATTACATCATATATCATGCATGTGTTTATCTAGGAATGGTATTATTTTTATCTCCTCATGCTACTTGAAAAATGTCCAATGACACCAAAGTGTAAAGCTTAAATGATTCAGTGCTACCAAGGCATATATTAAAGAATGAAAGCAAAATTTAAAGTGGTCTCCACAAATATCGAATACATTGAAACAACTCCAGAGGAAATGCAAAAATAAAACAAATAGTGATGACATAATTTGAAGTTATAAAATGATTACATAGATGGCTTTCCCTTCAATTTCACTTTATCATTATGTATTAGCACCATAAATCAGGCTGGTGTACAAGCATTATTCAAAGAATTATTAATTTTTAGAGATTATTTACTGTTTATGCAAACACTCAAAAGACATTCAGTGTAGTTAGCTAAATGATACCAAAGACTTCCATGTCATGGGATACTACAAGCTTTGTCTGATTTCTATGAATATTTTGTGACTCTGAATTATAACATTTAATGCTCTGAACTTACAGCATACCCTGATAAGTTAGTAAAGAAAGAGGAAGCATAGGAAATGACAAGGCTAGAATGAGGTAACCTACTTTAACTCAAGATATTAAGGCTTAGGGCAAGATTGAGATCTCCAAGCTCTCCCATGCACTGCACTGCCCAGGTTCCCACAGCCCTTCCCACTCCGTCAGCAGAGCAAGATGTATCCCCAGTTTTGGGATCATCATCCAGACATGCCTGGAGGGGGAAATGACTGCATTTTGGCATGCTGCCCACTCTGATTAAAAAGGAGATGTCAGTAACAACTTGGGACTTTTCTAAGAGCAAAGCCAGGCAAATACTTTGTATGGGATATGATAAGAAGAAAGGCAGGCAGATGATACAGAAAGTAAAATGCCATTCCAGCTCACAGCTGATGCATCAATCATCACAAACTCTCAGTGGAAGTTTTTATATCTGTATGGCACCGAGAGAAGCTTGGGCATCACCCTGGCTGACAGTGATGACACACAGCCAACAGTGACTTTAAGATTAACTTCTCTACTGCTCTTCAAATATTTATACAAAAATTCATTTAGTCTAATGCTGAGTGGGACAAAAGTGATCATCCAGTCTGATGTCCTGTCTATGACAAGCTTAACAATTGCACCAAATGCTTCCTAGATGAAACTCAGCTTCAGATTGAGATACATCAATTCTCTTTATTAGGCAAAATATACAGCTACTCCTGGTTTATGAAATTTAAATTACTGAGAATCTATCTTATTAATAGGTATAATACAGAGGAGTTTCTGAAGCTTTCTTTGAGAAGATATCATGCTCTTGCTATCTGAAATAGTTCTGAATAGAACTCTGGGACTATGCAGTAGTTGGTAGCAATGACAATGACTGTTATTTGCCCCATGAGGGACTTTCAGATTTCATTAAGAAAGATTGAGAGGTTCAGATGTTGCTTTTCCTGTCTTTGACTGGACTTTCAGAAGAATTCTCAACAGATGGCAATGTCAAAAATCTTCCCAAAGCTGGGCTCACCCATACACTAAAGTTACAGAAAAAATATACCAGGATAGAAGCAAACCAATAATATGGTTTCAGTAGTAGTGTGGGGTAAAGTGTGGCTTAGAGATCTACAGCACCATCATGCATCCTCTGTGAACTATTTGTTCACTGAACACCAGGCAAGAGATTAATCACTACTGACAGGCAAGCTGGGAAAGAGATAAAGAGAGAGAGATCTTAACATCCTGTTAAACATCCCATGCAATCCTCTCCTTGGCACAAGCCAGAAAATTCTGTGGAAAAAGAAAACTTGTGGGAGAAACTTTCACAGCTCTGGAGGATTATAAGGAATATTCCAAAGCATACTGCCTGTCCTGCCTTTTCAAACCTACCTCTACTACGTGGGCTCGGCACTCTGTCTCCCCTGCATTCCCAGTTGGATAGACAGCCTTCTCTTATCAAGAGCTTGTACTCATAAGTTAATTTACAGCAATGTGTAAAATACATGCTGCAGTGATGATTCAGCTTGGGGTTGTGACAGTTGGGCAATACAACTTATGATCCTACTACAAGAAAAATATAACCAAAGAACCCAAAAACATAATAGCTGAAAATCCTATATACGAAATGAACCTTAAAGTGATTTTGTTCACGCAGTCAAGCAACTGAAAATGGTACTAGCAGTTGCAAGATTGCCTGCAAACTGTTCCCTTTTTCCACAAGAATTATGATCTTAAGCTTGCATTTTTTAAAATATTTTACCGTTGAAGACTTGCTCTGTAACAGTTCTCAGAAGGAGACAAAAAAAGAAAAAAAAAAGAAAGAAAAAAGAGAGAAAAGAAGGAAGACTGTAGAAATAAACTATGTAGAATTTTGTAATTTCTGTGTACTTAGGTTTTCCTGCCTAATGCCCTTTTAATGTTTTGTTTGTGCAATGGGGTCTTTAATGAAACATTTAATGGGATTTCACATAATATAAACATGATGAAGTATTACTCACAAAATAACTTTGCTAACACAGTTCTTTTTACAAGGGCAAACATCAACACATAAAATATTACCATAGGATCTATATACCAAAGATTTATTTTCTTAAAAAATGTTTGAGATAAGTATTTATAATATTGGTGAATATCAACAGTATAATAGCATAGGTCTTCATTTAAAGGGAGACTAGTTTAAAAGACTTTAGCAGATCTTAATACAAAGTTGAAATACGGTTTTGCCATGATAAATTAGCTTTAATAAAAAATTAACTCCAGATGGCACTGTTGGCCTACATGAAAAAGGAATACTTGCAACAGGGAAAATTTCTTGCAGAAATTTTTCAGCTGGCTTACTGCAGCATTCTTAAAAATCACATGGTGAGACAATACCTTTTTGGTTACACATCAACATTATTATTATATGAATTTTGTGTCTGACAACTGGTGTCATCAATTTTAAATGGTAAAGGCCAGTTTTCAAATTGATTTAAGACTAGATCAGAAAAAAGATTAAATGTTTGGATTTTCCTCAAAATACTTAACTATGGTAAGGACTCCAGATAAATATTGCTATTAATAGGGATACATAAAATAAACACTAAGTATTCAATGTGTATTTGTGTTTAAACTTTTTGATATAAGTTGTTTTTAAACTCTGTTGGTGGCTTAAGAAATCTGTTAGTATCCTTGTATAAATAGAAACACTCAGTTAATAAGAACTGTGAAATGGATTTGGGTTACTTTGAAATGCAGCAATTATGAGAGGGCACAAAAATGACACCATTTAAAAATAATCCCAAGAGAAAAAGTGCTTGTTATCACTGATTGTATCTTAAGTATGTTTGACTGCAAATGAGCATCAATTAACCTGAGAAGGGAGCTACGAACTGGAATACTGCTACCTTGAACTCAACATGTGAATACTCATGACCTTGACAAGGACCTGTGATAGGACCTGAGAGCTAGTGAAGGAACTTAAGAGATGAAGTGACCTCCTTTGACATGCAGTTTTACAGACCATGGTGAAGCTGTATAAAAGGATACACCAGTGTGAGCTGTCACTATGTAACCCACTCAGAAGGATAAGAGGAAGGATGCAATAGGATGTGTATTGTAAGAAGCAATCTACCAGGGAAAATTAAGAGAATAAATGGGATCATCTAGGAAGAAAAGTTGATACTGTAAAGAACACGACAAACTACAAGCAGATGAAATCACTAAAAGAGCTGTGTACAGCTCTGTAAGCCTACATGGCATAGGTCCTCAAATGCTACTAAAACAGCTTAGAGACTATAGTAAATCAAGAAGATCTATGCTTGTAAAATTGCATAATAATAACTGAAGAAATACTGAAAAAAATCTCAAATATTGAATACATCCCAAACCCAAAAAATTAAATAATATCCATCGGCAATTACTGCTGCTGAATCCAAGTTCAGTCCAGGGTACTAGAAATTACAAAAAAAAGACTTGGCCACACATTTAAAAAGAAGTATGTAAATATAGTAAGAAATGAGACATACCACTAGTAAATAAAAATCAAACCATCCTAAAAAATATTAGGGTATTAGGAAGTGTATATATATGAGGAAGCAAATATTTTCTGCTTATCACTTCTTTTAGAAATTGAGTTATAGAAATTTAATATTAATGATACAGAAAATTTACTGAATGGTGGAAAGTAATATTTTAGGTTCTGCAGGAACCTAGGGGTGAGGACACAGGAGAATCAGCTGCATGTGTGCATTCTGCACTAGCAGCTGGAGTAGGGCTGCAGCCTCAGAGCTCGTAGCGGGTGCAGGGGCCAGCTGCTGGGCACAGTAGGTGTCTAAGTCCACCTTTACAGAAATGTATCGTCTCTCTAGGGGACTTCCATTCTTTCCAGCCAGAGAGGGAAAAGCAGGATGAGGCAGCAGGTGCTGTCTGTGTGGTGTTTGTGTGTGTGCTCTGAGCGTTCGTCTGCGATCTGGGATGCTGGCAATGTCTGTGTGTGTGTGTGTGTGTTGTATACATACACACATATACATCGTGCTTATGTGTGTCTATGTGCATGTGCTTGGTGGGATGATGTCTTCAGCTTCATGAATAGTTGGACCTGGGAATGAGCAGTGGCAGCAGCCTTGCCTATCTCAGGCTGTTGGGTCCAGAGTGACAAACTTTAACATAATTGAGATTTAAATAATTTTGTGTCAACCCCACTGGTAAAAGAAGGAGCAAATATAAGACATTTACCTGATTTACAGAATACTGACTAGTATTCTAAGTGCTTTTAATATGTCTTGGGGTTGGTTTTTACTGTCCCTTAAGAAGAAATGCTACAATAATCTGTAAAAAACCCCAAACCTTTAATTTCTCTGCCCCCTTCCTGACTTAGACACATGGACTGTACTTGGGAGGTTTTCCAGTCTTTCCTCTTGCTAAATTCTCCTAGCAGTACAGAAGCAATACATATCTCAAACCAGGCCTTTTCCCCTCCTCTTGTTCAGTGCATTTTCTTAAATTATTAGCAGGTGTGTTTCTGTTCCAGATCTCTTCCTAAAGCTGAGCCCTAAGAAGGTGAATTTTGCAGTGTATTCTCTGATTTCCTTTTATTTTGTGAACTGAAGATGTAGATTCATGCAATCAAACTTCATTTCTAAGAACTACAGAACAAAAAGCTTTGTTGCCTGGTTATTTCACCCAAACAGCGAATAAATGTAGCTTGGAGCAATATTTTTTTTTAAATCAGTAACATGGTACATTTGACTAAATGTGTACTTAGATTAACCTACCTTTTATTTCATTTTTCTGCATTTCTTTCATTTCCTGAACAAGCAAAGACTCACTCTCAGTAAGTGGCCAGCTATCATGCAACACCAATGCCTGTATTGTATACTGGTGAGACTGTGAAAGAAAATACAACATGCTAAAGTCATAACAGTTACAGCAAGCATTCCAGCCCTGCACGTTAGTAAACTGCCAGGTATTGAATTCAGCAAATAAAACACATAATTGATTTTCAAGCTTGCACATAACAGCATTCACAAGAAGCTTAAAAAATTAATGTTAATTCCACAGATCTTATTTTAATTCCTGTGAAATTAAACAATTACTCATGTGTTTATCAAGTAAAACTAAACTGGGCTATACAACAAGGAGCTACATTCCTGTAAGATTTCCATGCAACTTTCCTATGTAGGCCATGTACTAAAACAAAGACATTTGTCTTTGATTTTAAGACCTACTACAGGGCTTTGAGCCCTAGTACTAGCACTCAATAATGCCTTAATTTGAGGCAGAGGTGACAGGGTCCATGGGCTGTTTTAAACATTGTCTAAACTGAATTGGAAATGTCTATATTTAAAATTTGTTTTCCAAAATTCTAATGCCAGTTCTGCATCAAAGGAACAATTCTGGAGTTTATTTCTCAACAATTTTTGTTTTCTTAGGATATTTTGTTGAAATTGAATTCAGCTATCAAGAAAAAAATCACAGTAGAAAAACACGTGGAGATAGAAAAACAAGAACTGTTTTAGAAAGTATACTTCATTTCTCTAAAATAGATAAACAATACTAAATGACATCAAGAAAATCCCATGGTTTGACATTACTCTCTGACAAACTCGGCATGAGTAGCAGATATTATATGTCTGTTACTAAAACTTGCAGCTGAAGGGAAATAGGTGTTTCTCTATGCAAACCAATACCAATGGCCTTCTATAACATCATGTTCAAAGAAAGTTCATAGTGAAGCATCAGAACTTTAATTTCTGGCAGTTTTTGATCTTTATGCAAAAGTTATACTAGTATTGGATTTGCCAAATGAAAAACATTTAAAGATAGAGTAAATCACCTTGATATGAAACCCCTGCTTATTTAGTCATACATACATTGTATGTATGTATGTATGTACATTCATCACCTCATTCAAAAGCTACCAATAATTTTAATTTTGGATTCCTTGTTCTAGCCTCAGGATAGAAGATCTTCACATGTACCAAAACAACCCCTCTCTGTTTGTTTGCTGTCTGTTTGCCTTTTTTTTTCTTCCCAAATCCCAGTGATTCCCAATATCTTACTTGTTGTGGGCTTCCAACATTATTTTCAAAGTTTTCCGAGACTAAAGATTCATTTATTTTTATCATTGGAACTTCCTGTTGAAGGTCTGACTTGGAAGAAGTTTTGCTGTTCTTTAATGAATTGAGACTTGCTCTTTTTGATCGTCCAGTTTCTGATCCCTTCCTTGTACTACTTTGAATAGTATGTAGGTTTTTTACTGCAAGATGACAAAAAAGGTCCAGAAATTCTATGAATTATGAAGGTAATGGTATGAGGTAAACAGATGCCCCCAGAGAGTATCATAAAGAATTAACATAGTCCATTTTCTCATACTGGATTGCACTCACAAGGTTCCAATTAAAATTATGAATATTCCACATACTACCCTGATTTCATTTTGCATGCAAATCACAAGTACCTTCAAAGTAAATAATGAGAAATTTGAGACTTTGTGCATATGACTGTTGTTACTGTTAATAAAGCATATTATTTTTTCCCCTCAAAGCCCATGCTTCTTTCCTGCACCAGCCACCACAGCACCATGCTATACATTACGGAATACAGATAGCCTTGTGCTCTCTATGATGGGATCCCTTTGTGGCTAACCTAATTTAATAAATTGTGTAAAACTGGATGAAGGGAAGAGGTACACTGGCCACAGTTCTGGCAATGCCTACCCTTACAGAAGTCTCTTATCCAATCCCTTTGTGTCAACCTGCCACAAAGATCATAGCTAACTCGAGCTAAAAAAAAAAAAGCCAGTCTTGAAAGGAGCTATAAAACTATTTGTGATCTATCATTTATCAACATATATCATTGTCACCTAAGGAAGATGTTAATGTGGAAAAACTGTGAAAACAGGAATGTTCTAAAGAAGGGCTGTCACAGAAATATCAACTCAGAAAACATAAATTTGTTCTCATTTCAAATGCCACTTATTGTCTATTGCCTGCTTGTCTACATACAAAGTAAAGAGAATTCTAAAAGTGAACATCTCATAGAAAATTGAATAAGGACAAGGAATACTACCTATGGGGAAGCAGCTTCACCTGTGTTACACTAACAACAGCTGGACCATCAGTTGGGAAAGAGATATCATTTTGACTTCCCTGAGGGCAAGAGGCTTTACTCTTCCCAGGGTTTATTGTATAAACAAAGGATAATACTGCATCATTGGAACACCTTGAAAGAAAAATGCACTGCTTCATGTGTGTTGATGAAACATCCTGGGAAATTCACAGGAGCTGGCAGCACTATTAGACCAGATTCAGCAAAATTTACTGGTGGTGTGTCAAAGTATAAATGCCCAATTGGAGGTTAAGTGTGCCCCTAGAAACTCAAATGGAGTCAGGAAATACTGTTTCTTATGAAAGTCAAATGCCATGGATTATTTCCTATTGCATCTTTGCGTAAGCCAGTGCTTCCTTGTTTCTAAGAAAAGCAGTAGAAGTCAGGAAATCAAAATAAGACCTTGCAGAGATGGTCTCTTAAAGAGGCCTCAAACTCCTAATCACAAGTTATGAGTTGCACTTCTGCATTGCATTCAGAATCTTTAGCACCAGAGCTATCCCTCTTGCTGTCCCTGTGGCAAGGAGGCCTGGAAAGAATCGTGAAGGAAGACAATACTTGGTTTCTTCTAAATCAAGAGTGCTTTTTAGAGTGCTGCAACTCCAGGGCTGGTATTTTGTAAAAGCTATGCCTAAGCAAGCCTGTAACTGTGGAATAGTTTCTCATTCAGATAGATGCTGCTGAGCTTTCCAGGTATCAGTTAACTTCCCATGCTGCAAAGGTTAAGAGTCGATGTAATTCACAGTCATTGGATTATTAGGTCTTTCATCAGAAGGAGCCAAAATCATGAGGCTTTCACTCAATGGAAGTGCATTTGGATGAATAAGAAACAATATCCAAAGACCAGAATCTTGAATATTCTTCATCTGCAAGAAAGTCTGCTGCGAAGAAACAATTTGTATTCCAGATGGAAGAATAACTACATAAAGACATTTTCTAATTGGCTAAATTGCCTTTAGGTTACCATTTGCAATATTTGCATAAAGGTTTCTGGTCAGGGATGATCTTCAGTGCTTGTCTGAGCACTCTTGGCAAGGGCCAGTGCAAGTAATTTACAAAAGATAGCTTTAAAGCAGTGACACCACCTAGGATATACTCCCTCGGACTCCAAAGAGAGGTGAGCTCTGCTCCAGGACATGTTGTGTTGGGATTTTAGGAGATGTGTACTGCCCTCTGAAGGAGTTTACCTCTACCTATCAAGAGAGGTGGAGTTCAAGGGAGGCTGTATCCCTTAGGCTACAACTGGCTTTCATTAATGCCTTGCTATCCTCCTCTCTCTCCTAAACCTGAAGGGCCTGAGTATTGAAAAATTCTATAATGATTTTCCCGGAGGAAGGTCTTGCAATGAAGGTATCTCAGAATGATGGAAGTCCCCATGAGACTCATTCTGCTTCCCTTGCAGGAAAGGTCATTTGGAAAAGCTCTCCAAAATACGTACAGAGCCAGCAATTCTCGAAATGGTCACTAGGTGGTAATATAACACTAAATTATTTTTCTTACTACATACAAAAATATGTATGTGTCACTCGGCTTTCCTAAGTTCTGACTAGAAGGAACTCCTACCTACCTTGCTTCCAGATTCAAACAACTATCTGAAAGATATTTTGATTCTTTGTGACAGGATTATATCAGACTGTTATGTGGAAAATAAAAGGACTGTGAACGTTCACTTGCCCATCCGTGCTTATGCAACTCTTGTGCTTGTATCAACAAAACCAATTGTGCTTGCAGTGTGTGTCAATATGTAACTTCTTTATTGTCAAGCAAATGTTCAAGGTCCAAGTCATCTGCTACATCTCGGAAGAGGTAAATATATTCAAAATCAATTGGTTTAATGTAGTTTTTGAGCTGTAAAAGACATTTATAGAACAGCTGTGACTTGAGATGGATTAACAGGCTACAGGTGGGCAAGGGAGATAATGTTTTATTGGTGATGCTTGCACAATAATGTCACTT